>OY747125.1:29380875-29740463 GCA_963556465.1 Berberis vulgaris | reverse complement strand
AGAAGCTATTTAAGGAAAAATTCTAACTATCGAGGGAAATGGCGAGGAAAACAGCGAGGGACCCCATAGGGGGAGAGTCGTCCATCCCCCCGGGATGCGCGTTTGAACCCTTGGGATGCGTGCGTTGAAAAGTCAAGCACGCATCCCGGGGGGAGATGGACGGTCCCCCCCTGGTGGGGTCCCTCGCTGTTTTCCTCGACAATTAGACGGGTTCCTATTTAAGTTGATCATGTAATTTGGTGTTGTTGCTTTCAAAATAGATTATGTTGGGGAACATATCAAACAAGTTTTTTTTTTGTGAGGTGATCTACACACTAGCGATCAAGAAGCAAAAACAAGTATTTCGTAACTACAAAATTTTGACTCATCATAGCTAGTTACAAAAAAGTTTGTGGTCCCCTTTTTCTATAGTGGCTTTTTTTTTTTTAATAAACTTTTCTTTACCTTCATTCAATAACTTATTAAGGTGTTATTAAAAAAAAATCTGAAAAATAGTGAAAGAAGTTGGGAAAGGGGAGAAAGAAGACAATATTCATGACTTTCGACCACATGTTTTCTGTTAAACCATTAAAAAGCTTAAAAAAACTTTTCCAGAGGCGCAAAATATATTTTCATAAAAAAAAAATTGAGAAACTTAGTCATCATCTACAATATCATGTGATAAGTTTTCTACATTTTTTTTTTTGCATGAAATATTTTCCTTCTAACGAACACGCCCTTAAGTAAATCAGGATTATCAAACAATAATAATTTGAGAGCATTTGTAATTATTGCGACAGTATTTCCCTAATAAAATTAACATGGGTCCTCTACGTACTAATAATAAACAGAGAATGGCTATGCACTAGTTGGTGAAAGAGATGTCAACCCCAATATGGCTGACAATTTAAATGTCTACTTATGCATTACTAAAAAAAACTTCATAGTTGAAGTAAAACAATTCGACAATTAATGCATTCCATGAAACCTATATACACAAATAGTTTAAAAGACATTGATGTTGAGATGTTGAGTTTGTCGACAAGAAAAATAAAGAATTGAGGAGTAGAGATTACATTTAAATGGGAAGATATACAGAATCCCCAAAATAGCTATGTGGCAAACTTACTTAGCTTGGAGTGAATAAAATCTCATTTGCCTGTCTTGGGAAGCAAAGATAGCTGTTGTAGGCAAGGATAAATTAACATTGGTATGTGTATTAAATTGGTCGACATGGAACAGATGCAATGGAACTCTGTACTTACACTCTGTATAATAAATATCTATATGCATGGAATGGATCCTCAAGTTCAATAATTAATATTTATTTATAGAATTGTTAGTATTGTTTAATGTTAAATACATGATAACATGTTTACGCTTTCTTTAGCTTGAATGTACATACGAGTACAGTCCGAGTTTGAGTTGGCACGCTGTCAACTAAAATATATTTAGCATTTTTGAAGTTTCCTCCCAGTAGGCTATACTTGGTAGAAAAAAAAATTGCATTGGAAAAATGGTGTAAAAATAGTTGTGAAGAGGAAAGAAATATGGAGCGCAGTAAAATTTATAGAATGTCATGAAGAAAAAAAAAAAAAAAAAGACACTTTTCAGGGGTCAAAAGAACACTTTCCAACCTACTATTTGAATTATGTATTAATTTCTTGGAATCTTGAATCACAATATGTTAGTAAGATTTTGAGATTATAGGTTAAATGGTTTTGAGATTTTGGAGAAATCCATTGGAAAATTCTGCATTTACATTATCTTGAATGAGTTTTTCTAACTAAATTCTCAGGGTAGTTACTTGTATATCATATCTTTATTAACAAATTTAGAATATTGAAGTAGGCTGGCATACCCAAATCTGATCTGGAACCGGTCAAAGCAATTTTGAGATTGAATTTGTATTTCAGATTTGGATTAAGTTTGAATCTAATAGTTAACTGTTCAGTTCCGGTTCTATATGTATCCTATTCCTATCTAATCCGAAGGAGACCGTTGTTGCGGCATTACAAGAAACATTAATAATTTCGAAATCATGTTTCTTTCTATGGATCCAAAGGTGACTGGACGCTTAATTAGCATATTTTAGTTTAGTTTTACAAAGTGAGACCCGCCCTAGCAGTTAACTTGGGTTGGGTAGAGCTAGACCATGCTAAGTGAGCAACTAAACTATCAAATTAAAGCTATTGGAAGATCTGACCTCAGAATTGAATCCACCCAATCCATGCATCCTACAATAGACGTCCATCTTATCAACACCATGCATGCATGTTCAATATAACTATTCCATTGCCTCTAGTCTTGCTTAATCAGCCCTCCCTAGCTAGCTAGCTCCTTTACCACTTTCTTAATCAATACTTGCACTACTCATATATTTCCTTTACTAAAATCCACTCCATCCAATACCCATGCATGTTCCTTCCGGCCACTCTATGCCACCTTGATAAATATGCAAGTTTTACATCTTTCCATGGCAAATCCCGAATTTCAAACCTGACCATGTTCATTGTCCCCTCCCTCAAAAACCTAGTCAACCACCTATTCTTTCTATATTACTATATTGATCATAACTTGTATATAAATACTAACAACAACATCAACAACAACCAACCCTACACTACATTAAGTAGCTAGGTTGTTCAAACTCGCTATCCAAATGGCTGAAATCAAGTTCTTGAAGAAGAAGGGTGGCAATGGATTAACAACCAAGTGTGCTTCTATGGTGAAGGAGCAACGTGCCCGGATTTATATTCTTCGACGTTGTGCGACTATGCTACTTTGTTGGTACATCCAAGGAGATGACTAATTAAAGTACATAATATGCAAGTTAATGTCTCCCCTCTCACCACTACCATTTTTTTTTTTCCCTCTTTATTTGTACGTTAATATCCTCACTCTTTTTGGCTTAGCTGGTGATCGATCAAGCTTGTTTGGCTAGTGGTCTAATTGGGTTTAATGGCCATATGATGTTGCGCGCCTTCATTTCTCCTTTAATCCATCCTTCTTTTTGACCCAATATTGATTTGGGTTTTTTGGGTAATGGGAGAAGTTTGTGTTTGCACATCATTTTTGCTTTTTACCAAATTAGACTCAAGACCAGCCTTTTATCATGATCGATGATGGATCGAGGAGTTGGGTTCAAGAACTGACTGTTTGTTGCTGCTGCTGCTGTTGTTGTTATTTTATTTTATTTTTATTTTTTACTTTTCTCTGTTCCTACTTGTATTTTTAACATGAAAGAGAGTACATATGCTTTCATGTTATAATACACTGGTGTAGTTGGATGGTTTATTTTATAAATGACTATACTTATAATATATTCACATATATGCTAATCTTAATATGTTTGCGTAGATCTTTACAAACTTAGATCATTTAAAATTTATATCTATAAACACAAAGTTAAGTTAGCACGTGCAAATGTCGGTCATACTAATAAATCAAAATTTTCTTCCCCCTCCATCCAACAAAATAAATAACAATAATAATAATAATAAAAGGACTTTTAATATTTCAATTTTTTTCTACTAACTTTCCTCCCAATTAAGCTTTCAATAATTAAAAGTTCTAGCACTCACTAGTTAATCAATCATCTTAATTATCATAATAGTTAGGAGAACGATAATAATATTGTTATTAACATGTTTATAGTGATCAACTAGATCAAGACACCCGAATCAGTTTGATAGTTCAATGTCTGATGCTTGTCGGGTAAGTCATGCCTGCCATTGTTGCATGCATATCCATATATTTTGGACAACTGCAAATAGCTAGAGCACCAAACTTGGAAGTATACTTTACACAGTCAACTCCTATAGGTTATGGCTAAATGGTACTTATTGACCAGGATTGTGATTTCAGTCATTTGATTTTTAAGAAAAATTTTGATGTGTAAAGAAAAAATATAAAAATTTCGAGGATACATCAAACATATATAATAATTTTTTATGGTACATGAAATATGTAAGAAAAAAAAAATAATAATAATAATAATATGCAAGTGAATAAACCTATTGTTGAGTGTATCAATCACCTTTACAAAAATGCTAGAAAATAAATCTATAAACATTAGATTTTTCATTAAATCCGACATAACAAAATCATGAAAAAAAAAAAAAAAATCCCAATCGTCCCCTTCCAGCATTAGTGGTGGCATATGGTAGTTTTGGGAGGCACGCAATAATAACATAGAATGGCAATGGTAACATACAGAAAGTATATCCAAAACAGTAAGTACACAATCCATGCCTTCTTCTCAACCAAAGATCAATCTTCACACGTCTCTCCCGTTACATCTCAAAGGAATCTATCTCTCATTCTCTTTTGCCGCCACCGAAATCGCTCCTTTTTTCCTCTTCTCTTTTCGTCTCACTCATCTTCGTCTTATCTTCCCTTCACCATCCCCAATTCACTGAACCTTCTCTCCAGACCATCTGAGCTAATTCACTGTTACTTCGACTTGATCCACTGCAGATAAATGGAGCAGTATCCTACTGCCCTTGTCCGATCTAGATCCAGATCGATGGAGGAGGAGCAGGAAGAACAAGACTGAATAGATAGAAGATTGAGGAAGAAGACTGTTGCAATTAAAGACTGAGGAAGAAGTCTAAGATTGATTTCGCAAATTACGAAATAATTGATAAAATTTTCGTGAGTTTATCGCAATTATTAATGAAAAATGGAAAGAAAAAAAAAACAATTTGTACGTTTTCTTTTCGTAAAGTAAAAAAATCGGGAAATCTCGTGAAATCACAATCCAAGATTACTAGTAAGATACCTTATATATATGTTATGTTATTTTTCTTCGATTTAATTATAATAATATAACATTTACTTAATTATCATCTCCTATTATTGAAACAATATCTTTTTTTTTTTTTTTTAAGACAGCGACTACTCCACATCAACATTTTCTCTTTTTCAAACCATTCTACTCTCCCACACCACCTACTTTCTTTCTCACACTACCTATATAAACAAAAAATCAACATTTTTCCCCTCATTCAAATCGAAACTCCATTCATCCCTCCCTCATTCGAATCTCTTCCCTCACTCACATTCAAATCTCTTGTAAATATCTCACCACATTCAAATTTCTGCAAAATCTAAACCAATTTTCTCTCTCTCTCTCGAAAATCTCTTCCCTTTCCCTCAAAATCTCTTCCTTCTCCCTCAAAATCGAAACCCTTAAAAATCGAACCCCAAATCACAACCTCCCCAAAAAATTTTCAGAAAAATAAAGTAATTTCATGGAAACTTCAGAAAAATTTTCAAAAATATTTTCAATCACAAAAACAAAGTAAACTTCAGAAAAATTTCCAGAAATCACAAAAAAAATATTGTTCGCCTGAGACAATGCATTGATTTGGGCGAATAGTAAAAAAATTTGCTGAAATTTCCCGTTCGCCTGAAACTCTGCAAAATCTCGCCTGGAACAATGCAAAAATAAAATTGAGGAACCCGCCAATATCGGAAAAATAATAATTATTGTTAACCAAGGAAAAGAATTCGTGGTAAAAACAAGATACGTTTTGGCCAGAAAATCTCGTACCTCTAAAATCATTATATATCATTTTTTAGAGTATGGGGTTTTGTCGGTAAAGAGAAATCAAATGGGTGTAAGTGGAGTTTTTTGCAACATATCAATAAGTCAATAAGCTAGACCCATATTGCGAGTTGTCTCATGCCATAAATAAACTCGTACACTCAAGAAATCTGTTGGACAAGCGGATTCGCACCTTTTACAACCTACACAGTCCTTTGTGCTTGGGGTCGAAGCAATTTGCTTAGCTTTACATCCGTCCCAGGGTATCATTTTTAATACATCTGTGGGGCAGACTCGTAAACATTGAGTACACCCTATACATGTATCATAAATCTTTACTGAATGTGACATTGGATCTATAAAAAATTTGAACGTCATAAATTTTCGATCTGGTAAATTAGTAAATGAGTCATAGATTTATACACCAGATGAATCAATGATTTAGATTTACCAGAACTTGTTTGTAATCAATCTACTTCTGGATCTGCTCATGAGAGAAGGCCAAGATACTTTGATTTCTTACGTTTTAGCAAAAACGGTCATAGGTTTCTGGTTTATACCGAACATGTTAATTTGAATTAGTAAATATTCCTTATTTTTTATTTATATGTAAATACCTATGATTACCACTATTTATTTAGCAAATTCAATTGATTGATATGAGTTGATTTTATGTTACGATGAATTGATGAAACAATAGCTAAGCCAATAGTTGCTTCAGCAGCTACAATAGCTATAACAAAAATCGAGAAAATGTCTCCTTTTAATTGGTATAAGCTCAAGACACATAAGTGCTCTTACCATATTTCGACTTGTAATCAATCCATAGATGTCGATGGATAATAAATAGGCACTTAAAACAAGTACATGTTCGAGCATCATTGCAGAACTACTCATCAATTCAATCTCGATTCATTTCAATATGAATAATAATTCAATCGATTCGAATGACTAGAATATAACAATTCATAATAAAGAAAAGTATTGGTAATAGATCGAACTAAAACAATGACCTTTTAATACATGAAGAATCTGAAAATTCAAATGGATTTGAAGGAAAATAGAGGAGATAAGACAGAACAACTGAAGTCCTTTTTTCGAATTTATTACTTTACTGACGAGCCATAGCAATTACACCGACCAAGGCAACTAAAAGAATTATAGAAATAAGTTCAAATGGAAGAAAAAAATTTGTTGATAAATGAATTCCAATTTGTTGACCATTATTTAGCAAATCTTGCTCTATTAGATCTTGTGGTCCAAATAATATCGTACCATGACGTATCTGAGATAGTAGTAAGTAGTAAAACTAAAATACTTGTACAAATTAGTGAAGGGATCCCATCTCCAACGGCCCAAAGATGGAAATCGTTATAATATTCTAAGTCATTCATGAACATAACAGCACATACAATTAAGACATTTATGGCACCCACATAATAAGAAGTTGTGCAGCAGCTACAAAATGGGAGTTCAATAGAATATGAAATAATGATATACACGCAAGAACCAATCCCAATGAAAAGGCAGAATAGATTGGATTGGTAAATAATACTACTCCTAAACCGCCGACTATAAGACCCAGCCCTAAAACTACTAAAAGAAAATAATGTATTGGCGCAGGGAAATCCATTATATGTAAAATAGGAGAGAATTATATTCGAAATGTTTCATGACCTTATTGACCAGACCAAGAAAAAAAGACATTACCCTATTTTTTTTACGTTCCTAATAGAAATTGAATTAAATATGATACTAAAGGGGTGTTGGTTGCTGTAGATATACTTATTAATTTTAATTGCATCCCGTTCTCTATACAAAAGGGATGTTCTGAATTGAATTTCTCGATTTATATTCTATATTTTTTTATATAAATAAAAATAAAAATAAAAATATAGAATATATTTTCTAATTTTGAAATCATCACAGAACAAATATATGAATATATTTTCTTTTCAATACAAAGCACGCCATGAGTCTCACTAATCTTTGATTAGCATTCTGAGTTATTGACTAAGCAAAATGAAAGAAGTTTCATTCCTTTAGAGCAAAACATAATTTTAAGAAGTGATAATTGTTATTGAATCGAGAGTTTTACCCGTGGTTTTTTATTGGAATTGAATTTATAATTGTTTGGATTGTGTAATCTCCAATTATTGACATAGGTAACCGACCCAAAGCAATTTGATTATAATTCAATTCGTGACGATTATAAGTAGAAAGTTCATATTCTTCAGTCATTGCTAAACAATTTGTTGGACAATACTTGACACAGTTACCACAAAATATACATATTCCGAAATCAATACTGTAATTAAGCAATCATTTCTTTCGAATATCAGTTTCCAATTTCCAATCAACAATGGGTAGATCGATATGGCATACACGAACACATACTTCACAAGCAATACATTTATCAAATTCAAAATGTATTCGACCGTGGAAACGTTCCGATGTGATCAATTTTTCATAAGGATATTAATAGTTATAGGTAAACAATTTGTCTGGGATAAGGTAATCATAAAACTTTGACCAATATGCCTTGCTGCTTAGACTGTTTGTTGACCATAATTCAAGAACCTGGTTACCATAGAGAACATATCGTGAATATCTATAAATAATTTAATGTTTCTTTCTCTTGGTTTAGAAAAGTTTTGAATTGAAAATATCCTATGTCTTCACAGTGAAAGCAGTAGAGAGGAAGTTGTCAATAATAGATTACCTAAAGAAACAGGTAAAGGAAATTTCCACCCAAGATTCAATAGTTTGTCCATTCTCATCCTAGGTAAAGTCCACCTTGTTGTGATAGGAATGGATAAGAACAAAAAAAGCTTTAGCTAATGTAATAAAGAGACATATTGTCGTTTCAAAGACTCCGCGCACTTTTTTTTTTTTTTTTGGAAAGCGAGCTGGGTTTTTATAGGATCCCATAAGAAAGTAACCATGCCGCCGGCAGGTCTCGAACCTAGGACGTGGGGAATAAACCCACACAGCCCTAATCACTCGACCATAACACCATTGG
The DNA here is from genome assembly GCA_963556465.1 of Berberis vulgaris. NCBI lineage: Eukaryota > Viridiplantae > Streptophyta > Magnoliopsida > Ranunculales > Berberidaceae > Berberis > Berberis vulgaris. The sequence goes on along the minus strand of OY747125.1, from coordinate 29,731,911 downwards.
CGACTCCGCGCACTTCATTAATTCTGAAAAGATCTGGCATAAATATGTACAGAATAGAGAGATTCCAACCGCCCAAGTAAAGAACTGTTACAAATAATGAAGAAACTAATAGGTTTAGATAGGAAGTAACGTAAAATAAACCAAATTTTATACCGGATTATTCGGTTGGATAACCCGCAACTAAATCTTCTTCTGCTTCTGGTAAATCAAAAGGTAATCTCTCACATTCTGCTATGGAAGAAATTAGAAAAACCATAAACCCTATAGGTTGAAGCCATAAATTCCACCCCCAAAAACCATATTTTGACTGCGCCTCGACTGCAAAACCTCGCAGAGTTCCGGGCGAACAAAAAATTTCAGCAAATTTTTTCGGACAGATTTGCGCGACTTTAGTAAAATGACCATAACTTTCTCATTTAAAATCATTTTCAAGTTATTAAAGTTGTGTTTATTAGATAACTCAGAGTAACAACTTTGCGTTCTGATAAACTTTAGAATCAGTCTCGATCGAGTACATAAGTTAGCCGAAAAATAGAAATACTATCCCGTTTTTATTGCGAGAAATATTTGCGCAACTTTAGTAAAATGACCATAACTTGCTCATTTCAAAACATTTTCAAATGATTCAAGTTGATTTTATTAGAAAACTCAGATTAATACAATATTTATGTTTTCATCAACTTGATAATTAGTCTCGGTCGAACACATAAGTTGGCTGAAAGTCAGGAACACTATCACGTTTTCATTGCGAGACAGATTTGCGCGATTTTAGTAAAATGACAATAACTTGCTCATTTCAAAACATTTTCAAGTGATTTAAGTTGTTTTTCTTAGATAACTCAGAGTAATACAAGTTTTGTGTTTGGATGATCTTGAGAATCGATCTTGATCGAGTATATAATTTGGCCGAAAGTAAGGGACACTATCCCGTTTTCATTGCAATACAAATTTGCGCGACTTTAGTAAAATGATCATAATTTGCTCATTTCAAAACATTTTCAAGTGATTCAAGTTGCGTTTATCAGATAACTCATAGTACTATAACTTTTGTGTTTTGATGAGCTTGAAAACCAAGCTCAATTGAGAGTTTAAAATGGTCGAATGTTACCCTGTTTTTTTTTTTAATTTTTTTTTATTTTTAGTTTGGGTTTCTGTGTTAAGTTATGCATATTTATGGGTGGTGTGAGTGAGTAAAAAAAATAATAAAATCAATGGTGGTGTGAAGTAGTTGCTGCCATTTTTTAAAGCCAAACACTCACTACAAGTGACATTTCTTCACACGGGCTACAAGCGATACTCAATTGAATTTCTTTTTCCCTAAAAAATACTCTTATTACCTTCCTTATGAGGAATTGTTTCGCATAACCACTTCCTCTCAACCTATAAGTTGTTAGAAGTCCATAAAAATGGTCGATATGAAGTACAATGGCTTAAGTGTTTACTTTTTTATGTCGATCAACATGGAAGACTATATACAAACCTTAATGAAAGCCATTAACTAATGGGCTAACATGTTCAATTAATCTGCTAGTAACTTTGCAATTGAAGTTGTGTTAGTAAAATATTGAGGCTAGACATTTTTTTGGAAGAAAATGATCAACTAGAAGTTCACAAATTTTTGGTAAAGAGAATTAGGGATACAATTGAAGCAATTAGCTATACCCAAATTAAAGAGAAACGGGAGAAAACTAACTGCTAATAAGAATAAAATTGCATGGTACAAGAACTTGAGTTATATAATTTTGTACAAGAGGACAATGTTCTTTACATTTCACGTTATGTATCATCATAATTCAAATGAAATAGTGGTTGATGGTAAAATCATGAAATCAACTATATTAGTATGAAAGGAACGACACATCAAAACAAATCTAATATCTTCCATTCACATTACAAAAACACTTAATACCACCCCAATTCCATCACTCCTACACATCGAGAGAATTATGACCCATAAATTCAAGCTGAATTTTTGTAGCTTCACATTGTGTCTAGTTTGATTTTGTGAGCTTAGTTTGCCACTCATCATAGGTGTAAGTTAAACTATTAAGCGCAACACAAAATCAGAGACTATAACAATTAATAAATTTTAGAAGTAAGCACAAGAAATAAACTAAAGCTGCAATAGGTCAAGTATTAGAACCTATAGCAAGTAATTAAGTCCAATGCTAGTAAGCTAGAATAGTATCGGGGAAACTACGGCTAGTGTTACAGTTGAAGCAAACATGTTCTTATTGCATAAATTCCTACATGAGCTAGACTCTTCCTATTTACTACACGAAAAGTAGTTCTAAACCAAGCCATTCATTTCGATTTCAATCCTCAACACACCAATTTTCAACCAAAAAAAAAAAAAAAATCCTTAGGCTAACCATATAAGCTCGTAAGCAATCTGACGAAAGATAAATACATATCTTTAATGAACTCAACTTTTACCAAAACTTGACCGATGCAATTTTTTAAAACTAGGGTTTAACAGTCAAAATGAGCTTTAATGAAACTGACATAGTTTTTCATTACGCATCACGTACATTTGTTCCTTGGGTGCTTCCAAACGGGTTGCATGGAGTTGGCACATGTATTTCATATCTTCCAACATCATGGGCATATGTGCTAATAAATTTGGGTTGTAGGCAATCTTGATGTAACCCCCATTACTCATCGGATTCACGTTAAGTTCTTCTTGTTCACCCGATTTGTTTCCAAATTGGAATTTTGTTCGATGTTGTGATTCCTTTTATTCATAATGTTCTTGATATGGTGTGGTTCCCCACTGGTTTGGTTCTTTTATACATAGTTTTAAGGTGGCGACCGCCCATAGTGCTCTGTTTGAACCTTGGGGTAGTATCGTTCTATTAGAAGTGGACACCATTGTTATGGGTCGGGGTGCCCCGAGCCCATTTCCTCTCATATTGGAGTTTGCAGCATGCCAACGGCCCTAGTCTGTCCCCAATTGTTTGGCCATCGAGAACCTCGAGTTAGCCATTGTGTTTGGTTCCATATTATCATTTCTAGTGGGGGTTTTTTCACCGTGGCATAGTTGTAAGTATTAACTGTAATTTTATTTCCTCAAACGACTAACGTTGTTAATTAATTCAGTTAGCTTCAATCCTAATAAAATTTAGATAGGGCATCCCTAGATAACATCATTTCTACTACCATTGATCTTAAGCTCGACCTTGTCCTTGCTGATTGTCTACCTCTACCTCATAATTCTTCTGATCTTAGCACTACCATTGATATTTGGCTTCTCTCATTTGACCAGACACCTTTATGGAATACGACACTGATCATGTCCATGTTTCCTTCCCCGGCAGCCAGAGATATCAAGCATATTACTATCAGACCGACTGTCCATCTCGATAAATTCATTTGGCTATTTGACATACGAGGTCTCTTCTCAGTTAAAAATGCAACATGTGCCTTCACCTCTGATCAACTTGAAAATTCCACTTTCATTGCACCTACCCTGCACCCCTGAGATAAACAATTCAGAAAACTTTGGAAAATCAAAGCCCCCATCAACGCTATTTTCCTTATTTGGAAAATCAATTAAAACATTATCCCCACAATGATCAACCTGGTGAGGCTCCACATGCCCATTGATGACTGTTGCATCTTTTGCCAGAATCATACGAAGGATGTCACTCATCTCTTATTCATTTGCTCGATCATTCAACAAATTTTGACTCCTATCCCTCCTTCCTATTGATTGGTGCAATAGAAATCTCAATCCTCCCTCAATTTCAGAGGTTTTTTTTTTTTTTTTTTTTTTTTTAAATTTATTTATTTCATGTGGAACATAGCCAAGGCACATCTGGAGGCTAAATAAGACATGTTAGCTCAATTCACGATTATTCTACTCACTATCTGGCAGCTTCGCAACAATATTATCTTCAATAAGGCCAAAATCTACACTCAATCGTTCCTCTCCTCTTTCCATAAAATTTGGACATCCTAGCACAAACAATGGTTCACCACTAGTAATCTTCCACTATCCCAAGTTGTCACCAACTCCGGGGAACCCTCCATTAGCATCCTCTCAATTTCCCAAATTTTTGAAATAGCTAAAATGGATAATCAGGTGGCCTCCCACACCCCAACATCTTACCACGAAACCTTGCTGCGTCTCCTATCTGAAACTGTGACCTTCCGTATTACAATGTTCCTAGCCCAAGTCCAGTCAGCTTGGCACCACAAAATCCACCTCAGATGTAATCAGCCTAGGCCAATTCCCCCTATTTCGGATTCCGATACAATTTTTGTCAATTTTGATGCATGTTTCTTTGACTCCTCTAAACATGGAGCCTTAAGTGTGTTTGCGATCAATCTGCATGAATAAGTTCTAGCTACGATAGCATGCCCGATTGCGGGCAAGGTTCATGATAGCACTATGACAGAGTGCTATGCGGCAGAAACAACCCTACTCCTTATTCATGCGCAGCACTGGAAGACAAGTCTACTTCTTGGCAATTCGACGAACCTCATTGATCTTTTCCACGATAATGATTCTCAACCTACTTTTGCTATAGACTGAGCTTGACGCACACTCATTAGTATTATTAGACGCATGTTCTTTTTGCTTCCCTTTTGAAACTATAAGTATATGTAGAGACCTCAATGTAGAGGCTCACAATTTAGCTACAGTCGCAGTGCAACAAGTTTGTAATCGTATTTAATTAGATTTATATATTATGCCTATGGCTTTAACAAAAAAAATTTATATAAAATTTGTTTGAAATCTATATAAATTATATATATTCGGTTCGGGTCTCAGTTTAAACGAAAATTCTAGGGGTCGAGGGAGGGAACAAGGGAAAGGGGCGAGGGATGGGTGGAAGCCACTCATCTGTCGCGAGATGAGAGACATCACACATCTCGAGGCAGATACACTCATCTCGAGGTGGATGGGTAGTTACCACCCATCGCCTCGCCCCTTTCCATCGCTCCCTCCCTCGACCCCTAGCAAAGCTCCAGTTTAAATCTCCAAAACCTGATGTGTACCTAAAACGATACAGTTTCTTCTATCAGCAGGTGATTAATTGGTTCTAGACTTGGGGGCTGCTTGAGTACGAGTTGGTCTGGGCCGGGCCAAATTGCCATGCGGCCTGAAGGGTAGATTAGTCAAAGTTGGGGAGATGACACATGTTTTGAGCGGTTGATAAGCCAATTTTTTGGTTGGGTGGGGACTGGGGACGTGGATTACGATTTATACCAAGTGCAGGAAAACTGTCCGATTTTCATTCAAATGTACAGGAGAGCACAATCGAAGGGATCTGATTGTGAAGCTAGACAGTATAAATAATTAAAAAAGCATATAAAAGTTAATAATATAAAATAATTTTGGTGATTGGGACTGAGGGGGAGAGAGAGAGAGAATAGCGGTGTTTCGAAGAAACTTCGTGGGCCGCATCTCCCTCCCCTCCCTCTTCCTGACTCTTCTTTCAATCTCATCATCTTCGATTCATTCATAATTCTTCGTAATCAAGACTTCGCTGCTTTTTCTGCTGCTGGCCTCATCTCTAATTTATTCAAACAAACAAACAGTCGTTATTGTTTTCTTCACAACGAACCATTCATCCTTTATAGCCTTCTTTCTCTCCCTCCCCTGCCGTCTCTGGCCTGTTCCCTTTCTTGTTTCTTTCCTAATTACAAAATCACTCTTCTTCTTCGCCATCACCAGGTGGTAAAGGAAGAGGAATCGCGGTAGTTAGTGATTGAGAGCGTAGATCATATGTCACCACCAGTTTAATTTGTTTCTGAATTTCAGATCTGATTTCCGCACCAATCGATCAAATTCCAGCCGTTGCCTTTCTTTCATGGTAAGACATAAGATCATCTTGTATTAATTGTCCTGTGTTTCTTTGTTGAGGTCAGGTCTGGAATCAATCAATCAAATAAATTTGAATTTAGTAGTTTGGGATCCTTTTTCAAAAAACAAATCTTATATTTTGCATGCTGGTTGGGGTTCAATTCTTGAATCTGGTTTTTTTCTTAGTGATTGAGCTGATTGAATTCAATATTGGCACTGGCAATGGCAGATGGGACCCAGTGAGGAGAAGCTGGACTCTGAAACTGAAGATGAGATTCCTCTTAGATCGGGTGGTGGCTCGCAGCAACACGATAGAAAGATACATGCTTTTGATACAAGTTCCCATGTAGCTTCGCTTGTTGATGTTCCATACTCATTTCCTACTAAAAGATTACGCAACAGAGTTACAATGAGTATCTACACTGTCTTAATCAAAGCAAAAATCAATGTACTCTTACCTTTTGGCCCACTTGCCATCCTGGTCCATTATCTTACTGGAAAGCATGTAAGAATTATCTTTACTTTCATGACTCGTGTATTCTTATTTTTTCTTATTCTCTTCTTATGGAGGCAAAAGTAAAATATATTCATTATCCGCATGAATTGTCGAGGACTTTTTATTGACTGATTTTATGTTTCGGTTCATAATTTGTATTAGAGTATGTTCGAAAAGTGATTGTTCCTCCAGACCTCATAATTATTATTTTCTTTTCCTTAGCTAAGTTCATGTCTAAGTTTAGTTTGGGATTTTATTTTTTGAATATTTAAATAAAAACCAAGAGGTCGATACAACAGGGTAACTTTAGGCCTTACCCCTTGTACCCGAGATTGGTACCACTTGCTTTCCATGCTGTCATGGGCAAAACACACCCGAATTAAACAAGGAGTGAATCTCATCAAAGCTCCTGTGTCCTCATCAAATTGATTAAGAGATTTGGCTCTTTGAGGCAAGTTGTTATAGTCATAAACCATCCAACTCTTCTCTTGCTTTGCGGTGCTCTCAAAGCTAAGTAGTTCGCATGACAAAAAACACCTTCCATAAAAGATAACAAACTGGATACCGAAGCATCCGTAATGTCCTTATGGAACAAGTTCTTGGAAGACAATCTCAAACACTAAAGAGGAATTTCTTGAACGGGTCAAGGTGGTCGTCGGCACACGTGACAAAGTTAATTTTAGTTTGACTCATGGATTGGGGATGAATCCTTTAAAGATAAATTTCTAAGGCTTTATGTATGAAGAAGCATGGTTTAGTAGGATATTGATGTGAAATTGACACTTTGTGATAACCTCTCCAAGAGGGCAATGTACATCCTTCACTATGAGCGGTTTAGTATGGTTTGGAGATATGTTGTCAGTTTTTTTTTTTTTGGCTTATATTGGGTGATATCAGGATCCATAGAGGTGTTATTAAGGTCATGGAAGACGTCGAGTCATCTTAGTTTAAGAGGGAAGATTTTGTGGAAGCCAATCCCTTTTGTTTGCTATTGTGTTCTTTGGCTAGAGCGCAACTTCAAAATTTTCTGGGACATCTATGGAGATTTCAATCCTAATGTGGAGTTGGGTACTTATCCCATCTTCTGACCTTTAAGGGCTTGTTTTTTATCACTTGTTTGCCAATTGGAATATGTTGATTTTGAGACTTGATGCTTTCAAGGTTGCCTCTCTTTGTTATTGGTAATCAAAGTAATCAATAATATTTTACCTTTTGAAAAAAAAAGAGAGAGTGAGATACTACCAATTGGTCTGATGACACAACTTCACACATTCTAGTAGTGCCTTGCGTTTTTGTTTTCATTTTTTTTAGGCAAAACAAAGAACTTTGTTGATTAAAAAAAACCGGTGAGAGAGGCTCATTGGGTCAATGGGCTCTACAAAATGAGTTTACATAAATAGAATGGACCAAGTCAATGGGCTCTGCAAAATGAGTTTACATAAATAGAATGGACCAACCCACAGTTTAACATTAAATCATCTAAACATAAACTACCCAACTTTCCCATACTCACCCTAGTACAATAGCATGGACCTTGTTTCGAGGATGAGATATTCCAACCCCCCCGGGTGGCCATTAATCTATTCCCTAATCAAATGTTGGAATTTCCCTTGGATGATCTTTAAAGTACGTCACTCATTTGGGAAGGTGTTCCAAACTTCTTTGGCTGTCTTGCATTCTAAGAACAAGTTATCAATTGATTTGTCTGCTTCCCCATACAGTGCATTCACTGACTACCTCTGGATCTCTGCGTCTAAGATTGTCTCTTGTTTGGGTCTTAGCTAGCATTGAGAGTCGTACCCGGGATCTTATCAATCCTGTTTCTGTCTGCACGGCCTGACTTTGGAGCTCACTAAATCAGCATAATTGGTTGTCGAATGATTTTAATGTACTCCAAGTGTCCTACCATTCTCATTTTATCTTCTTCAATCAACGGAGTTGTTAGAACCTTCCCCAAAAAAATTATGGAGACCAATAACTAATTTGTGGAACTTTTTCCTAATAAATTTACCCTGAGCAACTTCATTTGCACAAGAAGAACCATTTATATTCAAAACCATGTAATCACTTGGAGGAAATCTCCAGTACATTAAATGAGGAGGGGGAACCTAGGTTGTATCTGTGGGATGCCCAATGCCCAATGTCTAGGCTGGGCACGACATTGTGTATGTCAAATCACTTTTTTTTGTTATATCAGACCATGATACCGTCATTTTGCCTTGTTTCTTTCAAAAGAGAATAAGGTTGTTGCTCTAAACTATGTGCCCGATTGTGTGCCTTTAGAAGTCTCTTGAACCAGACAATGAAGTTGGAAATAATGCTCGTTAAATGTCTAATATGTTCAATATGCAGCCTGGAAAAGAAATCAAAGTGACCCCAAACTCTTCTAGCAAGCTTGCCAACTATGGAGGTGATGAAACGGTTCAGTCTTGTGAGAAGTATAACATGGACATCTTGATGCAAGCTTCACCGTACACTTTTGCACCTGTGAATCTACTCCAACCCTTTAATCATATACATGAAAAAGCCAAAATTTTATTGGGGATGAATTTGTGCCATATCTTCTTATAAACCTCAACTTTTGATGTCTTGCTTCGACAAAGTTTATAGGCTGAACTTACCGAAAACTTCTCATTCGGCTATGTGCACCAAACTCTTGCATCCTCTGTCATTATATACCTTGAAACATGTATCCAGCTCTTGCTTCATAGGTCTTTCTATTCCCGCTGGCACCAATGGATTATGAAAAATCACAGTGCATTAGAGTTTTTAGAGCTGGCCAATTTTGAACAGAGTTTGAATCTTCAACTACATCCCTTTCCTTCATCTCCTTTACCCACTCTCCGGGTCAAGTTGTCGATGAGTGTAACCCTCCATTCATACAGCCTTCTCCACAACAATGAAGAAGATGCTCATAACTTTGCAATCCATGTTGGCATCCTCGGGTTTAATTACTTAAATATCTCAAGATGCATTGTTGGTGATGGTTTTGTAGATCAAACATCAAGGTGGATTATTACTGATGGTTTTGTTTGAGCAGGACTCGTAAATAGTGTTTGTTAACAGTAGCATAAGTAATGTATTGTTAACATTGCTTTGGACTGCACAACTTTAAGAAGGTGAAGGAAGTGCTTCTTGGTAGCAGTATAGCTTTTGGAGGAGAGTCATCCCAAGCGAGGTATGATGAGAATGGGAGGGGAGGGTTGGATCCCTGGGCACCCAACTAGACCTTACAAGGGAAGACTTACTCTTGTCTACAAGTAATGGTGGAGTCTTCAAGAAACCTATTTTTTCTTTCTCTTTTAGTGTTTGTTCATTGCCTGTTGGGGTGGTTAGTTGTTTTGTTGAGGGTGGGGAGAGTGAAGGATGGTAGAATCTGATTTTCCATAACATTTCAATGACTTTGAAGTGATGAATGGGCAAATTTGTTAATTCTTATCTTTCCAAGTCCTTGAAGAAAAACGAGGGTGTATGGACTATGGAAGTGGGACACTAATGGGGTCTTCTCGATCTCATGCTCTCATCCTTGTATGAACACCCCCCCCCCCCCCCCCCTGCGCGCACCACAATGAATGTATTACTCCTAAAAAAATCTTATTAAGAAGGGGGTGCAAGTAAAGAAGGGTGCTTACTTTGTAGAGGTGGTTTGGAATCTAGAGATCATGTGTGTCTATTTGCCATTTTCTTCTCTTTAGGGCCCCTTGGGTTATGCCTTTGCACATATTTTACTTGTGAAATGCAAAAAAAGTTGACTTTTGCTCGCTTTTAGTTTCAGTGTTTGCCTTGAATTTACTCCGCTTTCCGCACAAAGTGGTTATTTTGGCTCTCTTTGACTACATTGGGTTGTTTAGTGCTAGTGAAGCTCAAAGATGATTGTTGCTATTTGTTGTTGAAAGTTTTGCTACATTGGTGTTATTTATTGTGAGGCTGAGTGTTGGTTAGTTTGTTATTTTGGGATGTTCTTTTCATTTCATCCCACGATTGACATTCATCATATTCCAATTTGACGAGGGTTACTACTGAAGTTTATTTGTTATCAATTGCTAGAGGTTGGCTTTGGCCTCTTTCTAGGTTTCTCGTGTTCCAACTGGCCGTTTTTGTAGTTAAGAAATCTTTAGTTATAAGATTGTTTGAGTTGACTGTATTCATTTTCAAACTATTGATGGGCATGATCTCTGTCGCAGGGATGGGTCTTCTTTTTCAGCTTGTTAGGAATCACGCCTTTAGCTGAGCGTCTGGGTTATGCAACAGAGTAAGGACTATTTGTCTAACTTGATATTTTTTGCCTGATATTTGTTTGATGTTATCTTACATATCCATGTTCTTTTCTAGACAGCTTGCATTCTACACAGGACCTACAGGTATGTTTAATGTTATTGCTACATATTTCTTGCCAAGTTATCATTTCAAAATATCCACATTGTCAAATTAACTGAATTCTGTAGACTGTGGATCTATAATTAATTGGATTTATATTACATTTAATCTGATTGTGAAACACTTTCTTTTCCCTATGATATCATGGTTAGTAACACATTGATTTGTTTTCTGAAGAAGGTGTGCTTTTGCGTATCATTAGTGAAATTCATTTGGTTTTGCAGTTGGAGGTCTTTTAAATGCTACATTTGGAAATGCGACAGAAATGATAATTTCAATTTATGCCTTAAAGCATGGTATGATAAGAGTTGTCCAACAGTCATTATTGGGCTCCATTCTTTCAAATATGTTGCTAGTTCTGGGATGTGCCTTCTTCACTGGTGGGATTGTTCACTACAATAAATTGCAAGTATTCGATAAGGTACACTTGTGACAATTCCCCAACAGAGGTGTACATCAATTATTATTTGTAGTTGAAATACTATTGAAGTGGCAATACAATTGAAGGTGTACTATCAATTGTTATCTGGGATCTCTTTTGTTGGCAATAGATTTCTGACATAAAAATAGAAATACAATTGAAGTGCCGTTATCTTCCCAACAGGCTGCTGCTGTGGTGAATTCAGGATTACTCTTGATGGCTGTCATGGGTTTAATGTTTCCAGCTGTGCTTCACTTCACTCACACGGAGGTGCATTTTGGGAAATCAGAGTTGTCTCTTTCGAGATTTAGCAGTTGTATTATGTTGGTGGCATATGCAAGCTACCTCTTTTTCCAATTAAGGAGTCAGCAGAATCTTTATAGTCCTGCTCCTGTTGAAGAGGTTTGTTTTTCTCCTGATCCTTGCACTTATATTTAGTATATGGAGCTGGTTTCAGTAACATCACTAATTTTTTTTAGCCTTGTTTGTTTCATTGAGAAATGACATTGTATCAATGTCATCTTATCTCGAGTTCATGGAGATGAGTTAAAAAGTTAATTCCCGGTCACACATGCATTCCTCTGACATATTTTCCATAGAGCACTCTTTTGCATGATGAGTTAAGAACCAATTAATACTCCTCAAATGCCCAAGTTGTCAAGGAGCGGAAACCGATTTACTTAAATGGGATCATAACATTCCATCATTGGCAGCCCTCTCTCCTATGGTAGCTTTACTCACATACTAGTATTCAATAACTTAGCACCATGCCCATACATAAGACTAAATTATTTTAAATTAGCCTCTAGGTTGCCCCCCCTCGAATTGAATGTTGGACGTGGAAAGCCCGAGTTGTCAAGGAGCGGAGAGCCAATTACCTAACTAGGGTTGTAAACGTTGAAAGTATTTTGTCTCTATATAGTTTTCTGGTCATTAACTCAATCTGCTTGACAGTCTTTTCTGTGTGCTGTGAAAGTGCATTATATCAACTAATTGCAATTTTGTAGGAAGCTGACCATAATGAAGAAGAATCTGGCGAAGAGGAAGCTCCTGAAATAACTCAATGGGAAGCAATTGCATGGCTTGCAATTTTGACAATTTGGGTCTCTGTTATCTCTGAGTTTCTTGTCGATACATTACAGGTAACTTGTAGTTTGGTGCTAGGCACTGGTTATTTTTTATGTATCTTTGGTTCATCTGGGGCAGTGCTTCTCCCATATTAATGCATCTGAAACATAGTACAGATGAGAAATTGGGGCAGTGTTAAAAGGAAGTTGAGTAATCTCACACAATTGCAAAAAGGAAAGTAGAGTCGCTTCCCCTCCCCCTTCCCCTTAAAAAAAGAAAAAAGGATGCTCGTAATCTACATTTTTTTTTACTTCTAGGTATATGTGTTTTAGTTGCAAAAGTGCAATTCACTTTGAGACGAAACAAATATCTTATGTTCAACTCTGGTGGAGATTTTTGTACGTTAGCCCTACAAAATATCTTATGTTCAACTTTGAGACGAAGATGGATCCGTTGATGAAGATTTCTTGTAAATTCTCCTACTAAGTCACCTTTAATGTATTTTGAAAATTTTTAAACTAGTTGATTTTTGGTGAGGTTGATTTCCTAAAGATGTAAATCATTGAAACCAAATATCAATGCATTTTGATTTTGTAACTCCATGTAAAGTACTTCACGAGTTAAAGAATTACAAACTGTCAGTTTCAAGTTAACTTTAAAAACATATATGATGGGGCTAAAGGTTTCCAAAGCCCTATCAGTTTTAGTGGAAGTGATCTATATGGAGATATGATCATTTCACAAAGATCAAAGGGTTTCAAAAATTTTTGAAGTGCATCAAAGGTGCCTTGGTCGGAAATTTAGCCCACGGATACCTGTAGATATGTTATTAGCAGTGTCAAACTGTGTTTGTATGCTATTAATCCTTATCTAGGATTGCAATAGTATCTGCAACTGGTCATTATTCCCTCTTGTTAATGTTTACATACTGAGTAAGATGTAAGCGGATAATTAATTAGTATTTAGTTATAATTGGGCCAAATATAATAAAGCCCATTTAGTCAGGGTTAGATTGCTTACCAAATAAGGTTGCCTATAAATAAGGCATAGAATTAAACATTGTATTTGGTGAATTGATTGAATGAAATTCATGTTTTCTTTTTTATCTCTTGTTTAGGGTTTATCATAGATATAGTTTAGCTTTAGCTTTAGTTGTAGCATAGAATTCATCAGAGTAGTTGTGAAATTGGGATGTATTTGCATATTAGTAATGTTCCATTTGTTTTATCTTGTTTCAGGGAGCTTCTAAATCATGGAACATGCCAGTGTCGTTTATTAGTGTCATCCTGCTTCCTATCGTTGGAAATGCTGCAGAACATGCAAGTGCGATCATGTTTGCCATGAAGGACAAGCTTGTGAGTGCCTTATATTGGTGTACTAATGTTTCCGCACTCTTTGATGATTGCCTGACTTCTTTTTTTTCCTTCAGGACATCACTTTAGGAGTTGCAATTGGATCATCCACCCAAATATCAATGTTTGTGGTAGAGTTCTAGCACCATCACAAACTTCTTAATATTGACATTGCTTCTATCGTTAACAACATAAACATCTGACACTTGCAATCAACTCCTTCCTTAGACTTGTGCAAAGCAGAAACATCACTTATTTGTTAAGTTTATTGACCGTTTTTGTAACTGATACTTTTAATAATTGCAGATACCCTTTTGTGTGGTTGTTGGCTGGTGTATGGGAAGGCAGATGGACTTAAATTTTCAGTTGTTTGAGACTGCAACACTCTTTATCACAGTATTAGTTGTCGCATTTATGTTGCAGGTATGTCTGCGAACTTGATATGCATAAATATGTCTTCCATATAATTTCTATATATGTTAGTTCAACATTAGGTTATTGATGATTGCTAAAAGGTCTTTGATATCTTAATCAGTTTATTCCAAAAATGCCAACACTATGATTGCATGGTTTGACGTATTATATGAGTCTTAAGGATGGCGACATCAATCAATAGTCATGAGTTTGACATTTACTGGGGAGTGCCTGACCGTAGAGTATATACTGGCCAAAAGCATACTTTTATTGTTGGTCCAATAGGGAATAGTAGCTTGCATTGTGGCATTATCACTCTAAGAACTGAAGCGATAATGTTGGAATTCTTGGTTAGCCTTGTGATATTTAGGAAAGATACTCGTCTTAGTTTTGTAGTGTGAATCAACTTTCTAAGTTTTACCTCTTGAGTGAAAGTATATTCATTCCATATCTTTAGGAAAGGCATTGTCCAATCTATGTTGAGACAAGTGGCCTACGTATAGACTATAGACTTTATTTGGAAATTCCAAGTTGTCTAGGTAGGCAATGCGAGATGCTCCACCTTAGTGTCATGCGTCAGACATCCTAGACTCAGCCTAGGCTAGCCTCAAGGTTGAGGCTCCCATAAATATGTGTAGACCACTATACCCTAAAATTATAATGCACGCAACGACAATAAATTTATCACAAACCAATTAAGCTCATACGGTTATATCATTATCGTAGTCATAGGTTCATAATTCTGATAAAGTCAAAATTCACAAGTCTAGTAATCAAAACGAGTCTATTCGGAAGTTTAGTATATGTACTACAAAATTAATTCTAATTTTCACTCTCTTCCAACTCCAAGTGCACAACCTCAATATGTAGACAAGTAATTCCCTTCATTTTCATGCCTTCCTTCATTTTCATCCTCCCCATCCATGTTCTCTAGATCATCAAAAAGTGAAAATGCGGGGTGTGTATCAGTAGTTTTACTTTTTATACTTGGAGCCAAATCTTCATAACCTCTTGCTTCCTCAACTTGCCGTCAAGGTTCATACAAATTCTTCAAGTTCTTGGTATGTTGGAATGATCACATCATTGTTCTCGTCAAAATTTGGTTATTTTCATTTTTGTTTTATATTTCTCTAAAGAAAGTAATATTTGCATCAAGCGTGAGACGCTCATACTTGATGCAATAGCCTAGGCTATCTAAAATCACCTCACTGGTGTGTCATTGTGTTAGGCGAGGCGGTCAACCTTTGCATCATACCTAGGCGTGCCTTCCATAGTAAAGAATGAATGAAATTCAATATCATATTTTACCTATTTATTTCTTCTTTAATAAAGCATGAATTATTTCTCAAAAGGCATATATAAGGGGTAACTTGGGCCTTTATAAATTAAGTCTACCTAAAATGAAAATTGAAGGTATCAAGGTGTTGATGCAAAGGTAAACCTAGGACTTTACTGCTTTAAGCGAAAAACGAGAAGTAAAGTGAACTCTTCAATTTAAAGCGATCATTAAAAAGGAAAATCTTGATATAAAAAATGTTAGATTGGTACTTGTGATTGAAAAAAGGAAAAAAAAAAATAGAGAAAACTTGGTAGGTACGTCTGCACGTGCAATTCAGGCACGTGAGGAGTACTTGCCACCCAAAAACTCTGCAAATTTAGAAATGGTGGTGGTGGTGGCCGGAGGTAGCAAGCTACCGCATACCTAACCTTATAAGGGGTTAGGGGTTGTGGTGAGTGGTGGCTGAATCATGAGTAAGGGCTAAATCTAGGGTTTGGGGTGGTGGTGGCCGGAACTGCCCTGTTGGTGTTATGAGGGGTCGGGGTGTTGGTGGTTCAATCAGGAAGAAAAGAGGAAGGAGAGATGAGAAGGGGAAGAAACTCACGTGCTAGGGTATTCATATTTTATGAAAATAGGTACTAAATTGTAAATAAGTTTGTTTTGGTACTAAACATGAGAGAGAATGTTTTAGGTACCATTCTGTACTTTTCTATATTAAAAGTTTATAAAATGTTAATAAACACATTTTACTTACATGTAATTTTTATATAATTACACTATTTAGCGATTATAATATCATCTATAATTTAAAGTAAAAAATTTATAATTTAATAAAGGGTTATTTGCACTTCCCCCCTATAATACATGTCTTATTCAGCTTTGCATCCACTTATCATTTATATTGTACTTTTCCCCTACGACTATCAGTCAACGTGCATATTACCAAAATACCCTAGAGAAATGGAAGGTTGAGATTGAATATTTCGTATCTCGAACATCTCATTTCGAGGAAAATCCTTAGGCCCTACTGAAATCGTAATTGTATCTCGAGAAAAATCCAATAGTTGATTTTCAAAAAAATCTTGCATCTTAAACAAATCATCTCAAGGAAAATCTAATGATTCAAATTTAATCGTACACAAATCTCTAGGTAAATCTAACGGTCCAAAATTAATTGTGTGTGCATCTCGAGGAAAATTTAACGATTCAACACTCATTTTGAGAAAATCTGACAATCCAGTGCACATCTCGAGGAAAAATTGACGATTTAGATTTATTTGTGCACACATCTCGAGGAAATCTGATGTTCTGAATTAATTGCCCCCATATAATAAATTACTGGCAGTAACTTAATCCCATAAAATAAATTTGAATTTAATTTTGCCCCTTCAGACCTGAGATATGAAAGGGGAGGAAGTGGAGGAATGAGGCCCTAACTTTATTACAGGGTTGTGAAATAAAGGAGGAAAGAGGAGGTGGAGGAATGAGGGAGGATGAAGGGGGAGGTGGTGACGAGGCTACGAGATAGAGGAGGAAGAGGAGTGAGGAAGAGGAGGAGGAAGATAATCAAAATTTTCTTCATAAATATTTGGAGTAGAAAAGCTTGCCAAGTTTTGAAGTTAAGCTTGAGTTGCAGTTGCAGGTCATCTCTTAGGTCTGTTATGTTTCAGGAGGCAAAATTAAATTCAAATTTATTTTATGAGGGTTAAGTTCCAGTAATTTATTATATGGAGGCAATTTATTAAGACGTCAGATTTTCTCGAGATGAGTGCACGAATAAATCTGAATCATCAGATGTATTCGAGATGCGTGCTAGATCGTCAAAATTTCCTCGAGATGTATGCTGGATCGACAATTTTCCTCGAGATGCACAAAAAATTTGGACCGTTAGATTTACTTAGAGATGTGTGTACAAAAAAATTTGGACCGTTAGATTTTTCTCAATATGAGTTGTTTAAGATGCAATTTTTTTTTTAAATCAACTGTTGGGTTTTCTTCAAGATATGATTTTAGTAGGGCCTTAGGATTTTCTCGAGATGAGATGTTCGAGATACGAAAGATTAAATCTTAGCCTTTCATTTCTCAAGGGTATTTTGATAATCTGCTTTGAAAATAGACGGTCAATTCACGTTGATTGCTAGTCTTAGGAGAAAAGTGCAATATGAATGATAATTGGGTGCTAAGTTGAATAAGGCATATATTATAGGGGGAAAGTGCAAATAACCCTTTAATAACTAAGTAACTAACAAAGTCTACCTAATCATTTTTTTCAATAAAGTGGTTGGTTTAAATGCTTTAAGCTCTAATAAAAGAATCACAAAAAGCAACTCCTTTTACTCACGTTTGGTTTATGTTTTTCTTTGGCGCGAGTTGTCACCTATTCGTTGTTTGGTTTATGTTTTTCTTTGGCGCGAGTTGTCACCTATTCATTGCATGCCTTAAGCGGTTGCTTTGGCTAGCTTTTTGAGTAAAAAGTACGTTAAAACATTTATCTCATAACTAAATAATAAAAAATGTTAAAATGCAATACAATAGAGTTGCACGCATCATAGATGAAGCACATGAAAGACAAAGGTGTAAGCCTTAGATGAACAAGTGAACTGATGAACCTCAAGGGCTTCTAGTTGCTTAGGGGATCCACTCAATAGAATTGGCTGAGAATGGATCAATTGGCTAACTAGTTGAGGAGTGGACAGTGTGGGATCTTAGCAAATACGGGACCTTTCTGAGCTTGGCAACTCAATGAAGGAACTTAGTGGTGAAGTGGAATTTGCTTTGTATTCTTCAGAGCATTCACGTATCTTGGCATTTGATTTGTGGTTGTTTTTCCAATGGCCTTGAATTGGTCATAGGTTGCTTCACAAAGAGTTTGAGACTTGCAAGAGCTAAGGGCTCATTTTCCTTCTGTCACATTTTTTATGTTTGTGCCTTGCTCCTCATCCCACTCATTATTGGTCTTTTAGCTTATAGCCTTTCTCCGCTCTGCATTTGTGAACCGGATCTCCAAATAACTTCAAGTCACCAGCAAGTACTGTATTTAAGAATATCAAAACAGTCCTCGGCCAACATTTTTGTCAGTGGCCTTCGTGGTGTTGCTATTAGCTTTTGGCGTTTGGAAAAAAAATTTCTAGCTCATCTTCTTGGTCCTTTTGGGGTTCAAACTAGATCATGAATTTGTTCTGGTTACATGGTCAGAGGCTCTACCTCCTACTAGAAAATGCTAATTGGGTTTTATTTGGCAGAAGAAAATAAACCAAATCATTGAAACTTGTCTTGACAATATTTCACAACTTCAATAAAAAAAAATTATAATCTCAAAATTTTAAAACTATTTTATTTTAAACTTTGATTATGGCTTATTTGATCAAAACCCTGACAAGACCCTAATCTCATTGGACTTCTACTCCTACTTGGGCGTCAAGATGAACAGGTCCAATTATTTAAATAAATAATACCCATATCCCATTAGGAACATTAGGTACTTTGAAAACAGATCCAAAGTCAGGAGCATTGTCGTGACTACCTTTATAGGGGAGATGCACATCTGTAGAAGTTGGAACCTAGTGCGCTTGTCTACTTGTTTTCACTCTTGTACTTTCTTGGTGTTTTCGTGTGCCTCGTGTTCTGCTCTATTCTTTCTTTTTTAATAAATTACCATACTCGTCTAATTTAAAAAAACATATATGAGATCTGTGTCAGATCGGTTTATGCATTCATTCTACCCTATCTTTCATGCATCCAGCAAATCGACGTTACCCTGACTAGCATTGATTTTAACTGAAAAAAAAGGGTCAACTGGAAGAAAAATTATGGGTGAAATTTGTTGAGGAACAAAATCTGGAATTCCTCTATCCTGCCTTCTTCGAAGTTGCATCATTCACATTAAATAGGCCGTATTCACAATCACTCATTTAAAATTGTGTTATACTGGCCAAAATATTGGAACAGTTTATACATATCATGAGTATAATGTGCATGTATATATATGTAATGAACCCTATGGCGAGGCACAACAAGTAAGTAGCAATATGGAATGTGCCCCTCTATATAGGTGGATTTTTTATTCGATGAGTTTGACACACCGTATCCATGTAACACACTGACCTACATATCTGTGTCGTTGTTACATGGCATCTATGCATAAATTGTGGTCTCCTACTCACATGATTCATCATTGTTGCTTATGCTTTATAGGAGGGAACTGCAAATTATTTCAAAGGATTGATGCTTATCCTTTGCTATCTCATAGTTGCAGCCAGTTTCTTCGTACATGTTGACCCTTCAAATAGTAAGTTGCGACCACTGATATTTTACTATGCAACCTTTTAAATTTTTGGTTGGCATAGCATAAATATTATACCCATTTTGGTTTTCTTTTCATTCTGTTGCAATTAGAAATTGTTAGTGTTAGAGAATATAGTAATGCATTTAAGGATCATGAGTTTTCTTATTTGTTTTGTCCAGATTCTTGCCCTTCTGGTAAGCATAATACTCTTGATGTACTGGAAATATAGGTTGACCATGCAATCAAGTTTCATATGCTTGTGTAATACATTTATTAGATGGTTAGATATTCCCAAGAAGTTTAAATCATTCGAAATCGGCAATGAATGCATCAGTTGAATGTATTCTCTGTATTTTGTTGACATGGAGAAAGAGCAGCTCTCTTGTCCATCTTTTTTTTTTTTTTTCAATTTTGTTTTTTAGGGGGACAAATGCAAATTATCAAGCTCTAGGTTGATTAGATCTACAAGGTAGCATCTATGTGAGAAGAAACTGGTGACACCATATCAAAATTTTGGATTCAATCACAGGGTGCAAAAACTTTATTTAACAGTATGTTTATGTCCATGGATTCTAATACAGGTGATGATTGAAGATGTTGATATTCCGGTGCCTGCTGGGGACAGAAAGTCAATGGTATATGATATTATTCTGGAAAAGAAACGGGATTGGTGTTCATCTTGGGCTGTTTCCTTTGTTAAGAATTGCAGACCTTCTCATGGATCATGTAACAGTCCCACATTATTAAAGTCATGTCAACGGTGCTATCTCAGGCTTTGATTAGGCTGTGGAAACCTTTGGCGTTGTCGAAGAACACAGCATATTTATATGTCCCTCACCCAACTCAGTATCGCTCAAGTTACAAGCAAGGATAATTCAGAGCATGAACTTTAAATTCCCGATACATTCTTTCTGGGTGGCTTTATTTATCCTGTGTTAGATTTGATCCTTGATGTGAAGTTTCCTGCGCCAAAACTGTTGTATCATCATGTAGCCTTCATTTTTGTTCTCTTGCGATGTTTCTCCGTTAGCAATATAGAAAGAAATAAACTTTGTATAACTAGTTACAGGTGAATACACAAAAGGCTAAATCTATTTCTTAAACTTTTCCTAGTTGAATGCAATGTTTTGGATGCCGTTCAGCGTGTATGTCACTTCTGCACGAAATGTGACAATTTATGTAGTGGCATTAAGGAATCAACAATTTATGTAGTAGCTTACTCTTTGTATTTGTTTTTGGATATGAGAAAGGTTACTGCATGCCTTAACTTGGATATTTTGGAGGAATCGAACCAATAGAATTTTCGGGAATGTCAGTGGATGCTAGTTTCCCTTCATATTGGGAGACACTGTACATGAATATAGCTAACCTAATGTATGTTCAGAACCCTTCTGTACACTTGCTTTTCCTGTTAATGAAAATTTTATCCTCTGGTAAAGGGTGTAAAGCCTTTTATATGTATCAACCTTAACATTTATTGGACCATTTGAAAGCATGAATTTTTATTGGACCATTTGGGATGCTCTTAGACAGGGTTCTGAGTGATTGCAAATGACAATTTTGAGTTGTGTTGAAATGACCACCTCCACAATGAATTTATCAAGTCCACATCCTCCGAGTACTGCTCTTCCCATGAGCAACATAGAAGAGACTTGGTATGGTGTTACTATGGGACAACAAAATCTCATTGATTTTGCCCCCATCTCCGTCGCCTCAAAATCCAACTTGTTTGGCATGGCATTTAAGTAATATGGGGTGTAACACTGATGTAGCCATCTGGCTTAAGATTATTTTATGAAATTTACCCAATAGTATTCAATATCAACATGCTTGGACATGAGCAACCCCAAATGTCTTCTCATGATACGGAGAACTCTGTAGTATTTGTTAACATCAAACAATTCCTGAGCCATCCAACAGTCACATTATATGGTGATGACAGTCTGGTTCCCAACTCAAGAGGAGACTCCTCAGAGTTCTTATTGACATATATTTCAAAGTTCCTGGATAGCCAGCGCATTTGTTCCAATATTGGCCAGTTCATCTGAGCAATGTGTAGGCAAAGTGACTATTGTCAAAGAACACGCCAGCAATAATACTTGTCCTACTTTCTTATGTCCTCCAATAGCTTTTGCAGTTGTTGTGCGTTTTTCTCTGCTCGCCGTGCTTTTTTCTCTGCTTGCAATTGCTCTTCCCTCTGAAACTGCAGCACAGACATGCATCTCAATTTTGTCACCAAGGTGAAAACTATCCTCTGTTTTCCGGTGTTACTCTTTGAATTCCTTGATATATATGTTTTACAAGAAAGATTCATAGTATATGACACCTGAGGGAAGAACCAAAACTCTCAACTCTTCAAAAACTCTACAATGGAGGACTTTAAATCACATGAAAGGAAAAATGCACCTTAAGTTGCTTGTGGAGGTACTTTTGAAGCCTAAATTGTGTGCGAAGTGCCCCTAAGTTGTTTGTAGCCCTGTCCACAAAAATCAAACATTCGCGCAATATCTAAAACTTTTGACATGGAAAATGCTGCAGCCTTTCCAGAAATTTGAATTTTTTCACCATCAGTTCAAGGAAAAGACGTATTAAAAAAAGAGAAGCATATATATATATATATATATTAGAGATTTAGAAAGAGAGGGATAAAAATTCATCATGAATTCAGTGAAGTACAAGACTTACATAGTCGGGGGGTCATTTTGGTTATCTGCTGCAGTCCTCATATTACCTACAGAACCAGGAAAGACTTTATCTAATCAGAAGTATACTCGTACAGTGCTAAATTCACAACTGTTCATGTCTTCAGACTTAGGAAGGATGATCCAACAAGAATAATACCTCTAAGAAAAAAAAAATGGAAAATGGTGTAGTTACATGTATATTTAAATAGATAAAGATTTCTACTAATCATCAGTTTTGAGCTTACCTTGGTTGGCTTGTTTTTCGTGCCAAATCCGATACTTCTGAGGATACAAGGCCAATGTCAGCTTTCCTTTTGAGATGAGAATACTAGGATTCTTCGTAGACTTATAGTTCACTATGCTTAGAGAATACCTGCAAGTGGCTTTTCACTTGATCTGTAGTTAATCCTTCAACACCCATTTTTAACTGTACAGCTTTTGGTTTGGCCCCTGCATTTTCCAAAAGATTTGTGAAATTAATACTGGGCCTTTTTTCTCTATGAAGTTTATAATTAAGTGTGCATTTGTTTGACGTTAAATTCATTAGCATGGCGAAACCCTTATCTCTGATTGTACCCTAGATATTCATTCTTTTGTATTTACATAGTAAATACTCACTCTCGACACCTCCAAGATTATTAACAGCTTGGACGAAGCATTCATGAAGTTCTGTTGTCCATTTCATTCTTGACTTGTTCAAACCTCTAAATGAAGAAGGATTGGAATGTAGTTGCACTTGGCTATCATCCCGATAACATGGTACACTTGTATAGCCAGCGAAATGATTTGGAGTTCTCCGAAAAGTGACCTACACATAAATAAATTTTTGTTTCTTGATAGAAAGAAAAAACTGAAACTACAATTGCCAGTATTGAGACTGCTTCCTGAGCTCAAATATATTGTTATCACGCAAAATTATTAAAAATAAAAACAAAAACCAAGTACTTACTCCCATGGGATCTTCAATGCTTCTCATACACAAGTTTTCATTGGATTCTACTCCCCCTTCGAAATGTTCACCCATATCCGTGAGTGGGATGTTTTCTGTGGCTTGTGGATTATAAAAACTACCGCATATGACATCTCCGAGCAACTCATGGTCCTCCTGCTGCAATGGATGCGGCAAGTCTTCTCTATGAAATACCGTGTTTTGGGGCAAGTTTTGCATTTGAGGTCTTGGATATGGTTGGGGAAGAAACACAGAATTGCTCATCTGTGTTTGAGGATCCGAGGATGATACATGTAAACTGGTACAAAATTTTGAGCTTTGTGGGTGATCTGATACCGAATAATAGGAACTAGTTGTGTTGGGTAAGCTTAGATCTTCAGAAGGAACCAAGAGATCCTCATAATTTTCACTACTTGGTATAAAAGCACTTTTCCAATTGTAAGAAGCATCCTTAGTAGCCATAACGGAGATTGTATCACTTCCCTTGCATCGATACTGCAGTGAGCACTTCAATCAGTTTGAAAATACATGGACGAAATTAAGCTGGAGAATGGCTACTTCAATCAGCTTTCCCTTAATCTGCTCTTTCAATAAGACTTTTATAATTAACATCCTAAGAGTACTGGGAACTTAAATTGTACCTTGATAACATGCATCGACTTAACTCAAAATGATACTCTACCTACGACATCATAGCAAAACAGATTAAAACAACGGGGATGATACAAAAACCCATACTTCAATCAGTTAAAAATGCTTTCACCAAAGACATATAGAGCACAAGTTATTACTTACAGAGAGAAGGCAATGGAAATCCATGGTGATATAACTCCATGTTAATGAAGGTGATTTGCTTGAGGATACAATAGTTGGTCTTGAAATCAACAAATGAATCATAGTTGATGGGCCGGCCATGTTTTGACTTTAACAATAGTGATAAAGACAACTAGCCAATCCAAGCCAACCAACATACACAAATATTGGACTCAACTATGTAAAATGCCTTGTGCCCAACAAACAAACAATACTTCCACTTTCATTGTTCTTAATATACAACACCTTCACTCTCTCTCATCCCCACTTTAATTATTTGATTTTTGTCTCTTTTTTTTCAATTATGTTAAGAAATCAATATTTAAATGTATTTAAAATAATGATATACCTTGTAATAGTTGATGTCACTTATTAATACTAGCATTTTTGTGCATGCGTTTGTTTCGATGTAGCTTGAATATATAGGGTGATGAAAATTTAAAACAATATAACATTTTAAAAACAAGACTTTTTTTTTGGTGTATCAAACTCTGAAACTCTGTGTGTGACCATATAACTTTTAGCTTCTATTTTGTTTTTCAAAGAAACTAAGTAAGGATAAGATTGTAGATTACAAAATTGAAATGGGGTATTATTTCTACCCAGGATTGCTAACAAAGGTAAGATATATACAGATAGTTATAAACAAATATGAAATGCAGAAATCAAAATAGAAATGAACTACAAAGCATGAAGTACAATACAAAAAATTCTCTAAACTATCGTAGAGATCGATACAGCCTCAAGCCAATTGTTTGGTTTACACTTAGGGATTAACTGTAAGATCAAGCTAGATAATTTATTGAAATAAAAGAAAGGAAAACAAATTATGATAGAGATATGATTTATTGAAAAACTGTACAAGAAAAGATGAAAGCTTACATGATAAAAGGCGTAAGGTTTTTATTAGGTCCTAGGTACTGTTGGTCAGCCGTTAATCCACAATTTTCTCAAATCTCGCAACTAATCTACAATCCTGAGTCTCCTACCCAATCTGAGATGGAAGATCATCCTCCTTCTCATCCTCAATTGAATGTTTTACAAACAGAATATATCCTAAATAAAGAGTGGATCAAACAAGACTTTGTAAAACCTTCCAATAGCCAAAGACGAGAGCAATTGTATGCATAAACTACAGAAGAACAGATAAATGAATTAGGAAAACAATTTTATGCATGTTGTGAAGAAATGCAGGAAAATTTACCTTTTTTAGATTGATATTTTTCTGATTATCTTACTAGCATAAATGTTATCAAAACTAATTCAAAATTCTGGCTTACAACTGAAACAAATTCCGCCAAAGAATCCATCTTGCCACCTTTAGAAGAAATTAAATTTTCAACTATAGGTTGTGATGTTTTGGCGTCACCATTCAAAGATCCCCAGATAGACAACACATTTAAAAGTCTTGGTAAAATTATTCAACAAAATAATTACACCAATATTTTGCTTCATGAGATTGGAGACAAATTGATCTAAGATCAAGTCCTCCAAGATCAATTGGCTCATACCCAATTAGCTCAAAAGCAAGCCTTTAATGTTACAAAACCAGCAACGTACTTTACACCTACGACTGTTGATCAAAATATGTTAACCACACCAAACCAGTTAATTAAAGAAATTGATCTTAAATTGGCTGCTCTCAATTTAAAAACTAATCTCCAAATCAATACATTGTCTTCCCAGACAATGAATTCTGATAGTGATTTTGATCATCTGGCTGAACTGGATCGATTAAACTATATCCATTATCAAGCCAATTCTATTAAGTTTGCCAAAACTTATGGGAAACATCAAAATCCTTTACCAACAATTAGGAATTTTTATCCTCGACCATCTCTCCCAGACATGCAATATGAAGAAAAATCACTTCATACGTATGAATCTTTTTCTACAGGTAACCTCTATACCTGGAATATAGATGGTTTAACTGAAGAAAATATCATTGAGTTAACCCAGGAAATGGTTATGATGGCTTCGGCTCATCGTAGTGAAGGTAAAAATGATAAGACCATTGCCGCCCTTATCATTGTTGGCTTTTCTGGACTACTCAAAGGATGGTGGGATAACTGCCTAACAACAAGTGAACAACAATCAATTTTTAATGCAGTTAAAATTGATTTATTAGGTAATCCTATAAAAACATAACAAGGTTCAGAGATCCCTGATTCAGTTCATACTCTAATCTTTTGTGTTCTTAAACATTTTATGGGAAATCCTAGTGAATTTCAAAACAAATCCAAAGACTTGTTGATGATCCACAAATGTCCGACTTTGAGCCACTTCCGGTGGTACAAAGACATATTCCTTAAAAAGGTTATGTTTCAGTCTGATGCAAATAACCCCTTTTGGAAGAGAAAGTTCATTTCTGGTCTTCCACCCATCTTTACTGAAAATGTTAGAGAAAAATTACAAGATATCTACAATGAAGACATTCCCTATGAACGTCTCACATTTGGAGATATTATTGCATTCATTAACAAATGTGCTTTACATATTTGTAATGATCTTAGACTCAAAGCCCAACTTAATAAACAGAATATCAATGGCTCAAGAGAGCTTGGCGATTTCTGTCAACAATATGGCTATGATGACTTTAAACTACCTCATCACAAGCCTTCTCAATCAAACCTCAAATACAGATCTCATCCCGCCAGACAGTTTAAGTCCAAAAGACCTTATGGACCTAAACAACTTCAGCCCAAAGACTATAATTATTATAGTCAACCCAAAAAACATGGTACGCATAAAACCAAGCCTACCAAACCATTCAAGAATTATCAAGCCCATACCCATTCAAAGCCTGTTTGCTTTAAATGTGGTCGCCCTGGTCATTATGCAAATAATTGCATAACAGCCTAAAAGATTCAAGAGCTCCAAGCTCCTGAAGATATCAATAACATGTTTTTACAAGTTCTAATGAACTCAAAATCCGATAATTTGAATTATTCATCTGCTTCTAATCAATCTGAAAAGGTCAGTGATGGAGAATGTGCAGAGACATGTCATTGTCATAACCTTCAAAGCATCAATATACTTTCAAAAACAAAAGAATAATATTGAAGATCATATCCTTAAAACAAAATATGTTGATCGTATTGAAGATCCTATCCTTAAAACAAAATATCTTCAACATATCAAAATAAATTTAACCACAAAACCAACCCTAGAGGTCATAAATCCATTTTATGATCACAAACAGATTATTGATAGATTTAGAAAATCCACCTCTTCTATCCCTGTCAACTTATCTGATCTTCAGCAAGAAGTGAATCATATCAAAAAAGATATTATGATTTTAAAGCAAAATCATTATCTCCTTGATATTCGTATCAATGGATTACAAAATACATTTTTACCTAATATGCCCTCTTCTTCTAAAGACCCTGTAGAGATTATTCCTCCTCTTTTTCTAAACGAAATCAACAAAGTTACTCATCAGCGATGGTTTTGCAAGGTAAACATTGTTATCAATAAAGAGATTACTATCCCAAGTAAAGCTCTTATTGATTCTGGTGTTGATCTTAACTGTGTTGCGGAAAGACTAATACCTACTAAATATTTTGAACTTACAAAACAAAAATTGTATACAACCACCAATTCTAAGTTGGCTATACAATATAAACTAACAAATGCTCATATCTGCCAAGACAAAGTTTGTATCAAACAAGATTTTTTGCTTGTTCAAAAGATGATTCTTGGAACACCATTTTTTGCTGTAATTTATCCGTTTTCTAGTACAACATCGGACATAAAAACCCAAATTCTTGGAACAGATGTTGAATTTCTTTTTCTCTACAAACCTGAAATTATAGAAATCAGCAATATCAGAAATGATACTTGTTTTCTCAATTTCATTTCTCAGAAACAACAACATTTGCAATCCCTCAAAGCAGACATTGCATTTAGACAAATTGATCAGCAAGTTCAAGACCCTAAACTCCAAACTCAAATTGTTCAATACCAAGAACATTTGATAAATGAAATATGTTCTGAACTTTTGAATGCCTTTTGGCATCGTCATCGTCATGTTGTTCGTCTTCCTTATGAGCCATCTTTCAAATACTCAATGATTCCAACTAAACCTCGACCAATTCAAATGAATTCAGAGCTCATGGAACATTGCAAAAAAGAAATCAAAGCTTTGCTTTCAAAAAAACTTATTAGGCATTCCAAATCTCCTTGGAGTTGCGCATCCTTTTATGTTAACAAATAAGCTGAATTAGAGAGAGGAAGTCCTCGACTTGTTATCAATTATAAGCCCTTAAATCAGGCTTTGCAATGGATTAGGTATCCTATTCCTAACAAGAGAGATCTCCTTAAACGATTACACTCAGCTTGTGTGTTCTCTAAGTTTGATCTCAGATCTGAATTTTGGCAAATCCAAATTCATCCCTTTGATCGTTACAAAACAACATTTAATGTTCAATTTGGTCATTTTGAATGGAATGTCATGCCCTTTGGTCTCAAGAATGCTCCTAGTGAGTTTCAGAATATCATGAATGATATTATCTCCCCATTTTTAGCCTTTACAATCGTGTATATCGATGATATACTTGTTTTCTCAGAATCAATTTCAGCCCACTGAAAACATTTGTATCAATTTGAAGAGATTATCAAAGAAAATGGTTTAGTCTTTTCTCCAACAAAAATCAATTTTTTTCAAACCAATGTCTGATTTCTTGGACATAAGATTTTTCATGGGACTCTTACACCCATATCTAGGGCAATTGATTTTGCAAATAAATTTTCAGATGAGTTAAAAGAAAAAAACCAATTGCAACGGTTTTTAGGATCTCTTAACTATGTTGCAGACTTTTATAAAAGCCTTCGGATTTTATTAAAACCCCTGTTTGCTAGACTTAAGAAAAACCCAGGCCCATGGACTGAAGCCCATTCTCAGGTTGTCCGTTAGGTAAAGTCCAAAGTCAAGCATCTTCCTTATCTAGGGATTTCCAATTCAGAAGCCTTCAAGATTGTAGAAACAAACGCGTCCAATTTAGGATACGGTGGTATTCTCAAACAACGTCTCCCTGATTCTACCTCTATCCAATTGGTCCGATACCATTCTGGTAATTGGAACTCTGTCCAATTCAATTACTCCACAGTAAAAAAAGAGGTTTTATCAATTGTCTTGTGCTTCATGAAATTTCAAGATGATTTAATTAACCAAATTTTTTTATTACAAGTTGATTTTCAGTCTGCAAAAGAGATTTTAACTAAAAATGTTTTAAATTTCGTTTCCAAACATATTTTTGCTAGGTGGCAAGGCCTTCTTTCAGCCTTTGATTTTGAAATTAAGTTTATAAAAGGAGCTGACAATTCTCTTGCAGATTTCCTAACGAGAGAATTCCTTCAAAGATGAGTTCTTCTAACTCATCCTCCTATCGCCCTCCTCCTTTTTCCAAACCTAAATCAAAGTCCCAATATGCTATGACGCCTTCTGCTTCACAACATCAAGCCCCTCTTTCTTATGTTCTTTCTTTATCACAGAAGTTCACCTCGTTGAACCAAGAAGAAGCAACTGGTTCCACCATGACCAGTTTTACAAAGCCGCAAACTTCGGCACCAAATCCATACATTCCTAAAGCATGCATTGATTATATCACTATGATCGAGCCCTCCATGTATGCTTTAGTCAAAGAGCCCCAGCTCATCGCCAAGAATTTGTTTCCTCAACAACAACAGTTTGAAGAGGCAGACAGTACAAAATCACAGGAGTTCTATGAATTCATTCTCGTAGATTCTGATTCTGTGATCATCACCCATCATCATGACAATGACCACCCAGAAAGGATCACATTCCAAGTGTCAGATCCTCAAAGTTCTTTCTGAAGCTGATTGACATCAGCTCCCTCACTACCACAAGAAGTTCTCAGTGAACTATGTTCCCCAGACCTACAATTATCTTGACCATAAGTTCGCCTGGTCAATAGCCTTCTACCTACAATCGCAGAATTGCGGCCATTCATGGTTCTTTTTATTCTGTAAAAAGTTCAATCAGAAATATGTTCCTCTTTGGTTTCAACACATTTGGTGGAGTCATTTTGGTCTGATTCAAGATATTATTCCCCCTGCTGTTCAAGAAGGATGAAAGATTTTCCAAGAAAAATACCAACCCCCAATTCCTGTTACATAGCAGGTTTTGTCGCTTTGGTTCTTCATCAGATTTGGTTTGTCATGGATTTTATGTTGGGACTATACCTGCTCAGCATTGTGCAAACCTTATCAATCCAAGAATGCTCCCATGTGGTTCTGTCGTCGTTTTAAAGTTAAATGGTGGGCACAGTTTGATCACTCCAGAGTTACAAAAGGACTTCTCTGCTTCTTCTCAGGAAAAGATCATTCTCCTGCTGCTCAGGTGAGTCCTATTGAATCCCTTTCAGATGCTAAGCTTATTCGCCAACATATCAGGAAGCGGCTTCGAGGGAAACCTACAATAGCTCAACTTCTAGAAACATTGTCCAAGATCTGTTCAGAAGATTCAGATGAAGATGATGAACCTACAATTCCACTCAATGAAGACGACTGTTATGATGTCTTCTCTCCACTTGACTGATGGACCCACCGTCCGCATCACCAAAGCCAGCATCTGCCAACAACCACTACAAAACAAAATACTTTCGGTTCCGACAACATCTTTCTTTCCAAAGGCATCCATGTGAAGCCACTGTTCACCCACTACAAAAGCAACTACAGTCGAAGCATCTTCCACAGTACCTACCAACAGTCAAAAGCGAATAGTATTCGCATTATCACAAATAACAAGTTGTCCACCAAATTGAAATGGGGTATTTACGTGTTAAATTTAGTTTAATACAGCTTGAAACCTATATTATATTATATGTAATAGTTAAACTAAGAACATATTTTAGGATCATTTGCACCCTAAAGCGTGTGTAAGAATGGATTTACCTATAGACTTGTGATGTGGTTTGTCATTTTGACTGAAGAACGAAATGGCCCATATCGAGTATTCGATATTACTAAGGAGTGAAAGTTCTCTTAAACGTAAGGGTAACTTGTAAATGATATACAAAACTAAGGTCAATTTTGAAAAATAATAAAGTGGTTTTCATTAAGGATGTTTATTTAGAAACGATCCTCCACACTTGTGGTATTAGATAAAAATATATAAGGATTTTTTTTAGCTTTAATTTAGGCTCGGTTGTTTCTTAGTATAGGATTTAATCATGAACTTTATGTTGATGAGACTGAGACAGTGTTCCAACCCTCGACCAATTGAACCAAATTCGGACTGACAAAAATGTCTTCACGTGCTTTGTACCCTTTATTTATAATCTCGTGCATCTCGAGGCTCTCAAGAGAAAACTCAAAAACCCAACTAAAAGTCATCGAGATTGCAATGCACGTCTCAAAGGAACTAAAATAAGTTTGATCATATCGTAAGATCCATTTTTTTTGTGCACTTCAAGGAACCCACAAGCACATGAACTAGAACAGGGTCAGATCAAAGAAGTTGTGTTGGGTGGGGCACTTAAAGAAATAAAAAAAAACTACAATAAAAAAAACAAATTTATTGATGTTCATTGACCTCTCCTTCAACATGTAATTAGTGAATAATAATATTTTCAAAGAAATTTTTATTTTTTGTCGTCCAATATCTTTGACACTCTCTCTAGAAACTTTATCATTCTCAACTACAATGGGGGGTGATGGCACATCTTTGGTCGTTGGTGGTGGTCAGATTTCTTGATAGCCGTAGGTGGAGTCACGACAGAGGTTGTAGTCTCTGGTGCGAGCCTCCATCAATAAAGGGAAAATGTCTAGATTTTTCCCATATACAAATACAAAGTTGAAAACAAAAATATTGAAAGTTTGAAAATGGCCAAGTCAAAGTCAGTGGATTTTATTTTAAAATAATATAAAAACTGAGTTTTATCAGTAAATTAAGTATTAAAATTGGTTACAACAATAATATAACTTGAGCATGGGTTTTATGCTTAAAAATTTCATAAATTACGGCTTTGGTCTAATTCCCTGAAATCTTTTTACACAACTAGAAAAAAATAAACCTCCATAATATAAAAGTCCTCACTAGATGCGCCACAAGAATTTTTTTCCGTAAGGCAAATGGCCTAATAAGCACAGTCACCTTCCACAAGACAGTATGGACGAGCTTCCAAGTTCATTTGGAATCTAATTTAGATATTTCCTTCACTCGTTCATGCAAATCAATTGATCGATCTATTAGATTCCTTCTTCATTAATAAAATCTATTTTCCATCCTTCACCACTTCTTGCAATTATAAATCTCACAAATCGTGAGTTTTCCTTCCCCACAAAACATCTTATTCTTCAATCTTTTAGTAGGGGTACTGAGAGAATCAAAGCCAAAACGTATGAGGAATTATAAGTCTTCATGAAAATGAGGTCGAAGCAATGAGTGTAGTTGATGAAAAAAGGGTTTAGAGACAAAGTGGAACCTTTGATTTGTCTAAAAAAACTCGAGAGTAATAATGGACAGGGATGCCAAAATCCATAATTCCAACAACACGCCGAGTGTATGAGTGAAATACGAAGAAAGTGAGGGAAGAGTTTTAAATATACTAGATATATTCGCTTTATGTTTTCAGTTCACGCGGGACAAAAAGTTTTTGCACTCACAACTCAACTGTAATGAGCTTTTAGTCAGAGGTTTTAAGCAAAACTTAACACCAAGTTTATAGAAGACGCTGTTTGTGTGGCTTTCCTCAATGGTGGTTCATCCCAAATTCACCCCATCAAGGGCGCGATGAGGTGGATCCCAAATCATTTGAGGAAATTGCCAACCCTAACTCCACTTACTATCAGTGTTCTAAAAAGCGCTAGGCGGCGGGCGGGCGGCGAGCAGGTGCCTAGCGCCCAGGGCCTAAGTGGTTTTAAGTTTTGTATTATAACTTTAATAATTTACAAAAGTTAAGCATAATATCTTATCAATTACATCAAATTTAATGTCAAGATACATATGCAAAATTTATAAACATGAAAAATTAACAATCATGAACAAAATTTATTAAAACTCAAATGACTAAAGTTGGTCATGATGAGTACTTTATTCAAAGTTAAATTTGTGGACAAATATCCAAACCTACTCTTTTATTTTTCTTAAAATTGCATGAATGACCCCAGTCATGTTTGATAAAATCTACATTACTAAATTGCTACAGACATATCCTTTGAGAATTTCATTAAGTAATCATCATTTGCTACATTCAAACATATACTGAATAAAAAACAATTAAATTATTTCTTTCCAGAAAATGGGAAAGAAAAATAAAATAAAAACACAATTAGCTTTATTAAAAAAAAAGGCCCAAAACCTGCCTAGGCGCCTATCCGATTTTTCACCCCGCCCAGCCATTAATCAAGGCGTTTCTCTAACGCATAAATTTTTAGAGCACTTCTTACTATTGATAATGATATAACATCATGTGTTTCATAAATGAGTTCTATACTATAGAAATGCTGCGGTACAATTTGAGAAATAAAGTGTCAATTGAGACACCAATAACAAGTTGAAAGCCTTATGAGATTGGGCATTTTCAAGAAAAATAGGGAGTGCAATAAGGAAATGCATTTACATCTACATCCATTGTTGGGGATGTTCTTATTGTCGTTTTTATCATTTCTCAAGTCTTGATTAAAAAAAAGGTTAACTGCCTTTCCTTCTATAATACATAAGTAATTGACAAATGGCTCCACATATATCTCATTGCTAAGTCACTTCCCAAGACTACCAATCTTGTACATTGATCATGAAACCCTTGCATTATTTTATTAATTGAATGCCCTTTAAACCCAAGTAAACATCAAAATAGCAACACCTATCTCAAAGAAAATCTAATGTTAAAAAAATTGAAATTAAAATCAATGTCTTTTTCTCCAACTAAATGGTGTTTGCCACTATCCCCTGCTCTGCACCCCTCGTATTTTCAACAGTTTGTATTTTAACTTCTCATTTATACTATTTCTTTGTGTTCTTTTTGGTTGAAAACTCCTTTTATTAATCCCTTGAAACAACCACCACAAGTACTCGATCAGGCCACCAAAAGCCATCATTGTTGATGAAAGAAGCAACTCATCAAAGCTTTGTCATCTTCTCCCCGATTCCGAACTAGATAACCACAAATCCATTGATTCAATCCATAATAAATTGATTTAAGTAGATTTTCAGGTAAAAATTAATCAATTATGCAAGTATTAAACTAATAATAACATTGAAACTCATCAAAGAGGTAAATTGGGTTGTGGAGGTAACCTAGTATTTGGATTGCCCAAGAATATTATGGTGTGCAACATCATTAGATACGTACATTGTTTTAAAGCAATAATTTTTTTGGCTTTGAGTGAGTGACGAAGGATGAATTTTGGCTATTGTCGACAAGGGTAAAGGCAATCAAAGAGATGCTAACGAGCAAGAAGAAAATGGTAGATGGATATCTAAACATTCCACCTCCAAGGATGTCCTAAGACGCACAACTCCCTCATCTCATCCCATAGCTTATATTTCTTGCCATTTCTTCTTCTTCTACTTCGTTCATTTCTAATTTTCTATTTTTTAGTCTTTTTGTCTTGTTTCTTTCTCCTTCAACTTTGGCGTGCACAACGAAAAATGACCATAAGATATGAGTATTTGTCATATGTTGTAATTGATGATTTATTTTTCTTCTACTGCTTTGTTGTTGTTTGTAGGAGATGAACAAGTGGATTTACGTAAAAAGGTTAGGTGGAGGAAGGCCATTGAGGGCTTTTATTTATTTATTTATTTATTTTTTATTTTATAACGTGTTGATTGCCCTTGAGATGGAACATGTTTTGTCTCACATTTTGGGTCTGATTAATATCGGTGCTTAAGATACAAAGCTTTCAATCTCAACGCTTAATCAAAATACGGACATTGTGAAAACACGTGCTACTCATAGTGATTGTATCCTAGGAATGATTGAAACATGTAATGTAGGGGGGAATTATCAATTCCCTGTTCATTATCAGAAAATGGGCTAAATTTTTTTGTTTGAATGGAGGCATGATCTCCGGCTGTAAATCAGTGGCATCGTAAAAGAAGGTATGACAGACACCAAAATTAGCACAAAAAGAAATGATACAAGAAAATATTAGCTGCTGCTGCTCTCAATTAGAAGGAAATGGTAATTACATTAGGTACCGTTGGATCTGGTCAAAGATGCTGTTACCTCTTCTACATCCATCCAACGCACCCACCCATTGTCTAAGTCTTCGCTTCAGAACCGAGAGAGAAAGAGGGGCGAAGTTGTAAATTAGAGCAACATCGGGGTGATTGATCGATTCTCTAGTCTACTGTTGTAAATGTAACGTACACAGAATGAGAGAAGGGGCAAAGAAGTAACCGTGGTTAGTGACAAAGTAAAACTCAACCTCACTCACTGGTCCTGCATGCCAACGCCTCTCTCTTGCCTTGCCTTCCCCATTTCCTCTTGTTCCTCGCTCTCTCTCTTTTCTACGAAAACACAACACACACACACACTTGGACACTCTTTTCTGCTCTCTATTCTCGGAGACAGGACAGAAAAGAAAAAAAAAAAAAAAAAAACTCTCTCGTCTCTACTCAAATTCTCTTCTTCTTCTTATTCTCCTTGTTCAATCGCTCTAACCCCCCCCCAAAATCTTCTCTCTTCTGCTGCTGAAGCTCTCCGTTGTTGTTCGTGCTACATTGTGAGTGAAAGATTTGTTGTTCCTTTGCCTTGCCTTGGGTTTACAAGCAACCATTGTGAGTTGTTTTCTTTTCTTTCCTCTCTCTTTCTCCTCTACTTTAGGGTTTCATTTCCTCAATACAGCTACAATTTCCTGTTTGAGCCTCTTTTCCATAACTTTTTCTGGGTTTAGGGCTTACTACTTGCTTGTAGTCTGATGATTGTTGTTCCTTTTTTTTCATCTTTTCGTTGAAATTGATCGCTGTATTTTAGTTTGTTTGTAGAAATCCTGATTTCACTACCAATGTATCTCATGTCTTACCGGACTGACGGATCACTCTCTCTTCTCTTCCCTGTCTGCTGCATCACGTTTTTGCTTGAAATTTGTTAAAATCCACACTAGCTCAACACACATGACATGACAATGCAAATGGTTTCATCACTAACAATTTTCCCCCCAACAAACCCAAAATGCATCATATGCTTTTTCCTCCGTATCCATCTTCATAAGCAACTAAAACTCCTCGATTTCCCTCTTTCCATGTCAGGTTTAGGTCATCCTTCTCCTCCATCTCCATCTATCTCGATAGATACCCGTTCACTGTGAACATGCTTAATTTCTCTCCTTATTTCTTTTGCTTTTCTTGTTTGTTTCAGATATTTTTAGAGAAATTAATTAATTGAACAAGAGGAGAAAAACCTCAGATAGCTCGCTTATTTGCAGAGGATTTAGTGTGTGTGTTTTCATTTGCAGAATCTGTCAATCTCTTTTACTCTTAAATGAGTGTTTCATTTCCCATTTCTCAATCTCTATTGCCTAGATATCTCACCTTGTTCGTGTGACGATTTTCGTAGACTTTGCCTCATACCTTGTTAGATAGTATATGTTATCCATAAATTTATAGTGAGATAGGTTACGAAATTAAGAGTGTGCACAAATTTTGTTTTAAGATTATTGTTAGTACCATACTGTTTGCATCTGGAAGTATTTGGGGAAACTGCTTCTGTGAGTAAGTGCTTGCCTCATTTATACAAACTATCTGGTGTTAGATTGTGGAAATTTGGGGGGTTTCAAGGGAGTTTATTAGATCCTCAAGCTGATCTTCAGTATTAATACGAAAAAATTAATTTAAGAATGTGGTTTTGTATTGACCATCCAATGTAAAGACCGTTTCGGTGCTGGTTATCCACTTACAAAAATGACCCCACAGGCTTCCGCTTTCGCGTCTCTCTAAACATCGAACCCGCAGGAAGCCTTACCATGAGCAGATTGTATCCATTGGGCAAATATAGGTTCGATCAAACGCAAGACTATTGTCTGAATTTGCAAATGACAATATTTGTGGCTGTCTTCTTGCTGTTTTTATGAGAGCATGGAATGATGGTTATCAGGGTCAGAACAACTTCTTTATTCGGATGATTAACTTAGGCTAATAGTCATAGAAGTTATGATATGCATGCGTAATTGTGATTGGTGTAGACTTATGAGATTCAGATTAGCTATTAGCTCATAGTAAAGACTTTGTATGTTAATGTGTAAAGCTTCCATTAGTAGATTATTTACCTTGATAGTCATTAACACAACCGGAACCAAGAGACAGTGTTAGCTTGTGGTTGTGCGGAATGCAAGTTACTGATGTTCTAGTTATCAAAGTTAGGGTTGTGGACTTGCTCCTTGCTACATCAGCAAATGATAACTTATATAAAAGCATTGATTCAATTAAGTGACAAGTATCAAGTATAAGTGCAGCTAAGTGCAGAGCAATGCAGCTTCTGTAAAGCTGCTAGCAGGTGCCAGTTTTAAGTATACAATAAAAAGAGGTTAGTAGTTGGGAGAGAAGTGTGTTTGGTTTTGAAACATAAAAACAACCTGTGGTGTGATGGTTGAGAGCAGAAATGTTCATGTTCATTTTATGAACATATGGTACAAATATTTACTGAACATGTTGTAAGGTTATACGAGAATGTTGTAGGTTACACGATAAAAGTTTGTTTTAAAAGTGTTCATGTTATATCATTTTTTTTATTAGTTGTATTTTCTTATTTTGTGTTGTTACTATTGGATGTATGCCTGTGTCTAATAATCTAAGAAGGGAGATTCCAATCAGTTTGCATAATTTAGAACTGATTTTTCCCTTTTGATTTGATTGTCTATATATGACGTACTATTAGTGTATTATCATTATTCTCATTCTTAGTATTTTTTTTAGAGTTTCCCTAAAGGTTTGTCTTTCTCATAATTTTATAATTTAAGGTTATACCCTATGTAGTAAATGCTACCCTTTGCAGTACAAGACCGTTTTAAGATTAAGCGGATTTAATTGGTCTACTTTTTCAAAGTATACATTTTTAGACCCTCACTAATATAAATTATAATAAATAACATCTCTTGACAATAAAGATCAATTGTACAAGTATTATAGAGCAACAAAAGTCATATTATAGAGTAAATTATGTAATCATGTCCAAAACATTACAAATTATAGGGCAACAACCATCACCACCCAACAGGATGACAACCACTACCCAATAGAACAATCTCGATTTATCACCAATTTCTTATCGATTAAATCGGTGACCGCCAAACCCAATCACTAAATACCTAGTTTGGATCAGTTTATCCCTGATTTACACTAAATCGGTGATTAATCGCGCATAAATAACCCAGGTCATGCCTGTCCACTAATTTCAATAATTTTTAGAAGTGGTTTATAATTAACAATTTTGGGTAGAAACGTGCTACGGTATCTTGTTGTTATGAGATCAAACCATGTATGCCTTTGAGAAAAAGAAGAAGGGTGTGATAGAAAGCATTCAGGAATGGCTTACGCTATTGGTCTTATCATATTTTGGACTTAGAAATAAATCTGATTTACATGTAAATGTAACTAGTCACTTTTATATAAAGCATTTAAAAACGAACTGAAAGTAATTGCTACAGTTTGTGGATCCCGTAGGGTTTTAGCTGAGAAATGGATTGCGATCTCGATGGAAGAGTATATTTGTAGAGGTGTTAAAATGGCGGTGGTGGTGATCAATGAAGGAACAATAGTAGAGATCGAAGGCTGTTATTCAGAGATGGTGGTTGGCGGAGAAGACGAGGGCAACATGGTAATGAAAAACTTGGTTGGTAGTATCTCAAGAAACTCTAGGCCCAAGATGATTAGGTCTTTTATGGTGGATAGACTTGAAGGATCAGATCAGAAGGTCAGGGAGAAAGGCAAGATGGCTTTCAAAGAGTTGTGGTCCATGTTTTCTGTTCCCAAGGTAGGGGCAGATCAGGCTAAAGAGGTTATAGGGGGTGAAAGTAGCAATGTCAGTCACAGCTCATAATATTTATGAGTTGGAGATGGAAAAGAGTACAAAGAAATGAAAAAATAATCTGAGTGAAGATTTGGGTGATGTCAGCAAGGGGGTTGACCCTATAGTTAAAGCTCGTGGTTTCAGCCGCTGGGTGGTGATGGACTTGGGGGCCTAGTAATGGTGTCCCTTTAATCACAATCCGGAAGAAAAATGTGTTAAGTTAGCCAAACGCAGCTTGAAATGATATTCTCTATGGTTGGACCTTGAATGCGTTATGTTTTTCTCCCAGTATAGAGTTCGATCTAAAGGATCACAACCAATTGTGAAATGGCGTCGTGAATTTCTTAATTGATTTGAATCATGTTGAAAAGTCCATCTATTCTTCACCATATTTGTTTTGGCTCTGTTAATTCTAATACCTTGTCATGTCAGTGTATCCTTTCCATTCAGATATTGCTTTGATGAATCACATTGATGGTGTTTATCTTTTTACTTTCTTGATGTCCTCTTCATTGCATACTGAATATTTAATTCTCTTTTCTGTTTTTGGTATTTTACTGCTCAAAGCACATTGATGATGGATATGGAAGATAATATTGTTGCACCTATCGTTGATGGGAGGCTCACAACCATAAGATTTGGTCTCGCAACACATGATGAAGTTGTAAGTAGATTTTGTTTTGCATTGTTAATTTCTACTAAACTAGATCCTAAAATTTGCTTCATGTGCTTGTAGTTTCTTACTTGTTGAGAGATTTGACTTGTAATGTCAAATGTAGCTGAACGAGTCATTTTTTGCGTCCTTGGTGCGAGAAATTGCCTTTTGACGTTAGAGCAATTCTTGAATTTCAAATTCCATGGATTTATATGCTTTTGTTTTACTGTTTGCATGCATTACATTGGTTTTTTTTTTTTTTTGAACAATTGAGGCGTAATGCGGAGTGCTGGGCTGTGAATACCCTAGGAATATGCCTTAAAGATCTGTCTTGTTCAAAATACACATATTTTGTAGATATGTATGTGTGTGTATATATATATAACGTTTAAGCACATTGGGAACTCTTTTACTCATAGAGTACATGTGCAGTTGTAGTTATATGTTTCATGTTTTACACTGATTTAACATCATTTGCATATAATTTGAAGGATTTTAGATCATGTATTTGCAATTTCAAAATCCACATGGCTACTTAAAGGAAAAAAGAGGTAAATATTTTATTTTATTTTTTATTCTCTGTATATTATTTGTTGTTGTAAATTGAGTTCCCATTTTGTTAAAGAAAGGCAAAAGGTTTTAACTTTGATTACCTCCTATATTTGAGTTCACAAATCTGGGGATCCTTCTCTGTGAATATACCAAATCGCAATAGTTATAAAGAAAGAACTTCAGATTTTTTTTTTCTTTTGAAAATTTCTTTTTGTATATATTTTTGCATCGATTCCTCATTGGCATGACTTAGTTGAAGTGTTGAATAGTCATTTGATTGGTGATCAATAGAAATTGTGCTATGTATTTGTTTGTGTGTGTGTGTTTCTGAATTTGGCAATTGCCTACAAACATTCAGTTCGAGAAGTTTGTTTTATTAGTTATTTTAGCAATTTGTTGCTTTATTCTATGTAGTGTACATCTTCTGTTAGTGGCTGCCCGATTAGCCACCCCAGTCAGCTAACTAACCCTTTCCTTGGTCTGCCCCTGGAGTCTGGGAAATGTGAGTCATGTGGGACTGCAGAACCTGGAAAATGTGATGGTACGTTGTCATCTAACAATTTGCTTTTTTGCTGAATGAATATGTGAAAGTATTGAATTAGAAGACATGCATGTGAGATAATTATGTTCAAGAACTACATACATATATAGGAAGCACTTCAGATGTATACTCTTGGATAACACATTTCATTATTGCTTGAGATCAGGTCATTTTGGGTATATTCAATTGCCTGTTCCAGTTTATCATCCATCCCACGTGAGTGAGCTGAAAAAGCTTCTAAGCTTGATCTGCATGAAATGTCTGAGGATGAAGAAGGCGAAGGTAACCACACTTCTTTACGAAACGTGTTTATCTTGACATTGTTATGTCTGACACCTGTGTTTTAGAAATCACAAAAATTGTATACCAAGAGTCTTGCTTCTTCCTCTCTAAAAGTTGAGCCATATGGGATTCATGGTTACCCCAGCAGTGTCCATATCATGGAACTTGAAAGTCAATGGGGAAATGGAGAAGCATACTAGAGATTGCATAACCGAATTGAGAAGCTGGAACCATTTATCTTCCATTTTCTGGATCTTCAAATGTTGAGCCATATTGGTTTTCATGGGCTATACTATGAACTCTTGAGTCTCACAGGGTTCTGAAGAATCCGAACTCGAACTCTAAAGAGGAGAGGGTAACAGTTTCCGACGCGAAATCTCAGTCTTGTAATCTCTCATCTGCAGTGACTTATGTGTTTTTATATGGCCTGCTTGTTTGATTAAAAAAACACTCCCATTGAATGACAAATATATAGTTTTTAAAAGTTATGTATACAACTTATCGCAATGGTAGAAGGAGACGGGGGTAAAAAGACGATAGAGTTGAGAAGGTATTAGCCACTGATGACCACACTTTTGTAAAAGCACCATTGTGCGGTGGTTTAAAAACTATAACTATATGTATAATTTGGCTAATATATAGTTTTTTCTGAAGAAAATAAATTCAAATGGAAGGTGGTCAAAGTTTTTGGATAATGAAAACATAACAATAACTACTTGTAATTTGAGTTCATATGCTGAAAGCTTCACTTCTTAAAAAAAAAAGAAAAAGTAAATGAGGTTGGGAAGACACAAATAATAGAAGTTTCTCTTAATACTCTCCCTTCATTTGTCTTCTGAATTCTCCAGTGGAAAAAATTATTCTCAGGATGAATCTAAAAGAAACATCTCATGTCTCTCTCCGACTCCCCACCTCTTTCCTTAATTTTTGAAAGAAT
Organism: Berberis vulgaris; assembly: GCA_963556465.1. Lineage (NCBI taxonomy): Eukaryota > Viridiplantae > Streptophyta > Magnoliopsida > Ranunculales > Berberidaceae > Berberis > Berberis vulgaris. Next base: position 29,690,019 of record OY747125.1, on the reverse strand, counting down.
GTTCAAAATTTATTCATTCAAAAGAAACCAAAGATATAAAGCAGAAGGCCACAGCTTCGACCACATGAACAAGGAGATATTGAACCTTCAAAAAGTGCTACCAAGTAATGATGAAATAATGGAAGCATACGAAAGAAACATGGGAAGAACAAAGATACTGTAGGAAACTCGTTACATCTATCACATATGATCCGTGCCAGACTCTCAATTTCTTCGTAGTCTTCTCCTGTGAAAGAACATTGATAAGATCAGCCTTTCTATATCTGACAAAAGATGTACATCATCTTCTACAACATATAAAAAAGTTTTCTTGTTCCATACGGTTTACTATTTTTTTGGTTAAATTTTGAACCAATGCCATCCATTTATGTTTATGAAATATCAATTCCATCTGATCTCATTAACTCTGATAGTCTGTTTTTCTTCAGAGCCTCCATGAGTTTCAGTTAATTAACATCCTAATTTGACGAAAATAGTCGCAAAAAGATTTTTCGAATAAGTACACAGTAAAAAGTTGTTGTTGTTATTATTATTATTATTATTATTATTATTATTATTATTATTATTATTATTATTATTATTATTACTGTTATTATCATGATTATTGTTATTATTATTTATTATATTTGAATTTTATACCATAGAAAACAAAAAGCTCCAGTTGAGGAGAAGGTTGTTAGTTTGCTAAAACTGTCAACAACTCATTAGGGATTATCAATTGAAATAATGACTTCAGAATGCTAATGACTTTTGGTTTGTTTTCCCACTCATTGAGGAATGGGTGAAAATATACGATGATATGGTGATAGACAGAAATATTTTGTATGAGGGAGGATCCGGAAAGTGGGAGATGCGTGACATAATTTCTTTCTTTTGAACTCCTATTTTTTGGATTGTCTGTAAGTAAATGGATGTGACGTGTTGTTATTGGTGTTGGCACTTGATCCCAACCAAGTGACATGGTTACACATGACTTGGATAACCTGGGCAACAGTTCCAAAGGCAGAACTGGAGCAAGAATTCTTGTAAACTTGGGTAGAATGATGCACCTGCTAACTTTTGTTTTTTGGCATGAGTTTCAGACCCCCTAGCACATGAAATGTGAAGATTTTATTCCCCTTTTCATGTGTTTTTTAATTTAAGATGTCTAGGGCGTTGTAGGTCTGTCTTCAGTGTTAATTTTTAGTGTTACATGTGGTTTTAGGAGGTTCTAGGTAGTATAATATGTTCGACTATTCTGGACGTCTTTTGTTTTTGTTTTGACGTCTTTTGAAGCCCTACAATATGATCAGCCCTACAATATGATCAAATTAACATTTTGTTATTATGGGTAATGACTAATGAATAGTCCTTGTTTAGGAGAAAAGGGGTTTCATTCTTATTGAGTATTCATGTTGTCAATTGCAATGTGTTTATTGTCTTGACAAGTAGTTTCAAGTCAACTTTGCTTTGGTGATTGATAATCCTTATTCACAAGGTGGTCTGACTTGTGAGAACCTTGGATTTGCGTCCCCATATTATGACAATCATCTCCCTGTCTTTTTCCTGTATGCTTTTACTATATTCTACTGAAAATGCCCAATGAGATATTTTTAAAGTTTTTTGGATACTCTCCTGTGTTTGATTTGGAGAGGGGAACTAGGGATGTGTCTGATGATTATTGTGTATTATTATTATTATTATTACTATTATTACTAACACTCCGTGTGAACACAACAATCTGTTTGCCCCCAGATATGTACAATCTCATGGCAGAGGCCTTGGGCCCGGGTGGATGCTATTGACAGTGTTGTATGAATCGGTACAAATCGCCGATTTGACTCGACTTGGCATGCAAACGATGTGAATTGACAAACAAATCAGATTTCACCCAAATCGGAGTGAATCGTCTCCGATTTAGGAAAGAAATCGTTAAAGCGCGATTGAACGACAATCGTTCGATTTATATTAAAGGTGAGAAATCCAACAGAGAAAAAAAACAAAACAAAAGGGAAGAAGAAGAATAAAGATAGGGAAGAAGAAGAACAAAGAAAGGGAAGAAGAAGATCAATAGTCAAACACTTACCGACTCAGATAAGATCCACTCCGACACGAGCTCTTTCCCTCGTTTCTGACTCAGATCCACTGCTTGTCGAGGCCAATCCCTCAGATCCAGCTCAGATCCGCTCGAATTTGCTCATTCTCGAGCTGTTTTCGCTTCATATTGGTTCGAAGAATAAGCTACTTCGACCGATTGTTGAAGAGGAAGGAGTTGATAATCAGATTGTTGAAGAAGAAGAAGAACGTCCTTCTCTTTGTTTTTCTTAAACCCTCTGTTTGAGACGTTGTTTGAGAGAACTTCTCTTTGTTTATCTTTCTGCTCTTTGTGTTTGAGTTGAGAGAACTCTATAGGTTGAGAATATGTTGTCTGTGTATGAGAATTGAGAGAAATTCTTTTTGTACCCTAAACAAATACTTGTTATTAAATATTATAATTAAACTCTTAAAGAACTTTATAATCATTTTTAAATCTTTATTTTTCAGACAATGTTTTTATCTTTTAAAGTAAAAAACGATCCCCAAAAGAAAACCCTTTGTAAACCCTTATTTCCTTAGCTATATATGTATATATATATATATATATATATATATATATATATATATTATAATTAAAAAATCTTACGATTTACGATACGATTTACGATTCACTAACATTGGCTATTGACAATAAGATCTCGGGTTTCATAGAGGTTATAGATTTTTATTGTTCAAGCGACTTCAAAGAGAAACTATTTATGGTTTTGAAAATTGAAATGAAATCTAGCTCTTGGGATATATATGAGCTGTGGGGCAGGAAAAACCATGGTGATTTAAACCCTAGCAATGCAGGTGGTTGCATATTCCATTACCTCAAGTAGGGTGGGGTGTATTTTCAGAACTTCCTATCGTCTAAAGCCAATCTTAATTTCCCTACATTCTTCTTGTAAGTTGTAATGGTCTTATGATATCGTGTCAATGGCACTTTATATATTCTTTTTTGTCGGTTAATTTATTCAAATTGGTGTCGTCTTTGTAAAGAAAGGTAACTTCCTATTACAGGGACTTGGATTATTTCATCAGAGTCCTTTAGGGTTCTCAGTCAAAGCTTGCAATGAGCTGTACATACACTTACCTCATCTTCAAAAAAAAAGAAAAGAAAAGAAAAACGAATGAAAAATAAAGAAAGAAAGAATTGTAGAGACTAGAAAGAGAGTAGTGGTTTGAACTTTGAAGGTTATTGTGTATCCTTGTTTACCTCTTTGTATCTATTTATTTTGTTCATACTGATACTGCTCCTCAATTTCTATAATTTGCTCATATCCGTTTTGGATTGATTTGCCAATTTTCAGATCAGGCTCAATGGTGGAAACGAGAAATCTGCAAATGCACCATGTGCATATTGTCCGGTGAGCTGTTATGGCTATTATGTGTATTGTTTGACCTGACATACTTGTTACTGTTTCTTTAGCTATATTTAGTATATTTGGAGAATTCACCTTGTGGTTATGTAGACACTAAAAAGTCATTGTATGTATGCCCACATGTGTTATTAATGTGCCGCTAAATCAGCAAGAAGTCGGTGCAAAATTGTTTACACCGATACAAATAGGGTATTTAGTGGTTGGATTTAGCGGTCATCGAATAATCCGCGAGTCACCGATAAATCGGTCTACCTAACTCACCGATTTATCACTATATATTAAAAAAAAAACCTAGCTCACCAAAATCGATTCCATCCATTCGCAGTTGTGTCTATTCAATTGTCTAAAGAGAAGAAAACCGCGTCTAGAACATGAATTGTGATTTCGTTTTTCGAGGTAATTTCAATAAGTTGATTTTAGCAAATATTTCGTTGTGTATGGAAAAAACGTCGGTTGTGATTTCGAAGTTATCAATAAAATTTAAGCATTTTTTAAACTTTTATATACTATATAAAGAGTACCACAAGACTCATAATGTCATACAAATAATATATTGCATAAGAATTAGTTGTATAACACAATTTTAATACTAAACTAAGGTTAAAACGAGTTAAAATGCAGGGAAATTGAGATTGGCTTAACAAAAGAAACGAATATTTCAAATATAGAAATTGAGATTGGCTTAAAAAAAGAAACGAATATTTCAAATATTTCGGATTTTGAAAGAAATTTCAGTAACTAAAAAATAAGAAATATTTCGTGAAATTTCAACATTTTTCGAGAAATCACATTCCTTGGTCTAGAGAGAAGCAAAGTGAAGAATAAGAAGAAAGAGATTCAAAGAAGAAGAAAGAAGAAGAGTGAAGCTGATTACTAAAATGTGCTGTGCATTTGCTGATTGCATTCAATGAATTTATCGAATGTTACAAGTATGATTTGTTACCTTCATCACGAACTTGATATTGACACTCAATTCATTTTCTACTTTTTTTGTTCTTCAGGAAATTCCTCAAATTTCTGTAAATGAGGTTGAAACATCAGATGGTGCAGTATTCCTAGAACTGAAGCTGCCTTCCAAGTCACCTATTCCAGGAGGTTTCTGGAATTTCTTAAATAGATATGGTTACCAGTATGGTGAAGAAAAGAAACGCCCCTTGCTACCTAGTGAGGTATGCTGTAATTCCTTTCTCTAATATTTGCACTGGAGATCATTTACAACTTTTAATTGCACTCTACCTTACATGTACCTGGTATATATTTGGAGTTTGTGAGTGGGCTGATCCGGCTGATTTTGATTTCCATAATCTATTCCATGTTCCTTCATAAAAATGACATTTCATTTAAAGAAGAGTACCTTGTCCATACATATGAAAGGGTTCACTTCTGAAACAATTTCAGTTATCTCTCATCTTTTGAATCCAGTGTTGACGTGTCAATGTTATATGATGCTACAGTACACATTGAGGCAATTTATTTATTTTTTCTGTTTTGTATTTTCATAACGCACATATGTGAGTGGATTTGTTCATTTGCAAATAAATAGGTTCTTGAAATGCTCGAAAGATTTCCTGAGGAAACTAGGAAAAAGCTTTCTGGGAAAGGATACTTCTCTCAGGATGGCTATATATTACAGAAGCTACCTGTGCCTCCAAACTGTTTGTCTGTTCCAGATATTTCTGATGGAATCAGCATAATGTCTTCTGTAAGTTCCATCTGACCTGTCATTGACCATGTCTGTTACATTCATATCTTAAAAACTTTACCTTGGTTTTTAACGTGTTTTTGATACCCATTTGGGAATTTTCACAGGATGTTTCTGTATCTATGCTCAAGAAAGTTCTTAAGCAGGTTGAAATCATTAGGAGTTCAAGATCAGGCCCTCCAAACTTTGAATCTCATAAAGTTGAGGCTAACGATTTGCAGTTAGCAATTTCACAATATCTTCATGTTAGGGGTACTGCAAAGGTATATTTCTATTGGATGTGACATAGAGTACTTTAATTCCTTATAAAGCTTTAATAGGTCAAATCTAAGCGCTTATAGATTCTAAAATTTTCTCTCGTGTGTTATGACTGTTGGATACTGATTTCATGGGCACCTCTTGTCACACCACAAGGCTAATCGTGAATTCAATAGGTTTGTGGTCAGTAAAGAAACCAATAACTCATCTACTAAAGATTGGCTTGAAAAGATGAGAACACTGTTTATCAGCAAAGGTTCAGGGTTTTCTTCACGCACAGTGATAACTGGAGATGCATATAAAAGGGTCAATGAAGTTGGTCTACCCTTGGAAATTGCACAAATGGTCACATTTGAAGAAAAGGTCACAGAACAGAATAAGGACCATTTACAATTACTGGTAGACAGAAACTTGTGTGTGGCCTACAAGGACAAAGGAACAAAATATTCATTGACGGAAGGTTCAAAGGGGCACACATCGTTGAAGGTTGGCCAAGTGGTTCATCGGAGAGTTATGGACGGGGATTTCGTCTTCATTAATCGGCAGCCCAGTACGCACAAACATTCACTGCAAGCACTGTCAGTATATCTCCACAGTGATCATACTGTCAAGATCAACCCACTTATTTGTGCACCTCTCAGTGCTGACTTTGATGGTGATTGTATTCATATGTTCTATCCGCAGTCTCTGGCAGCAAAGGCAGAAGTATTGGAGCTTTTCTCTGTGGAGCAACAACTACTTAGTTCCCACAGTGGTGACCTGAATTTTCAGTTTGCAAATGATGCATTGTTGTCACTTAAGATTATGCTAAAAAACTTTTTCTTGGATAAACCAACAGCTCAGCAGCTAGCAATGTTTGTGAACACAAGTTTACCACAAGCTGCTCTGCAGACTAGAGCTGGATCTTGGTGGACAGCTATCCAAATACTTCAGACTGCATTACCTGCTAAGTTTGACTGTCGTGGGGAGAGATATGAGATAAATCACAGTGAGATATTAAAAATTGATTCTGATAGGGATATGGTGCAGCTTCTGATAAATGAAATTATCAGTTCTGTGTTTTTTGAGAAGGGTTCGAAAGAGGCTTTGAACGTCTTCAACTCATTACAACCTTTATTGATGGAGAACATTTTTTTGGAGGGTTATAGTGTTAGCCTGAAAGATTTCTATGTTGCGAAGTCAGTATTACAAGTAGTCAAGAAGAATGTTCAAGAGGTTTCACCCTTGCTGCATCAGTTGAGATTGACATACAATGAGTTGGTGGAGTTGCAAGCGGAAAACCAACTCAGGAATGCAAAATTGCCTCTTGTAGATTTCATTCGCAATTCTTCTGATTTGGGGCATTTAATAGATTCAAAGAGTGAGTCATCCATTGATAAGGTGGTTCAGCAACTTGGATTTCTAGGGCTTCAGCTTGCTGATAGAGGGAAGTTTTATACTAGGACTTTGTTTGAGGATGTCAACTCATTTTTCCTTAACAAGTATGTTGTTAATGGAGCTGACTACCCTTCTGAGGTATTTGGGTTGATTAAGAGCTGTTTTGTTGAGGGTTTGAATCCTTATGAGGAGTTGGCCCACTCCATTTCCTCTAGAGAAGTGTTAGTTCGCTCGTCTAGAGGTTTAACTGAACCTGGTACTTTATTCAAAAACTTAATGGCCATTCTTCGGGATGTTGTCATCTGTTATGATGGCACAGTGAGAAACCTGTGCACAAATTCTATAGTCCAGTTTGAATATGGGGTCAGTGCCCAGAGTCTCTGTTCTGCTGGTGAACCTGTTGGGGTTTTAGCAGCAACAGCAATTTCAACTCCTGCATATAAAGCAGTGCTTGATTCATCTCCAAGCAGTAATTCATCATGGGAGCTAATGAAGGTATTGAGTTTCATAGAGATTGATTTTTTGCTTGTTTCATACTTCTCATCTCCTCTACTTGCTGCATATTTAGAATGTGTTTGTTTTCTGTTGTAGGAAATACTTCTTTGTGGGGTAAATTTTAAAAATGATCTTAGTGACCGCCGTGTCATTATCTACTTGAACAATTGTGGTTGCGGAAAAAAGTATTGCAAAGAAAATGCAGCATATTTGGTTCGGAACCAGTTGACAAAAGTCAGCCTTAAGGATATTGCAGTCAGCTTTCTGATTGAGTATGTACTTTCCGAAACTTTATTTTACTTCATTAAATATGCAGTCTATAATATATATATATATTCTGCATACTTTTATTGATGTTGTACTTTTGACATTAGAATTTACTTAAAAAATATGGTATATGGAGGAGAGAAAAGGGCAGAGAGGATATGGGCATATTTTGGTGTAAGTTTGTATGATTTGGTAAGATAAATAGGACAAGACAGAAAAATAGGAATATAGGTGTACTTTGTGTATCTTAGCTTAGACTATGGAACTGTTCAATGTTTTAGAAGTGTATAATTATTGTATACGCACAATTAACACACTATACTTGTAAACTTAAATTCCAAAATTCTAAATCACTCTTGACTGATCCCTCTCTCTCCATCTTTTTTGATCAAGCAAGCTGAGGCAATTTATTCAATCACAACACTAGGGAAAAAGGGAAGTAGTGAGGGAGGACCTCACTGAAACCCAGATATAACCAAAGCCAAAAGTTAATACAGAAAGAAAGTACCCCAACTAAAGTCAAAGTTCTCAAATTTTAAGGTTTCCCATGACCTTAGCTGAATCAGCCTAACACCAGAGATTCCATTCAAGAATGGGATGGATACGTTGGTTTCTCTCCTTTTGTACAAGTTACATCCATGCAATAGAGTTTGGAACCCTCCTCCAGTGCCAAACCCCTATGGAATTAAATGAGTGTCATTTTCATTGGTTGAAACTGCGATGAACTGGTTTCATAACCTTCACATCCACTTGTGTAATTTCCCAAGTAGTCATTTATTGTCATGTCTCTCTTGAAATATTATTCTTAGAATTACACTTTAAATTATACTTCAAAGAAAAACAACATAGTATTTATACACGTGCTTAATATAAATAAATTGAAGTTGGGATTGTTTTGGCTTGACAAAAAAAGAAAAGAAGGAGAAGCATGTAGTAAGCTCAAGTATTACATATTTGTATTCTACCTACTCAATGTTAAGTTAATCAATTATTGAATTATGTAATATATAAGTATATAATATTGTGCCTTCAGTATGTGATGCTTGTTTATAGTTTGACTGGTATAATTCCATTCGCAGATATCAGAAACAGCAGATTGCTCCTGGAAGTTCAAAGTTTAATGCAGGCCTTGTAGGTCATATTCATCTTGACAAGGTTGATACTTCAATCTTTTGCCAAAAAAGTTTGGATCCTGATTGTCTGCAAACTTTCTATTGAAAGTTGTTTTCCGAAAGAAAAACAATTCATGTGTGTGTTTTTTTCTTATATAGAAACTGTTGAAGGACAAGAACCTGAATATGCATAAGGTACTTTTGAAATGTCAAGAGACTCTCGGATCCTTACGAGCAAAGAAGAAAAGTGAGCTTGGTGATCGTCTTAAAAGATTCGTCTTGTCTGTAAGGTTAGTTAATGCACACCGGGTTTTTTTCCTGCTATCTTGTTGATCTTCCCGTGGCCCTATCTTATTGCTATGTTTCTGTAACTACTCATAACCTTCATGAAAACGTAATTCGTTGGTCTGTGGAAATAAATACATAGCTTTTTTAAGAGAAAGCAGAAAGCAAGAATGTGTTGAGTCATCTAATGGAACCTATGTCAGTGAGGCTTATCTGATGTTGACTACTGCTAAGAATAATATTAGAAATTGCGGATAGGTCACAATGACATTGGTTATTGCATTCAATATCGAGCCACCGTGGAAAACAGTTACAGGCATGATTTGATCCAGAGGCTTTTTTGTATGTCTTGACATTCTTTAAAAACGATTGATGATGCATTTTTTCAAACAGATTCTTGTCACTCGGATAAATTTCATAACTTTGTGGGGTTTGTAATCAAATTTGAATGCATTTTGCAATGTTTTGGCTTAAGTGCTTGAACAAGTATGAGTGCAGATGGGAAGATATGACAGATGGTAATATGGTATTACTTCTAATAGACACAATTGTTTGCTTCAAGATTAGGAATACTTTAGCTTAAGACAGTTTGACATGCAATTAAAAAAGGATAACTATTGTTGTTTTAAAAACCATTTTTCAGTACCGAGGCGTTCAGGCCTTTGTAAGGTGTATTGTTGCCTTGAGGCGCACGCCTCTTTACAAGTTCAACATATACAATTAGGGCTGAGAGGTGCTAAAAAAAATTTGTTTGTGGAAATCAAACTCTTACGAGTCACCTAATCAACTCGTTCACCACTTTGCATCCTTGATGTGTCTGCCTTGTCCGCTTTTTAAAACATTGGAAGTATTCATTTTGTTAAAGGAATTTATTTAGAAGTATTGATCTTCCTTATTATATATCTGAAAGTAAAAAAATGATAACAAGTGATCAAGTATATAATGGTTTCGTTAACGCATAAAACCAACTTAAGTTTATTTTTAACTTTTTGTCACTAGTATTATTATTGGCGAATTACCCATGCGTGCAAAGTGCCATATTAATTTAGTCGCATTTACAGAGTTCAAGGCATGTATTTGCTAATTACTACATTTTATTAGGCATGCCAGGCTTCATTTGTACTTTTTGCACCAAAATGTTTTTTTTTTGACGATATAATTCCAACACTTAAATTTGCATGGTGATAAGCTAGATTATAGCTATTTCATGGTCATTCTTGAATATAGTGAGTTGCAATTCAGCCTGGCCTTGCAATGAAAACGTGAAACAATCCCATCCAAGATATGACGCCTGAAGACATTTTTTTTTTCTTTCCCTTTCTTTCTTTCTTGAAATTTCTGATGGCCGTTTTGCCTGCTCAAGCATATTTGATGAAAACCTATCAAGCTTTCCACTCCCTTGATTTTGGGTCTCAAGTGATTTGAATGTGCTATTGGAAATGGATTAGGAAAAGTTGTTTAACATCATCCATGAACTTGTTGCAAGCATACTAAAAAAATCAAAAAGAATTCTATGGGAGATCCCTTGGGTTATGTATTTGTTTATTATTATTATTATTACAATAATTATATTGTTCTGTTTATTTATTTATTTATGAAAGGACCTCTTCAACCAAATTGTAAGTATCTTACAAGCTTGGCCACTCAATCCAACTTGACATGCTTGTTTTCATGCTCCGACTTTGGGTATGCTAAAATTACAAAATGTTTGCATCATCTGAGTTTTTTTGCAAGCTTGCTATTTTACATAGACTTGGGGGCCCCTCCATACTTGTGTTTATATTCTGTGCCAATTGCCGAAATATTATCTCTTTGTTTGTTGGATACACTTGTTGATATCCATTGCATCAAGTCCTAGCCTCTTCTACATTAGGAGTGATGAGTGACCTTTTTTTTAATGCTGGTTATGTCATTCTCTTTTTTCTTCTTTTTTTGTGTGTGTGTGTGTTTGTTGGATAGTTGAGGATATAACTATCCATTGGGTTACTATTGCAGAAGGTTGTGTTGTATTATATATTTAATATTGGTTGGTACGATATGCAGTGTCAACCTTTTTTTATTCTCTCATTACTGATTTTTGTCTGTATTCCAAAGTGATACATTACAGTTCCGGAATGTTTCTCCACATTAACATGTCATTCTCTATTTTCCATTCCAGTGAATGTTGCTGTTTTCCGCAGTCATGTGATGTGGACTTGTCTCAGAATCCATGCTTACGGTTTTCTTCATTAGATACGAGTGGTGAATCTGTACACATTACTTCGCAGCTGATGGCCAACATAATTTGTCCAATATTGTTGGAGACAATTGTTAAAGGTATGCTCACACAGTTTGGTTACTTAATGTGTTTAGGAACTCGACTGAGGGATAAAATTTCTTTATATGAAAACTGTCAAATGATTATAATATGACTACTTTTCAACAAGAAGTTCTGTGTCCTACATTTTGTGGTGTTGGTATCAACTGTATTTTCGTGTTGAAATCCTTCTTTTCTTGCATGGTTGGTATTATGTGAGTTAGAATTGGGTTTGCTTACTCAAATCACCAACAACAATCTTCCAACATTGATTCTCCAAAGAGCCCAATAATGATCTACTCTACTTCGGAAGAGACACCCAACAACTTGATCAAATCTTAAAAGTTATGACTAAGAGCATAAGGGAGCAATAGATATATAAAGCATAACAATATTGTAAATATTATCTTGCATTTGTTGCTTAAAGCATAGAACCCTTGGCCTTTTTATAGGGTTACAGTACTTGGTTATTTGGAGAGAGAAACAATAGCATTTTTAAAAATAGTTTCCATAATATAAATAATTTGTGGATTGAAGTTAGCTTGTGGGTTTGAGGTTATACATGAGGATTTTAAAGTCTTCCAATACTCTTCTTGTATGCTTGATTGGGGTGATATTGTGTTATATTTTTGTTCTAGCCTTCGTGACCCTTCTTTCACTAAGTGCTGTTTTTCCTATTTCCAATTCCATACCTTTTGTTTTGCTGATTAAAAATAAAAATGAAGGACAAGATAGGGCGCTGTTAATCAGGGTGACTCTTGCTGCTCCGGATAACTAATGTGCAATGCTAAGAACTTGGAAGTGCACTGTTTTCTTAAGGGTGTGTAAGCTAGTTGCAGCACCATTCCCTATGTTAATTTTCGGTTTCTAAGGCGTGAATGGAATGATAGGATTTTTCAAGTCTATGAAAGAGAAGTTGATTATGGAAGCATGGGAGCGCTGTAGATCTAGGCATTGGTAATTCTCATAGGAGTTTCCTTTTAGCATTTTTCTTCTTCTTAATTTTGTAAAATCCCATGTACCGATTACTGAATACTCATGTGGTTATTGTATATCTTCCTTCTAAATCCTCTCTGTTCACTAAAATAATGTTTGACAATAATGTTTGACTGTTACAAGATAAAAAGAAAGACCTGAGCACTTTCTCCACAAAGGTCGGTCCGTGACCTATAAAATGTCTATAACGTGATCCTCGACCTGGTTTTACTGTAGAATCTGGTACTTAACTTGATTCTCTTAGTTCAGTTCTCGCAATCATCTCAATATGCTTGAAGATGTGTGAGACTTGCGTCATGCAATTTTTGCTGCTTGTACAACAAGGCTTATTTATTCAAGGTGTTATGAACTAACCCAGTAAATGATTAGCCAATATTGATTTTTTATTTCTAACCTTGTGTTTTATTTTAAGCCTAGTGCATGGATTGAGTTCAGAATTGATCCAAAATCTTATACAGTTTTAGTTATCTGGCTGAGTTTGGAGTTGCCAGATCTATAATCTAAAATGTAATGATTCTTGTTTGTGAAAGCCAAGTTTTTTTTTTTTTTTTTTTTTTTTTTAAAATTTAAATTATTATTTATTTATTTTTATTTTAAGTACTAGTACAGATATGATTCTTATTAATGCAACCATCCCTAACCAAATGCTCAATAAAATACACAGGTGACCGTCGAGTATCTTCAGCCAACATCATATGGATTAACACAGATACAATGACCTGGGTAAACAACCATGGCCTGACTCAAAATGGTGAGTTAGCCCTGGAAGTAGTGCTCGAGAAAGGAGTTGTCAAGGAAAGTGGTGATGGTTGGAGAATTGTCCTGGATGCTTGCCTTCCAGTAATCCGCTCAATCGACACAGCTCGCTCTATTCCATATGCCATCAAACAAATGCAGGAACTACTTGGAATCTCTTGTGCTTTTGATCAAGCAGTTCAGGTATTACTCCACTGTAACAAATTTTTATGAACCTTTAAATAATAGTTAATGGACTTGGTCTATCTGGAAAATGTGATGCTAATACTACAATGATTATGTTGTTTTCAGTATTGCTTGTATCCTAAATTAAATCTTGTAGAGGAGGTATATAACTTTTTGAAGGAGAATTCTAAAAGTTTCAATTTATCTGACCATTTAATTTCGTAAACATAAGCAGACTTTTTGAAGACAAATATTTTATCCATTCATAACGTTTTACTTGAAATTAGTGTTTACTAATGGTTGGCTAGTATTATATGTTGTTTAGTAAATACTTTGGTTATGCCTAAAAATTTCATTTCACTGGGAATTATAATTTTTCACTGCTTCTACAGAAACTCTCAAAATCAGTCCGTAAGGTTGCCAAAGGTGTGCTCAAAGAACACCTCACTCTTCTGGCAAACAGCATGACATGTACGGGAAATTTAATTGGCTTTACGCGAGGTGGCTACAAAGCGTTGTTTCGTGCTTTAAATGTCAAAGTACCTTTTACTGAAGCTACCCTCTTTGTAAGGGATTTTGCATCTGTGTTTTTCATATTAATCCATTGTGCAATTATTGATTACACTATAAGATACTACATTCCATGTCACACATAATGTTCGCTGAAGCTACCTAACCAATTGCTTATTTGTGCCCACGCAGATGCCAAGAAAATGCTTTGAGAGGGCAGCTGAAAAATGTCATGAGGATTCTTTATCGAGCATAGTAGCATCGTGCTCATGGGGCAAGCAAGTGGCAGTAGGAACAGGAACTCGATTTGAGCTATTGTGGAACAAAAAAGAGGTTGGTCATACTAGGTTTTTATTTTATTTTGTGTGTCCTACTTAAGTTTATTTTGTGTGTCCTACTTAAGTTATAGATTTTTTTTATTCTATTCTTTGAGAAGTTCCCCCTACTTTTCATAATCATGTAGATCCTGCGCCGTTACTTGGGATTCAAAAAGTGGTTTGTAAAAATAATTTTATGCTAAACTTTTTTTTTTCTTTCTTTCAGATGGGATCGAAACAAGATGGTGTTTTGGACATCCACAACTTCCTCCAGCTTGTAAGGACGAGTTCCAATGGAGAAAGATCAACTAATGCATGTTTGGGTGAAGATGTGGATGACCTAGACTTTGAAGATGGTGACATGGAGCTAACCTTTTCTCCAGACAATAATCCTGAGTATGGTAAACCAATCTTTGATGATGATGCCGAATTCCAGCACAACTTTGAGCAGCAGCTAGAAGTGGATAAAGACAAATCAGGTGAATCAAAGTGGGAAATTAATTCTTCTTTAGACAAGTCAGCTGATCCCGTAGGTTGGAATTCAGATAATGCTGTTTCAGGGTTGTCTAAGTCGAGTGCTTGGCCTGGTTGGAGTACAGAGAAAAAAGAAAGTCAAGTGACTCACACTACCCAACAATCAGATAATGATGATCGTTGGGGAAAACAACCTGAAGTATCAGCTGGAAATGGCTGGGATGATAAGGCAGCTGGGAATGGCTGGGATGATAAGGCAGCTGGGAATGGCTGGAATAAGATGGCAGAAGAAAAGGTAAGGGAACCCAATTGGGGCTGTTCAAGTGGTGGAGAGGCAACAGCTAGTAAATTTCACAATCAGGGGCAGCAACCGAGGGCACAGTTTAAACAAACATCTTGGGATACAAATACCATGGCACTTCAAAAAGAGTCTCCGAAATCTTGGAGCAAACCATCGGAAGAACCGGATAGATCTGGCTGGTTTAAAAATGAAGAAAGTGCTCAAAAGTCCCATGGGAAATATTCAGATGATTGGGATTCTAAGTTGACTCAAGAAAAAGTTAGCCAACCCAATTGGGGATCTTCAAGTGTTGGAAAAGTGACAGAGAGTAAATTGCCTAATCAAGAGGAGCAGTTGACAGAAACGCAATTTAAATCACCATCTTGGGATATGGATAGAATAGAACCAGCAAGTCAGCCAGAGAGTTCACATGCATGGGATTCTCCAGCTGTTGGAAATCAAACTCAAAACCAGTGGGGCAAGCAGAAATCAGGTCCTCGTGGTTGGGGGTCTTCACAAGGGGGAGACTGGAAGTCTAAGAAAAATCACATTGCCAAGTCACCAGGAAAGCCTGATGATTGCAATGCAACTGGGCTTTTTACTGCAAGCAGACAACGGTTGGATCAGTTTACATCAGAGGAGCAAAGTATACTTTCAGATGTTGATCCAGTTTTGCGTTCGATAAGAAGAATCCTGCAACAATCTAGGTAGGTACCTTCAGTTTATTCTGGACAATTTCCTCGTTTGATACAAGAATGCTTTGAAGTTGGTAATGTCATGAATTGTGGGGTCTCTGTTATATGTAATCTGTTTATTCAAATGAGTTTTGACCTTCTATTGAATCTGGGTTTTGGACAACTTTGTCTGCTTTCTTACTCTTTTTATCAGTTCAATACCTATTATTTTGTATTGCATTTTCTTTCAGTGATCACAAAAGTCCTATTTAGCCTTTCTCGTTTACCTCAAAAAAGTATCACCACTTTACTCTAGATCATGTATTTCTTTCCTAGAGCTGACATTTTCTTAAGCTTTTCCACCTACGATGTTAATACAAGGTCATTTCTTTCTTTATAGGAACTGTGATGGTAATCGGCTGTCGCATGAGGACCAGACATACATACTCGAAAATGTTTTCAACTACCACCCAGATAAAGCTGTTAAGATGGGCCATGGAGTTGATTATGTGACGGTATGATGGATTACACCTATCTTGTCTTTTTATAACATTTAATTCAAAAGTTTTCTATGGTCATGTATTGTAACATCAATTTCATACCAAAAAACATGATGCTATATCTGGCTTTAGTTCCTAATGTTCATTTTCTTGTACTTCTTAAGTTACAGTGATCACAATTTTATTTTCTTCGTTGATGTGTTTGGCTGCGAAGAAAATTGTGGAGAAAAACTTTCTCGAGAAAAATTTTCCCTGGTAAAATTTGTTTAGAGGGTGAGCTACAAATTATCACACAATAAGCAAGAAAATAGGTACATACTGGAAATTTTTTCCGTTGTCCAAAATTTCAACCAAACACCTGAAAAATATTTCCTTCAAGAAATTTTTTTTTTCTTTTCTAAGCAACCAAACACTTGGCAAATAAGTTTTGTTGATATTCTCAGCAACCCCTCTCCCCCCACAGGCCACAACACACACACCTTTCCATGCAAACAAACACACGTTACTCATCCTTGAGGCATTTCTGAGTTCTTGAAAGTTAGGGACCCTTATATTTCTCTTTTCTATTTGACCGGTTGTCTTAACACGTGTATCTGAATTCAATTTTCCCAGAAATATTAGTGGAACTTAATTGCCTGTGTAGTCACATATCATAATGCATACGTTGTTAATTAGATTTAAATAACAATGGGTAAAGAGGCAGATATTCTTTGTTGAATGTCTTTAACTATAGTTGTTTTTATTAGAGTTTAGTGGGCAGCGAGCCACCTGTCTTTGAAAGGAATTCAATGGGGGTAGATGAAGGAGTTTTATGGCAGTTTGAAGTCTATACCCTGGAAGCTCAAAGGCAAGCTTAATTCTGTGATGGGCTTATTCTATACCGCAGTTCTGGATAAAGGGAATGTACTTTCTGTATCTAAGAAAGGCAAATTTTGGAAATCTGAGAAGCATGTGCTAAATAGGTTAGAGGAAACAACATGGAAGTAGCTGGAGTTGACATGGAATGCTTGGGTGAATACAGGAGGTTGATGGCCATGTTGGTACAGAAGCATTTTGCTTCAGTTTGATTGTAAGGATTCAAGATCCATATGGGATATAGATAGAACCACCACGATCATTCATCTTGTGGCTGCTCTAGTTTACAACTGAAAACTTGAGATTGACCAGTTGAATCAGTTACCAAGGCTAAGGATCCAATCTCTGTTGTTACTGTGCTTTGATGCCTTGGGGTTTGAGTTCATATCCATTGATATCTTGTTTTGATGCTTTGGAGTTCAAGTTGTTCCTATCAATTGTTACGAGGCTAACTGGTGACATTAGTGTTGAGGGTTAGCCAATCGAGAGGGTTTAGCTTTGTAGCTGGTGGATCAGATGTGGAGAGATGTTGAAGTTGGTGGAGCCAAGGGTGAAGATGATGACAAATTAGTAAAAGTAGCATCTAGAGACCTGTAATCCAATCATCATAATCTAAGCATTAGAAGAATGAGATGGATGAGCCCATGGACAGTAATCATCTTGGTGGGGTGATTGGTTATCCTTGTGTCTCTGATTGTATACCCTTACAAGAAATCTAGAAAAAGCCAGTCTTACTGAGCGTGAGGTTCTCGTTCAATTTGTATATACCAAATAGGATATATTGGAATGCATGTGATCCGAGTCTTCATTTTGGGGGCCTGTAGTATAACCTATTTCAAACCCGTGAGACCTGAGTGCCTTTGGGGTTCTCACGATGAAAATCAATTTACATGTAAACGAGTATCACATCTAGGACTGGCCTTGGCATTTTGGATGTCATAGGTCTAGTTTTCCAAAGTGAAAGGTTAAAATAATTGCAAATATGTAATTTTTTGATTTATTTTTAAAATGGAACATAATAAACCGATCAAACACTATATGAAGTTGTGTGCCATGGGTGATCTTAGGAAAACATAGATGAAGCATAAGGGTTGGATTTATCTACAATGCCCATGATAAAATCCATTCAATTTGTGGGTGGATTAAATCGAAAATTTCCAATCATCACATCACGAGGAAGAAAATGACTGCAAGTAGAACTTTTGTAGAAACTCTCGGAGAGATACCCATGTTGAGAGTCTAAGTGCTACGGTGTGGGTGGGGATCCGATGTGAAGTTGTTCAACTCTTTCCTTCCCTGTCTGGGGAGGTGAGCACGAGCGTGACATTTCTTATCAGGCGAAGATATCCGAGTGGTCAGATGGGGGGAAGGTGAAAATTCAACTGATTAAAGAGGAATAAGGAGACCCACCATAATCAATTTTTTTTAAATTAAAGTAAATTCTCGTAATCTTTTTATTTTATATATTCTTATTAAAGTATTGGCCAAGCAGAGATAAATGAGTTGGATGAAGTTCTGGGTAGGGAGATGAGATGGTTCGAGGGAAAACCAGTTTTGAACCAACGGTGTGGGTGGGGATCCGATGTGGAGTTGTTCAACTCTTTACTTGCCTGTCTAGGGAGGTTTGCATGAGCGCAACATTTCTAGTGAGGCGTAGATATCCCAGTGGCCAGATGGGGGGAGGGTGAAAATTCGACTAATTAAAAAGGAATAAGGAGGCCCTTCATAATCAGTTTTTTTAATTAAATTAAATTCTCGTAATCTTTTTATTTTATATAATCTTATTAAGGTATTGTCCAAGTGGAGATAAATGAGTTGGATGAAGTTCTGGGTAGGGAGATGAGATGGTTTTGAGGGAAAACCAGTCTTGAACCAACTTTTAAACAAATTCTTGAAATAATCCCAAATTGAAAACGATACTATCTGATTCTTAAAGTAAAACAATAAAACTTACTTTCCAAAGTCTATAGTGTTGGAAGAAACATAAAAGCTTAATAAAACTCATAGATCTTCACAAAGCTTTAATGTTTGAGTCTTTCAAACTCCAATCCAAATAGGCAAAGAATCAAATCGTTTTTAACTAAGATAAGTCTTGCAGCAGGATAGGTGGGGTGATTGGTTCTCCTTGTGTCTCTCTGATTGTATACACTTACAAGAAATCTAGAAAAAGTCAATCTTACTGAGCGTGAGGTTCTCGTTGAATTTGTATATACCAAATGGGATATATTGGAATGCATGTGATTCGGGTCTTCATTTTCGGGGCCTGTAGTACGGCCTATGTTAAACCCTCGTGAGACCAAAGTGCCTTTGGGGTTCTCCCGATGAAAATCAATTTACATGTAAATGAGTATCACATCTAGGACTGGCCTTGGCATTTTTGATGTCATAGGCATAGTTTTTCATAGTGAAACAAGTTCAAATAATTGCAAATATGTAATTTTTGATATGGAACATAATAAACCGATCAAACACTGTAAGAATTTGTGTGCCATGGGCGATCTTAGGAAATCATTGATGAAGCATAAGGGTTGAATTTATCTACAATGTGCATGATAAAATCCATTCAATTTGTGGGTGGATTAAATCGAAAATTTCCGATCATCACACCACGAGGAAGATGACTGCAAGTAGAACTTTTGTAGAAACTCTCGGAGTGATACCCACGTTGAGATTCTAAGTGCTACGGTTTGGGTGGGGATCTGATGTGGAGTTGTTCAACTCTTTCCTTGCCTGTCTAGGGAGATGAGCACGAGCGCGACATTTCTCGTCAGGCGTAGATATCCGAGTGGCCAGATGGGGGGAAGGTAAAAATTCAACTAATTAAAGAGGAATAAGGAGGCCCAACATAATCGGTTTTTTTTTTAAATTAAATTCTCGTAATCAATTTATTTTATATATTCTTATTTAGGTATTGTTAGGCTTGTGATAGCCAACCGTAAAAAACCCATCACATTCCTTTTCATAGAATTTGGTTCAAAAAGATTAATGCAGAAGGATAGGGTGTCCCTCGTTATAAGCGACGCACTCCACCTACGTTCGGGTGTAGTGGCAAATAAGCAAGGTGCGCTGCAGCGGCGCTCGACTGTAGTGTTAAATATGCAAGGGTTCTCGCACCATTCTGGACGGGGGCGAGTAAAGAAGCTAGTCCAGGTTAGAGCTAGAGATAGAATGATTAGATTACCCTCTTGGAACATAGGAACCTTGACGGGTAAGACAATAGAATTAATGGATGCCCTGCGTAGGAGGAAAGTAAACATAGTTTGCCTTCAAGAGACAAAATGGAAGGGGAACAATTCTAAAGATTTAGGAGGGTTCAAACTTTTCTATTTTGTCAGAGCTAGAGATAGAATGATTAGATTAGCCTCTTGGATCATAGGAACCTTGACGGGTAAGACAATAAAATTAGTGGATGCCCTGCGTAGGAGGAAAGTAAACGTAGTTTGCCTTCAAGAGACAAAATGGAAGGGGAACAATTCTAGAGATTTAGGAGGGTTCAAACTCTTCTATTCTGGTAAAGATGGAACTAGGAACGAGGTGTGAATAGTGGTAGATAAAGTTTTTAAGGATGCAGTAGTTGACGTTAGGAGGTGTGGGGATAGATTATAGAATCATAAGTATTAAATTAGCTTTAGAACTAGAGATAGTGCATGTTATTAGTGCGTATGCACCCTAAGTGGGTTTGGACGAGGAGACTAAAAAGGATTTCTGGAACTCTTTAGAGGAGTTAGTTCTTGAAATTCCCTTTTTCGATAGGGTTTTCCTTGGCGGGGATTTGAATGACCATGTCGGTAATGATAGAGTTGGGTATGAGAGGGTACATGGAGGTCAAGGATTTGGGGATCGAAACACTACGGGGATTTCTATTATAGATTTTGCTTTAGCTCAAGATTTTGGGATCGTAAATACTTTTTATAAGAAGAGAGATCACTTGGTGACCTTTGCGAGTGGGCGCAATAGAAGTCAAATTGATTATTTTCTTGTTAGGAGACACGATTTAGGTAGGTGTAAAATTTGTAAGGTTATACCAGGGGAGTGTCTGACAAATCAACATAGGCTGTTAGTTCTCGATTTTTGTCTTAAGAGTATGGGTCGTATTGCTATAGAACATGTTAGACCGAAAACTAAGTGGTGGACCTTATAGGGAGATGTGTGTCAAAAATTTAGAAAGAAGATTTTGGGTGGCCAGTCAGTTTCAGAGGGTTAGGAGAATCTCGAACCAAAGGATAGGATTAGTAGTGCGGTTCTTTTTGAACATTTGGCAAACCGAATAAGATGTGCGAAGGAAGAGTTATGAGAAGCCAAAAGAGAAGGTTTATATGGTAAGGAGACATGGTGGTGGAACACTGATGTGCAACAAACCATTGTGGAAAATAAAAGATACTTTAAGGAGTGACAAAAAGATAGGCGCTTAGAGTCTTATGAGCTTTATAAGCTAGCTAAGAAGTTGAGTAGTAAAGCAGTAGGGGAAGCTAAGAAGAGAGCATATGATGATCTTTATAATAGGCTAGGTACAAAGGAAGAGGAAAATTATATTTTCAAGATAGCTAAAGCTAAAGAACGAAAAACTAGGGACTTGAGTCGTGTTAAGTGTGTTAAGCATGAGGATGGAAGAGTTTTAATGCAGGATAAAGCTATTTTAGATAGATGGAATGATTACTTTTGGAACCTACTCAATGGAACACATGTAGGGGAGTTAAACTAGGAGGGGTATGCTTCATAGGAAGGGAGAGATCGCGTGTTCCATCGCAGAGTTAGTGCCACAAAAGTGAGAGAAACTTAAAAAGAATGAAGACAAGGAAGGTCGTTGGACTGGATGATATACCAATTGAAGCATGTAAATGTCTGGGAGAAGTTGGGATTCAATGGCTAGCTAAACTCTTTAATATGATTTTGAAAACTAGAAAAATGCCAAATTCATGGAGGCATAGTATTGTGGTACCAATTTATAAGAACAAAGGGGATATCCAGAATTGCTCGAACTATAAAGGGATAAAGCTTATGAGTCACACGATGAAACTTTGGGAGAGGGTTATAGAACGATGACTTAGGAGTTTAACCACGATTTCGGAGAATCAATTTGGATTTATGCCGGGTAGGTTTACTATGGAGGCCATGTTCCTGCTTAGGCAAACTATAGAAAAATATCGAGAGGCACGTAAGAGTTTGCATATGGTTTTTATTAATCTGGAGAAAAAATATGATAGGGTCTCTAGGGAGTTAATTTGGTGGGTGCTTGAAAGGAAGAAAATGGCTCAATGTTATGTCGCGCAGTAGGTGGGATGTCCAGTGAATTTTCAGTGTTAGGACTATATTAAGGGTCGGCGTTAAGTCCATATCTCTTTGCTTTGGTCATTGATGAGTTCACGAGACATTTGCAAGAAGATGTACTTTGGTGCATGTTATTTGCAGATGATATTGTCTTAATTGATGAGACTAGTGCAGGTTTAGGTCAGAAATTAGATAGGTGGCGGGCGGCTTTAGAGAGTAAAGGTTTTAGAATTAGCCGTTCGAAACGGAGTATCTAGTGTGCAATTTGGTTGTAAATCACAAGGGAGAAGTAATGCAATTGAGATCGAAGGTGTAGAGGTCCCAGAGTGTGAGGTTTTTCGATATCTAGGATCTATAATTCAAAAGAATGGGGCTATTGGAGAAGATGTAGACCATAGGATTAAAGCTGGTTGGTTGAAATGGAGAATGATGTCAGGAGTATTATGCGATAGAAGGATGCTTCTAAGGCTAAAAGGGAAATGCTATAAGACAATTGTTCGACCAATCATGCTATACGGTTCAGAATGTTGGGCTACTACGGGACAACATACGCATAGGATGACAGTAGCAGAAATGCGTATTTTAAGGTAGATGTGTGGTAAAATTAAAAATGAAAGAATTAGAAGATAATTAGGTGTAGCGCCCATAGAGGACAAAATTAGAGAAAAAAGTTTAACTTGGTTTGGTCATGTGCGGAGGAGACCAAACACGACGCCAATTAGAAAATGTCTAGATTGGCAAGTTAATGGAGGGTGTAGACGGAGGGGACGATCGTTGAAATCTTGGATGAAGGCGGTGAATGAAAATATCATTGAGCTTGGATTAGGTGAGGATATGTGGGAAGACCGCATTGCTTGGAGAATCAAAATCCATGTAGCCGACCCCGAAAATATCGGGAATGGGCTTTGATGATGATGATTCTTATTAAGGTATTGGCCAAGATGAGATAAATGAGTTGGATGAAGTTTTGGATAGGGAGATGAGCTGGTTTGAGGGAAAACCAGTTTTGAACCAACGGTATGGGTGGGGATCCGATGTGGAGTTGTTCAACTCTTTACTTGCTTGTCTGGGGAGGTTAGCATGAGCGACATTTCTCTTTAGGGGTAGATATCTCAGTGGCCAGGTGGGGGAGGGTGAAAATTCAACTAATTAAAAAGGAATAAGGAAGCCCACCATAATCCTTTTTTTTTAATTAAACTAAATTCTCGTAATCTTTTTATTTTATATATTCTTATTAAGATAATGTTTAAATGGAGATAAATGAGTTGGATGAAGTTCTGGGTAGGGAGATGAGATTGTTCCGAGGGAAAACCAATCTTGAACCAACTTTTAAACAAACTCTTGATAATCCCAAATTGAAACTGAAACTATCTGATTCTTAATGTAAAACAATAAAACTTACTTTCCAAAGTCAGAGTGTTGGAAACAGAAAAGCTTTATGAGTTCACTCATAGATCTTTACAAAGCTTAAATGATTGAGTCTTCCAAACTCCAATCCAAATAGGCAAAGAATCAAATCGTTTTTAATTAAGATAAGTCTTGCAGCAGGATTGGTGGGGTTATTTTTTCTCCATGTGTCTCTCTTATTGTATACAATTACAAGAAATCTAGAAAAAGCCAGTCTTACTGAGCGTGAGGTTCTTGTTCAATTAGTATACCAAATGGGATATATTGGAATGCATGTGATCCGAGTCTTCATTTTGGGGGGCTATAGTATTAACCTATTTCGAACCCGTGAGAATTGAGTGCCTTTGGTGTTCTCACGATTAAAATCAATTTACATGGAAATGAGTATCACATTTAGGACTGGCCTTGGCATTTTGGATGTCATAGGCATAGTTTTTCAAAGTGAAAAAGGTTAAAATAATTGCAAATATGTAATTTTGTGATTTTTTGAAATGGAACATAATAAACGATCAAACATTGTAAGAATTTGTGTGCCTTGGGTTATCTTAGGAAAACATAGATGAAGCATAAGGGTTAGATTTATCTACAATGTCCATGATAAAATCCATTCAATTTGTTGGTGGATTAAATCGAAAATTTCTGGTCATCACATCACGAGGAAGAAGATGATTGCAAGTAGAACTTTTGTAGAAACTCTCGGAGAGATACCCATGTTGAGAATCTAAGTGCTACGGTGTGGGTGGGGATCTGATGTGGAGTTGTTCCACTCTTTCCTTGCCTGTTTGGGGAGGTGAGCACGAGCGCAACATTTCTCATCAGGCGTTGATATCCGAGTGGCCAGATGGGGGAAGGTGAAAAATTAACTAATTAAAGAGGAATAAGGAGGCTCACCATAATCAGTTTTTTGTAATTAAATTTAATTCTCGTAATCTTTTTATTTTATATATTCTTATTAAGGTATTGGCCAAATGGAAATAAATGATTTGGATGAAGTTCTGGTTAGGGAGATGAGATGGTTTTGAGGGAAAATTTGTCTGGAACCAACTTTTAAACAAACTCTTGACGTAATCCCAAATTGAAACTTGGACTATATGATTCTTAAAGTAAAACAATAAAACTTACTTTCCAAAATCATAGTGTTGGAAGAAACATAAAAGCTTAATAAAACTCGTAGATCTTCACAACGCTTAAATGATTTGAGTCTTTCCAATCCAAATAGGCAAAGAATCAAATCGTTTTTAACTAAGTCTTGCAATAGTATTAGTGGGGTGATTGGTTCTCCTTGCGTCTCTCTGATTGTATACCTTTACAATAAATCTAGAAAAAGCTAGTCTTACTGAGCGTGAGGTTCTTGTTCAATTTGTATATACCAAATGGGATAATATTGGAATGCATGTGATCCAGGTCTTCATTTTAGGGGCCTGTAGTACAAGCCTATTTCAAACCCGTGAGACCCGAGTACCTTTGGGGTTCTCACGATGAAAATCAATTTACATGTAAATGAGTATCACATCTAGGACTTGCCTTGGCATTTTGGATGTCATAGGCATATTTTTTCAAAGTGAAAAAGGTTAAAATAATTGCAAGTATGTAATTTTTTGATTTTTTGAAATGAAACATAATAAACCGATCAAACACTGTATGAATTCGTGTGCCATGGGTGATCTTAGGAAAACATAGATGAAGCATAAGGGTTGGATTTATGTACAATGTCCATGATAAAATCCATTCAATTTGTGTGTGGATTAAATCGAAAATTTCCAATCATCACATCACGAGAAAGATGACTGCAAGTAGATCTTTTGTAGAAACTCTCAGAGAGATACCCATGTTGAGAGTCTAAGTGCTACGGTGTAGGTGGGGATCCGATGTGGAGGTGTTCAACTCTTTCCTTACTTGTCTGGGGAGGTGTGAGCACGAGTGCGGCATTTCTCGTCAGGCATAGATATTCGAGTGGCCAGATGGGGGGATGGTGAAAATTCAAATAATTAAAGAGGAATAAGGAGGCCCACCATAATCAGTTTTTTTTTAAATAAATTAAATTCTCGTAATGTTTGTATTTTATATATTATTATTAAGGTATTTGGCCAAATGGAGATAAATGAGTTGGATGAAGTTCTAAATAGGGAGATGAGATGGTTTGAGGGAAAACCAGTTTTGAACCAACAGTGTGGGTGGGGAGCCGATGTGGAGTTGTTCAACTCTTTACTTGCATGGATAGGGAGGTTTGCTTGAGCGCGACATTTCTCGTGAGGCGTAGATATCCCAGTGGCCAGATGGGGTGTGGGTGAAAATTCAACTAATTAAAAAGGAATAAGGAGGCCCACCATAATCAATTTTTTTTAATTAAATTAATTTCTCGTATTCTTTTTATTTTATATATTCTTATTAAGGTATTGGCCAAGTGGAGATAAACGAGTTGGATGAAGTTCTGGATAGGGAGATGAGATGGTTTTGAGGGAAAACCAGTGTCGAACCAACTTTTAAACAAACTCTTGAAATAATCCCAAATTGAAACTGACACTGATTCTTAAAGTAAAACTATAAAACTTACTTTCAAAAATCATAGTGTTGGAAGAAACATAAAAGCTTAATAAAACTCATAGATCTTCACAAAGCTTAAATGATTGAGTCTTCCAAACTCTAATCCAAATAGGAAAACAATCAAATCTTTTTTAACTAAGGTAAGTCTTGTAGCAAGATTGGTGGGGTGATTGGTTCTCCTTGTATTGTATACCCTCACAAGAAATCTAGAAAATGCCAGTCTTACTTAGCGTGAGGTTCTCGTTCAATTTGTATATACCAAATGGGATATATTGGAATGCATGTGATCCGGGTCTTCATTTTAGGGGCCTGTGGTACAACCTATTTCAAACCCGTGAGACCTGAGTGACTTTGGGGTTCTCACGATGAAAATCAATTTACATGTAAATGAGTATCATATCTAGGACTAGTCTTGGCATTTTGGATGTCATAGGCATAGTTTTTCTAGTGAAAAAGTTTAAAATAATTGCAAATATGTAATTTTTTTATTTTTTGAAATGGCACATAATAAACGAATCAAACACTTTAAGAATTCGTGTGCCTTGTGTGATCTTAGGAAAACATAGATAAAACATAAGGGTTGGATTTATTTACAAAGTCCATGATAATATCCATTCAATTTGTGGGTGGATTAAATCGAAAATTTCCAATCATCAGATCACGAGGAAGAAGATGACTGCAAGTAAAATTTTTGTAGAAATTCTCGGAGAGATACCCATGTTGAGAATCTAAGTGCTACGTTGTGGGCGGGGATCCGATTTGGAGTTGTTCAACTCTTTCCTTGCCTGTCTGGGGAGGTGAGCACGAGCGTGACATTTCTCGTCAAGTGTGGAGTTGTTCAACTCTTTCCTTGCTTGTCTGGGGAGGTGAGCACGAGCGTGACATTTCTCGTCAAGTGTAGATATTCGAGTGGCCAGATGGGGGGAAGGTGAAAATTCAACTAATTAAAGAGGAATAAGGAGGCCCACCATAATCAGTTTTTTTTTTTTAATTAAATTAAATTCTCGTAAAATTTTTATTTTATATATTCTTATTAAGGTATTGGCCAAATGGAGATAAATGAGTTGGATGAAGTTCTGGGTAGGGAGATGAGATGGTTTGAGGGAAAACTAGTTTTGAACCAACGGTGTGGGTGTGGATCCGATGTGGAGTTGTTCAACTCTTTACTAGCCTGTCTGGGGAGGTTAGCATGAGTGCGACATTTCTCGTGAGGCGTAGATATCCCAGTGGCCAGAAGGGGGGAGGGTGAAAATTCAACTAATTAAAAAGGAACAAGGAGGCCCACCATAATCAGTTTTTTTTAATTAAATTAAATTCTCGTAATCTTTTTATTTTATATATTCTTATTAAGGTATTGGCCAAGTGGAGATAAATGAGTTGGATGAAGTGTTCTGAGTAGGGAGATGAGATGGTTTTGAGGGAAAACCAGTCTTGAACCAACTTTTAAACAAACTCTTGAAATAATCCCAAATTGAAACTGATACTATCTGATTCTTAAAGTAAAACAATAAAACTTACTTTCCAAAATCATAGTGTTTTGGAAGAAACAGAAAAGGTTAATAATAGATCTTCACAAAGCTTAAATGATTGAGTCTTGCAAACTCCAATCCAAATAGGCGAAGAATCAAATCGTTTTTAACTAAGATAAGTCTTGCAGCAGGATTGGCATCATTTGACTAATCTCTGTGATGCTGATAAACTTAACACATCTCTGTGAGACACCCAACCCGACCACCACCACCACCCCCCCCCCCCCCCCCCCCCCCCCCCCCCCCCCACCCCCACACACACACACACATTCTTTCTTTCTCCCTCCCTCCTTTAAAGTGTTCCCTACGCAGCCGCCTCGGGCCAAAGAATTGATTCAATAAAACTTTTATTTTCTTTGAAGTTTATTGCAGCAGGATTGTTTTTCGCACAAATATTTCAGTCATTTTGTTACTCTAATATTATGTGTTAGTAATAGGTGGCTAATTGTAGACTTTACACCATTTGTATTTCTTACTGTTTAATCAGTAATAGCTTAATAGATTTTTTTTTTTTTTTTTTTTTTTTTTAGAATCTAGATCCAGATATGAGTGTACATAGTAGTACCCAAAACCATATGTTTTGTAAATAATGTCCGATGCTATATTATTATCTAGATATAAACATCAACAAGCATGGGAGCGAAAAGGGAAGGGATACCAAAGTTCTGGTTTACTTTTCTTGCAAAAGTAGTTAAGAAGTGGTGCTTTATTGTGTAAGTGTGTTGGTTTCTTTAATGGGGGGACTATCTGCATGAAAAACATATTTTCTTAGAAACATTAGAAGGAATGATGGTTGATTACTTGCAATGTTTGCTGGAACCATATTTTCATATAAAATCTAAAAGTAAAAATAACTGGCATTGCCCGCCCCTGTGGTCCATATTACACTTCGCCCACCCAAAAGTTATTACACTATATCCTTGTTCTTTCATACTATATACCCCAGTTTTCTCATAATAGTATTTGCAGCTTGAGTTCAGTGATTTGAAAATTGACTTTGTATATTTTTCTTTACAGGTCAGTCAACACAGCAGTTTCCAAGATAGCAGGTGCTTCTATATCGTCTCCTCTGATGGACACCGGGAGGACTTCTCTTACAGAAAGTGTCTGGAGAATTTTGTAAAGACTAAGTACCCTGAAATGGCCGAAACTTTTAATAGCAAATACTTCAGAAAACCAGGCCCACGCACTGGAGGGGCTGGTGGTGGCAATGAGTAGATAATTAGCAGCAGGTTGACGAGACTACAATTAGTTTAATTTTGTTGTATATACACTTTTTTTTTTAAATATATATCCTGTTTTTGGTTTAGTTCCTTCCTTTTCTGTTCTTATTAGCACTTTGACATTTTTTAGTAGCATTTTTATATTGATCAAATGCAGTAAGTCTTGGTTGCATTCTGAATATTTTGAAAAAGAAAAACCTTTCGTTTATGCAATGCCATGTTTTGTTTACGCTTTCCACGAAAGAAATAATTTATTATTTTCCCACTATTACTGTTATTATGTGGTAAACACAGTTTTCTGCTTTTCTTTTTCTACCTCTCATTTGATATGCATTCATAGCAAAGAATGAAGGGTATGGTAAGATTTGTCAAGAAAAAATTGGGAGGATGTTGATTCTTGAAGGAATGATTTTCTTGTGGCCACTTCATGAAGATCTTGAAATCTCTGTGTTTCTGAGGAATTTTAAGTTAAAGTTGGTTTTAATGTACCTGATTTAGTTTGCAGTGCAGTTCTGAGAGCAGTACAATAAGCTTAAATTAGAAAGTGATGTTTGTGGCAGATACCCTTGGCTCAAGAGGCATTTGAGTTTTTTTTTTATTTGTTTATTCTGTTTATTATTTATGGCAAGGGTTGGCGGAAAAATCTCTGAAGTCCAATTTTTGGGGGGGTTTAAGGTCAGAAAAAACAGGCAGGGGTGCTTGATGTGATTTCAGTATCAAATAGGATTTTATTCCCCATTGATTAGATTAGGAAAAAAAAAGTTGACAATGATTGCAACCTTAAATTAGTTTGAAAAGTGATTCCCATGAATTTCATTGCAGGAAACGCCCATTAGTTACTTTTGAAAATCAAATGTACTTAATTGTTTGCTAATATCTGATGTATTCAATCTTTATTATTGAAATAATCGGTGCTATTATAGTGCCCGAAGGGTAATGGCTATTGTCATGTCTTCAACTCTAACCTTTAGATTTTCCATTTCGTCCTCTATATATCATATTTTGTACAATCAAAACTTGTCTATCTCAAACATTGATAATATAATTTATTTGAAGCTTTCAATTATCTATAAAATATAAATACCCTGAGAGTATAATCTTCGGCATTGTTCTAAAAAGCGGCGCCCAGGCGCTAGTAGGTAGAGAGACGCCTAGACTAGTTGCTGGGCGGAGGGAAAAAATCGGTCAGGGCGCCTAGGCGGATTCTGGGCGGGTTTGGGTGTTTTTTTAATTTATTTTTTCTTTCTTTGGTTGCAAATAACCAAAACCAATCGACCAAATACCCATCGAAATTTTTAGGTTTTGCAAAACAGAGAGAAAAGAAAAGGGGAAGAATATGAAGTATAGAAGGGGAGGAGGATGTTGAGTTTGAGTCTGACACGGAGAGAATTGTTGAAATGGAAGGATATGAAGAAGAGATAGAGACCTAGCATTTCAAGTTCAACTATCAACTTTCAAGTATGTTTTTTTCCTCTATGTTGTTGAAACTCTATGTTATGCAACTTATGCTATTATAAATTTTAATGTAAACTTAATTTTTCATGTTTATAAATTTTTCATATGTATTACTATTCTGGCATTAAATTGGAAGTAATTGATAAAATATTAATGTATTATGCTAAATTTTTGTAAATTATGAAAATTATAATACAAAATCTAAAACCGCCTAGGCCCCTGGCGCTAAGCACCTGCTGGCCGTCGGCCCACCGCCTAGCGATTTTTAGAACACTGATCTTCGGTGATGAAATTTTAATCCATAGTATTTTTAGCCTTATTAATTAAATAATTAAAAGTTTAAATAATTTGTATGATTATTTTGCTGAGAAACCTTTAGTCAAAATTAGATATGATTATTTTGCTAAGATTTTAATCTTTACTTGTTATTAAAATTTTTGAATAAAGAGAAATATTGAATATACGAGCATGTAGAGCGTGTCCACACCTTAGCGTTCTAGTGATGTGAACTTCTCCTGGGAAATAAGATTGTTCCATTGTCTCTCTTTTGCAAAATTTTCAAACAACCTAATGAATATATTCTTATCTGGCTCTATTTTGAGTGACGCCCATCCATTTAGAGTGAGGGAGATACTGTGGATTGTCCCTCCAATGCACAATTCAATGTGTTTAACATAAGGCATCGACTACTCCACACCATCATATATACCATCCCACACCACAATGTACTTTTTTTTTCTACTAACCCACACCATCCAAAAATTGTTAACTTTCAACCAATTTAAACCCTCAATTGAGACCGATTCTCAAGTTCATCAATACATCAAAATTGTAGTACTCATAGTTATTGAATAAATCACTTGAAATTTTTTTGAAATGAGCAAGTTATAGTCAATTTACTAAAGTCGTGCAAATCTGTCTCGCAATGAAAATGAGGAAGTGTCCATGACTTTCGATCAACTTATATGCTTGATCGAGATCGATTCTTAAGCTCATCAAAAAACAACAATTGTAGTACTCTGAGTTATCTGATAAACGCAATTTGAATCACTTGAAAATGTTTGAAAATGAGCATGTTATTGTCATTTTACTAAAGTCACGCAAATCAGTCTCGCAATGAAAAATAGGTAGTGTCTATGACTTTCGGCCAACTTATATGTTCGATCAAGACCGATTTGTAAGCTCATCAAAACATAAAAATTGTAGTACACTGAGTTATCTAATAAACACAATTTGAATAACTTGAAAATCTTTTAAAATGAGAAAGTTATGACCATTTTCCTAAAGTCGCGCAAATCTATCAAAAAAAAAGTTTGTTTTTACTCATTCGCATTAAGCAATGCGAATGGGTGAAAACATATTTTTTTTTGGACATATTTGCGCGACTTTAGTAAAATAATCATAACTTGCTAATTTCAGAACATTCTTAAGTGATTCAAATTGTGTTTATTAGATAACTCAGAGTATAACTACAATTTTCATGTTTGATGAGCTTGAAATTCAGTCTCAATTGAGCATATAAGTTGAACCAAAGTTAGGGATAATATCATGTTTTCATAAACAAAGATGGTGAGAAAGGTGGTAGTGCTTGATGGAGAAAAGATGGAGAAAGGTGGCAAAGGCGGGATGGAAATAAGTGGCGGTGGCGGAATGGTGGTGATGATGGCGGTGTTTGATGGAGAAGAGAGGGAGGGAGGAGAAGAAGTAAAGAGAAGAAGAAGGGAAGAAACGAAGATGAAGAGAGTGGAGGAGAGAGAAAATTTTAAATTTTGAGTTTTTATTGGTGGTGTGGAAAAGAAGTGGTCGTGTAGGAAATAAAGTAGGTGATGTGGAAGAGAAAAAGTTAATATAGTAGTTTAGGACAATATTTTAGGTGGTGTAGAGTAGTCGCTGCCTTAACATAATTACCACTTTTATGAGGCTCCACTTTATATGATACTCCTATGAGGGGGCGGGTTAAGAGAAAAATTGGGAGTGAAATCAACCTTGAGTGTGTAGTTAGGCTGTCCCAAAAGATTGGCGACCAGCCAATGGCAGAAACACATTTTCGGACTACTATATGATTTTCAAAAATTTATTTGTTTGGATTTAAGAAACTAATCCTTACTTATAATTGGTAAAAATTCTATCCATTCAATATTTTCCTTTTTATTTATTTATTATTATTATTTTAATCTCTTCCCTCAGCAAGGCATTAACAAATTCATCTCAATCACATACAAATTGGTTTTTAGATACGTCGTCTCATTAGAAATAATAGGATTTGGTTCCCAATATTGGATGGTTTATCATATACAATTTCAAATTCAAGAACTTTAAAATTGTGTCACCACAACAGTTGCAATTACTTAAAGTATTACAGTCCATTGCTCTTTGGAAACATTAAGCGCATTTGATTGGATTTGTGTAATTTGAATCTTCCATTGGTAACACATATTCTCAGCAATAGAAAAGTAGCATAGGTGTGGCTCTAAGTAGCATAGGTGTGGCTCTTGATTATGATAAGGCAGTGACTATTTGGCACCACAACTTGCACTCACCCACACCATCCATCCATTTAATTTTATTTTTATTTTTACAAGCTCTCCTATACCACTCATAAAACCACTATTCATCTTCTTCTCTCACCTTCTTTTTCTCAATAACAAGAACAACAATAACAACCTGAAAGGAGTAGCAAGAAAGGGGGCGATCGATTGTTAGGGATGGTGAGAGACGACCGGCAACAACGAGAGATAAAGGAGATGGAGTGACAACCACTATCGCCCTTCTCCATCTTCTTCTTCCTCTTCCCCTCTCCATCTTCTTCTTCTTCTCATTCTTCCCTTCTCCCAGTTCCCCTCTCTTCTTGTCCCACTCTCTCTTCTTCTCCTTCCCATATCATTTTATGTCATAAATTAATATACACAAATTGACATTTTAGAAATGCTCATTTGAAATCAATCAACAACAAATACATTATAAATAAAATCAATAGACTAAAATGAGGAAGGATTACCAACAATATGAAAACGTACAATCATTGCAAAAAAAAAAAGAGGAATGACAGAAAATTGGCCAATCACAGCGGCCCATGTGCGTAGGAAAACCCTAGTCGCAGCGGCACATGCGAATTCGGTTTCCATACTCGCATGCGTCACTGCGACTGGGGTTCTGCCATACGTATGTGCCGCTGCGATTGGCTTATTTCAGTTTCAGACTTTGTCATTGACTTTCGATCAACTTTGACGATCAAAATTAAGACCGATGCTCAAGTTCATCAAAACATTAAAAAAAAACATACTACTCTGAGTTATCTAATGAACACAATTGAATCACCTAAAAATGTTTTGAAATGAGCAAAGTTATAGTCATTGTACTAAAGTTACTCAAATCTGTCCAGTAAAGAAAATAAGGTATTGTCCGTGACTTTCGACTAACTTTTACGCTCTATTGAGACTGATTTTCAAGTTCATTAATGCACACAAAAATGTAGTACTCTGAGTTATCTAATGAACTCAATTTGAATCACTTAAAAATATTTTGAAATGAGTAAGTTATGGTCATTTTACTACAATTACTCAAAACTGTCCAGCAACGACCAAGTCGCAAAGGATCATGGAATGTAAGTCGCTCACTCGCATGATCCACTGCTAGTTTAAGTCTCACACTCACATTTGCAGTGGGTCATGTGAGTAGGAGGCTTAAACTAGCTCGCATAATCTTTTGCGGCTTGGTCATTGCTAGACAGTTTTGAGTGACTGTAGTATTTTGCTCTTTTCAAAATATTTTCAGGTGATTCAAATTGTGTTCATTAGATAACTCAAAGTACTATATTTTTTATGTTTTGATGAGCTTGAGAATTGGCCTCAATCGAGCGTCAAAGTTGGTCGAAAGTCGGGGACAATACCTTGTTTTGTTTATCGGACAGATTTGAGTGACTTTAGTAAAATGACCATAACTTGCTCATTTTAAAACATTTTTAGGTGATTCAAATTGTCTTCATTAGATAACTTAGAGTAATACGTTTATTGTGTGAGCTTGAGAATCGGTCTCAATCGATTATCAAAAGTTGGTCGAAAGTCAAGGACAATACCTTGTTTTTATGTTTTGAATGAGTGAGTGCTAGGATGTTTTGGGAAGAGAGAAAAAGAGGGGAAGTAGTTGTGCGACCATTGTGATGGCCACCATCGCAACCCTATCTCATCTATCTTTCGTCGTCACACGCTCGATTGATGAACCCTTTTGGGCGAGTCGAATGGAAGTGGAATGAAAGAGATTGAGGGAGAAAGTGATAGTTCAGTTGGGAGGGGAAATATTCAATTGGGAAGGGAGATGCAGTGGGAACTTTCGATCGAACAAGAGAACAAAGAGGGTCGAAGAAGATAAGAGAAAGTTGGGAGGAAAGGGAGGTTTCTTTTGATGAATTTTCCTCATATGAGTAGTGCGGAAGATAACATTAGTGTGGGAGATAAAGTGCATGGTGTAGAAAAGTAAAACTTAGATGGGTGGTGTGAGTGAGTGTAAATTATGGTATCAAATATTTGTTGCCTTGTGATAAACAAGTCTTTAAAATCAAGTCACACACTACACCCTCTTCCATTCCTTTTTTTTTTCATCCATCTCAATTAGTTTTCTAACTTGGATCTTTCTATTTAGTGTTATAGTTAATACACATGAACATTTCTAATGTAAAGCTGAGTTGGGAGTAATTGCAACAAATTTCAATATTGGGATTGAAATGACAAGGAGAAGGCTGAAAAAAACGATTTTGTATCTATTTAGAATCGTTTGTTGAGGCAAGAGATAAAATAAGGAAAGATGAAGATGACTTTCTATTTGCCAATTATAAGTATGGATTAATTTCTTAAATTAAAAAAAAAAAAAAAAAAATCAGACTTTTACAAAATACCCATTAACATGTCAAATTTTAGAAACATAAGTACAACTCCAAAGTCCCAATGTAATACTCGAAAGTTGTGGGTGCCCTTAATAAAATTCAATTAAATGTCCTAAAAGCAACACTATTATTTATGTTCATAACTTATTATATCTAAATTATATCCCTCAAGTAATATTCAAATTTGAATCCTAAATTAAGTAACTTATTTTCACACTTTTTTTTTAAAAATTTATTAAAAATCTAAATAAAATCAAATAACTTAAAGCTATGTGACCAAATATATAAGTTGGATTTGCTTAAAGCTATGCGACCAAATGCATTTCATTCTTTACAATTAATTAATACTTCTAACATATAAATTTGAAAACAAAATACAAAAATATATAATTCAAAATTTCACTTACTCGATCGATTTAGCAAAATCTAAATTTGATCTATAGAAAGCAATTCAGATTTAGTGGGAGGTTGTAATCATGGATGAGATCACATATGAAGAATAGGGGTTGGTTGGGAGGTAATTCTGTAATTTCAAGGTGGTAGTATGCATGTTGAGTCTGGTTCAAGGATTGTGATTTTGTTTTTCGAGTTAATGCTTTATATAATTTTAAGAAATATTTTGTTTTGTGTAGAAAAAATGTAAATTTTTCTATTGTAATTTCAAATTTACAATATAAGTTATGCATTTTAAACTCTTAAATATTAAATAAAAAGTCTCATACAATTTATTCCTATAAACTACATATTACATAAGAATCATTCACATGACAAACTTTTGATACTAAAATAACATTATAGCAGGTTAGAATATGAAGATTGAAATTTATTTTTTTTTCTCAGGGGAATTTCCTTGAGAAAAAAGTAAATATTTTGAATTTTGAAAGATATTTTGGAGTTACCGATATATGAAATATTTTCTAAAATTTTGACATATTTAGAGAAATCACATTCCTTGGTCTGGACCCGTTTTTTTACAAAAATATCACTTCGAGATACAGACAAAGAGCTTAGATGCATTTTAACGGGTTTGAGAGATCGATCTTTGGAATATAACGTGGTTGAATTAAAACATTTGTTAAATAATTCCAGAAATTAAAAATAAATAAAAGAAAAATTCTGGAAAAATAAAAATAAAAATAAAGATGCTTTGGACTAAGGTTTCCTTTATCCAATGCAACACTTGTGCATTAAAGGTGCATTTCTTTGATTATGGGTTTATGGTCAAAGGAATAAGAAATTTTACAAGTCAGGTACAACCTCAATCTATCCCTTGCTTTCTTCACAAATCTTCTCTCTTTTTAAATCAAATCACGGCACCTTGAAGTACAGATCTTTATTCCTTGTTACCAACTCTTGTAATTCCTTTCCTCACTTTCAAACAATTCATCAGACCATATAACATTGTAAACATGCGTATGCATGTTTGGAGGTTGGCAGGCGGCTACTTTAGCCTTTGTCCGCGAAAATAATGGGTGTGTTCATCATTAATAGTTTCCTATGTTTTTTTCTTCTTGTTTGTGCAGCTGAGGGGCTTGGATGTAACTGGGGAACGCGATCTACGCATCCATTGCCTGGGGATGTTGTAGTTAAGATGCTGAAGGACAATAGTTTTAATAAAGTTAAGCTGTTTGAGCCGGATGCGAATGCTCTAAGGGCTCTTGGAAATTCTGGCATTGAAGTTATGCTGGGGATACCTAATGAATTCTTAGCACCACTTTCTGCAAATGTTCAAGCTGCTTCGGATTGGGTTCAACAAAATGTATCTTTGTATATTTCCAAACATGGTGTAAATATCAGGTATTGTTCTGTTAGTTTTTATCACAACTATAAGCAGGATGCATGGCTGTTTAAGATGCTGCTTCTTTACATTGAAAAACTCTTAACATTATTATTTCATTCAGTTACGTCGCAGTTGGGAACGAACCTTTCCTTAAGAACTACAAGGAAACATACCATCAAACAACATTTACAGCCCTTAAAAACATCCAAGCAGCTCTAATCAAAGCTGGCTTAGGGAGACAAGTGAAGGTCACAGTTCCGATTAATGCAGATGTCTACCAAACAGACTCAAATCTACCTTCTGGTGGCGATTTCAGGGCCGACATTAAAACCCTCATGATCTCCATAGTCAAATTCCTCAGTGACAATGCTTCTCCCCTCACCATCAACATTTATCCATTTCTAAGCCTATATGCCGATCCCCATTTCCCAGTTGACTATGCTTTCTTTTCTGGTTCAGCTGCACCCATTGTGGATGGTTCTATTTCTTACTACAATGTGTTTGATGCCAATTACGACACTCTCATTTGGGCTCTTGAGAAGAATGGTTTCCCTTCTCTCCCTGTCATCATAGGAGAAGTTGGGTGGCCTACAGATGGTGACATCAATGCCAACATCAATTACGCGCGCAGGTTCAACCAAGGCCTTATGGATCGCATTGTGAAAGGTCAAGGTACTATATTCATTATGTGCACCTAGCTATATATCCATGGTTTATATTCATTTTACTAGCACGAATAATCATTATTTTCGTATACAATTAGGTACTCCTAAGCGTTCTTCTCCACCAGATATATACATATTTGGACTTATCGATGAGGATACTAAAAGCATCGATCCAGGGAAGTTTGAGAGACATTGGGGTATCTTTAATTATGATGGTTCGCTCAAGTATCCTTTGAACATGGGAAATGGAAAAAGTCTAGTGCCAGCCAAGGGTGTCAGGTACTTGGCAAAGCAATGGTGTGTGGTGTCATCTGGAGCAAGTCTTTCGGATCCAAATTTGGCAGGGAGCATAGAATACGCGTGTACTTATGCTGATTGCACGAGTCTTGGATACGGGTCGTCTTGCGGTGCATTGGATGCTAAGGCTAACGCTTCATATGCTTTTAACATGTACTATCAAACACTAGATCAAAGGAAAGGGGCATGCAACTTCTCCAGTCTGTCGGTACTAACAACGACTGATCCATCTCAAAACCCTTGCAAGTTTGAGATCATGATTGATCTTAGTAAGCGTGAGAAACCACGAAGTCCATCTGCCTCATCATCCCCACCGTCAACATTATCATCATCATCCACAAGAGAAAAATGCTTGTTATGGATGGTTCTTTTTCTAATTTACGCGCGCCTTGTTGGTGTAACTGGTTGAGTTACATGCAATCAACGCAGCAGCATGATTATTTTATATACATTTGAAGAGATTTCCTTCGCCCTCCTTTGTGGATGGTATGCATGCTAGCTAGTATACTTTTAGTGGAGTGTAAACAAAATTTCCCCAGGCACATTGTACTCATATTAAAGACTGCATGTTGTATGGATTTGCCTGGGGCAAACTGATCAGCAAAATGTTGCAATTAAGTTGCTGTACATATATTATGCAGCTCATTGTTTGAAAGTCATTGTTCGTTGATCCCGCATAGTCAGGTATATGCATATGTTCGATTATTGCCACTATATAAGGTTATTCACGTGACTGTTAAAGAATAGAAGTCTACCTATGTTTATATATAGGAAAGTGTTAGGAAAGTCGGAATATAATAGAAGTCTTAGGTTCCTATCTCTACAAGGTTAGGTCAGAGTTAGTTTTATAAGTTTGTATTCATCAATGATATTACATAATACAACAATAATTTCAATACAATTCTTTACAGTGACCGAGAACATTGCATTTGACTATGGTCAGCGAGCAGATAAGCAATTACAATGATATGCACATATAGTTGGTAACTGTACACACTAAAACCTGAAAGGGGATTGATGATACATTCACCAATTGCTGAGGAGACCATCATCAGTTTAGTGTGTGTATATGGTCTGTGAGTATGTTCATCTGATTTGTTCCATCATCAGAACAATTAATTAAGAGTGTTTAATGGTGGTGTGATCCTGATGCTGATGCCGATAGGACAAATTAAGATCGTTATCCTGTTTGGTGGTCCGTTTCTTTTGTTTTGTTTTGGGTATGGTCAATGAAAGCTATAAATTTTAGCTTCATTCACACACACACACACACACACACAGGCACACCTTATAAACTTGGAAGTAAAACTATCAATATATGTCTTCTAGGTGTATATATTGATGATGACATGACAATTTCTAACTTGTCATAATAAATAATAGCTTATGCAAAGCGAGGTAGCTAATCTGTTGTTGTTGCGCCCGCCCAATGTTCAAATATAAGCATGTTAGCGAGTACATGACTAAAATCAGGTGAAAACATTGCAAATATGAGCAAATGGCATATATACAACAACGGGTTTTATCCGACACTCATTCAGTCACTCAATTAAATGTCAATAAATCACCAAAATCCCATTCTGGTTTATTAGTTAGTACTAATGCCTTTCATTTTTACTAACCAACCCAATATCTTCTAATTGCAACAATCAACATAATAATCAGCAAAGCTCGTGTCTTTACTATGACTATCAATAGCACATGATGCATGTGTGCATTCCATTTTCAGAGAAAATCCAACTACCTATATACTATTACTCAGTCTCCCCTTTATTTGACTTTTAGACACTTGTTGATTTAGACCCAAATCTGAATGTTTAGATCTAGCTTGACTGTCTGGTTCCATCTGGATTCTCATCAAGTTATGTAAAGTCTGTAGCCTAGGTTGTAGCATAAGCTTCAAACCGAGGAAATGAGTTGTAATACCTATAATCAAGGATTGTGATTTCGTTTTTCGAGTTAATTTTGGTCTTATGAGTTTTAAAAATATTTCATGAGATATTTCAGTGTGTAGAAAAAAATTAAAAAATTTCGAAAATACATAAAACATATAT
This sequence comes from Berberis vulgaris, assembly GCA_963556465.1. NCBI lineage: Eukaryota > Viridiplantae > Streptophyta > Magnoliopsida > Ranunculales > Berberidaceae > Berberis > Berberis vulgaris. The sequence continues at coordinate 29,650,159 of OY747125.1, read as the reverse complement.
ATATAAAATTTTGTAGGTAAATATTAGTTTGCGGCTTTTGTGTAATTGAATGGTACATAATAGATCATCCATCGAAGGTGGAATCGGGCCGAAGATGGGCCTGGCCTCCATGAAAAAAAATTATGAAAAAGAAAGTTCCATAGCTTGTCCACTTTTGTTCCCCTTCGTGTTCTTCTTCTCTGGTGTTTGGTGCTTTCTAGCTTTCTCCAGATCCAGATCCAGATCAATGGAGGAGGAGGAAGAAGACTGTGATGAAGAGGAGGAAAAATACTCTGTCCGCTAATTTATCGAAATTATTGATGAAAAAATGTTGATTTTAAATTCGCAATTTTTCTTTTCATAAAGTAATAAAAAAGAAAAAATCTCAGAAATCACAAATCCATGCCTCTAACAAATAGTAGCTCATCCAAAGTATGCAGTGCATACAAAAACAAACATTTTGACTTTAAACCTTATAATGTAACATATATTAATTAGATTTTGGACTGTTGATATGGTTTAATATTTATCTGAGTTTTGAAGATACCGATGCACACAAGAGGTGTACAACAACTAATACACCACAAATACAAACCCCGGTTACTAGAAAGTAGATTAAAACTTAAGAAGTATGGTTTCATTTGTAAAATCTATCAAGGCTTGTTTGAGCAATACAAATAATACACCATAATGGTCTGTCTGTATATACAAATCCTGGTTGCTAGAAATTAGATCAAAACTTATAAAATATGGTTTCGTTTATAAAGTCTATTAGGGCTTGTTTGTACAGTTTTGAAACAAAATATTATTGGTTTTCAATGCTCCAAACAAGCATAAAACCCAGAATACCACTGTTTGAGGAACGTGTTTCTACCTCAGCGAGTAAACTTGTAGCAAATACTATCACAAGTTTAGAGGTCGAACCCTGTTATAGGCATTTAATGGTTATAGAATTCTTGCTCTCCTTTCAAAGAAAAATAAATAAAAATCATTTTATTTTTCTTCATGTCGATTAAATGTTGAAAATATTATTCATTGCCTACTTATTGATCATTTTTCGCTATGAAAGTGTCATCTATTTTGCTTTGACGATATGAGTTCATTCTTATATAAAATAAAAATATGAATGACATTTTGTAAATTGGTTGGAGGGTTGTTTTGGCTGGACCCTCATTGCTTAGGAAATTTTCCTAAATAAATACTAACATAAAAGCATTAAGAGGCTCATCTTGAGTAGCTTCCGCTTTAGTTCCAAAGGGATACCCGGTAAGAGTTTTGTACAAGTTCGTAGGAGGATCTTGATAAGAACCCTGTCACGCCCCGATTTTCGAAGAAGACGAAAATCCCAAAATCCACGTAGGATTATCCGTTTTCCCAAAAGTTGGGACATGAATTTTCATTCACGAAAAATAACAGTTGGCATCCACGAGAAATAATCAATTGCACAATTTACCAAATAGAGGGAAAAATAAAACAACTGATCTGAAAGTCCATAAAAATGAAGAAAATTTTAAAACTCGCAGAGCCAACGCTAACAAGTTCAACAATTTATTAATGTATCTCTCCCAGAAAATAGTAAATAACTCCGAGTTCTAATTACAAGAATTAAACTGACACCTACAAATAAAATGATCTAATCTTTCGAACAACGCGTAACTCCCAGCAATGCTCGTCACGTATGGTACAAAATGCTCTAAGCCCGAGATTACTATATCCTAAAAAATAAGTTAGTCGGCTACATTCCCGAAGGAATGTACCCAAGAAGCCAAAGCCCACTTGGGTCAGCAATAAAGCTAGTGTGAAATCTCTTTATTCCCCAAACTCAATAAAGGAAATTACAGGATATGACCAAAAAAAATAGTACGATAAAGAAATCAAAACACACAGGTAGTTCCTCCACGAGGCATTCATATCTTATTTCTAATAAGTAAATATGCACTTACTTGTACTTACTAGATGAAAGTTGACTATGGCAAGTCTAACCTACATAAATATTAGTGGACTTGCCATCCTGCCTTTAAAAAGGATTAGAAACAATATAAACGTAGTTTATTCATTTATATTTGAATTTGATTCATCTTTTTAACGGAATGATCACTTAGACGATACCACATTCGCACCACCTCCGTGCCGAACATACATGCATGTATGCCTATCTCATATAAAGAAGGACTACTTCGTCATCCATGCCTAAGTGGGGACATCACATACAGGCATGCATCGCGGATACTCCTAACTATATGAGTACCAAAAGCCACCCTTGGGCTATCAATGCGCATAAACTCACGTCACATTTTTTACGGATAATTATCTAAGCCTATTTTAGACATAACAATTCACCTCATTTCCGCAAGACTAATCCGAAGATTATTTTAGTTTCTCTAGTAAGAAATGGGAGTCCCAACTCCGCAAGACGACCCGCTGGTCATTTAGTTTCTCTAATAGGATAGGGAAAATAATAAACAAAAGAGGTGTGGTAGTTCTAAGTGATAAATTCCAGGTGATTTATATTTTCAGAAATCCAGGTTTACCAATATCATTTACTTTTGATATTTCAGAATTTTTCCACAATGACATTTTGTCATCCATACATCATCCACCCATCCTTGTGGGGAAGCATAACATTTGACACATTGCCAAAACATAAGCAGTTTTATAAAAATATTCTCTCACTGTTCTGCAACAATCCACATGTCTCATACATTAAAGCATCCAATTGACACCAAGATACACAGTTAACAACAATACACAAATCAGAAAAACTGGGGCATCCTTCAAATAACCCCAAAATAAGTTCAAATCCAAATATATCTACATGCAAAAATGAATTTGATTCTGCGGTGGGACCCAGTGATGACACCATAGGATGACACCATCGGATCTGACTAGAATTTCCCAATTGCATATATAAACCATGGAATTGACTCTTCAGTGGGACCCAACAACTAATTATTTGGGTAAATACAACTTGGGGCCGTACTAATCTAAGTCTGCAGGAATTCTAATACACATACACCATAGGATTTGACGCTATCTATAGGCTAAACTCCCGACCCGAGCAAGGATCTCAAATGGTCCCACGAATCTAGGACTTAGCTTCCCTTTCTTACCGAACGTCAATACACCGCGCATAGGTGAAACATTGAGAAAAACAAGGTCCCCAACTTTAAATTCTATCGCCTTACGCTTCCGATCGGCATAACTCTTCTGTCGGCTTTGAGCAGTTTTGATCATCTCTCTAATAATCTGCACCTTTTCCGATGTCTCCCTAACCATCTCTAGCCCCAACAAGACTGTGTCGCCTACCTCCGTCCAACAGGATGGTGATCGACAAGGTCTCCCATATAAAGCCTCAAACAGGGCCATGCTAATACTAGAATGGTAACTGTTGTTATAAGCGAACTCTATGAGAGGTAAATAATCCTCCCAACTACCTCCAAAATCGAGCACACATTTCCGAAGCATATCCTCTAGAACCTGATTCACCCGCTCCGTCTGACCATCAGTCTGAGGATGATAAGCTGTACTCAAATCTAGTCTCGTCCCCATGACTCGCTGGAAACTCTCCCAGAACTCAGCTACAAACAAGGGATCTCTGTCAGACACAATGGACACTGGTACTCCGTGAAGCCTAACTACCTCACGGATGTATCGTCTGGCTAGCTGTTTGGTAGTACGGTGCACACCAACCGGAACAAAGTGCGCGGACTTAGTCAAACGGTCAACTATAACCCCAATTGACTCGTTACCTCGTCGGGTCTTCGGTAAACCATCTATAAAGTCCATAGAAATATTTTTCCATTTCTAGACAGGAATCTCTAGTGGTTGCATTGAACCTGAGGGCCGCTGATGCTCGGCCTTCACTTGTTGACAAGTGAAACACCGTGATACATAATCTCCCACATCCTTCTTCATGTTGTCCCACCAGAAAGTTCGCTTCAGGTCATGATACATTTTTGTGCCTCCCGGGTGAATGGTAAAATGTGACTTATGAGCCTCATCCATAATTTCTTTCTTCAATCCCTCAATCTCAGGCACACAAAGTCTCCCGTGAAATCTCAAACCACCATCGGACTCAACTGACCACTTGGAGGGACAATCATCTAGATTATCGAGCACCAAATCTTCCAATTTGCTCATCAAACGAGAATTCTTATGTTGCTCCTCTAAAACCCTGCTGATCAAAGAAGGTCGAACAGATAAACTACCAACATAAGCCGTGTTTGCTCCCTGGACAAACTGAGCATCACAAGAAGAAATAGCCTTAAGAGACTTCCACTCCTCTACCATGAGTGAAGCCATAATAGTGTGTTGCCGACTGAGAGCATCGGCTACTACGTTCCCCTTCCCTGGGTGGTAAATGATCTCAAAATCATAACTACTAATGAACTCCACCCACCTTTGTTGTCTCATATTTAGCTCCTTCTGCGAAAACAAATACTTGAGACTCTTGTGATCTGTGAACAACTCAAAATGCTCCCCATAAAGGTAGTGTCGCCACATATTCAAAGCAAACACAACTGCCGCTAATTCCAAGTCATGGGTAGGATATTGCCTCTCATGAGGCTTCAATTGTCGTGAGGCGTACGACACAACTTTCTGATTCTGCATCAGTACACAACCCAGACCTGTGCCACTAGCATCAGTGAAGACCACCAACTTCCCACCTTGCACTGGGATAGTCAGGATGGGTGCAATGGTTAATCGGTGTTTCAACTCCTGAAAATCCTTTTCACACTCATTGGTCCAAATAAACTGGACATTCTTGCAGGTCAACTTAGTCAACGAGGCAACAATAAGAGAAAACTTCTCTATAAATCGTCTATAGTACCCAGCCAACCCTAAGAAGCTTCTCACCTCCGTTGCATTAGTAGGTTGTTTCCAATCTTTCACTGCTTTCACCTTATCAGGATCAACTGATATACCCTGACTAGAAACAACATGCCCTAAGAATTTCACTTCTTTTTCCCAAAAATGGCACTTGCTAAATTTCGCATATAATTTCTGATCTCTCAAGGTATGCAACACTGTTCTGAGATGTTATCTATGCTTTGCTTCACTACGAGAGTAAACCAAAATGTCATCGATAAAGATAATGACGAATTTGTCCAAGTATGGTCGAAAGATCCAGTTCATCAGATCCATGAAAAAGGTCGGGGCATTTGTCAAACCAAAAGGCATGACTGGAAACTCATACAACCCATATCTCGTACGAAAGGCCGTGAGAGGAATACTATCTTCTTCTATAACCCATCTGATGATATCCAGTTCTTAGGTCAAACTGAGAAAACACCACCGCTCCCCTCAACTGATCAAGAAGATCATCAATTCGAGGCAATGGGTACTTGTTTTTTATAGTCTTTTTGTTCAGCTCCCTATAGTCAATACACATCCTCAAGGTACCATCCTTCTTCGAAACGAAAATTGCGGTGCTCCCCACGGAGAATTACTCGGACGTATGAACCTGGTTCATACACACCTCAAAAGGATTACACATATATACATTAACATGAACAAACATGTCAATAAGTATGGCCAAATCAAACAAAACACCAAGAAAAATTACCCTTTTTGCAACATCTCGTCCAATTGGACTTTCATGTCGTTCAACTCCTTTGGTGCCATCCGGTACGCTGCCTTAGAGATAGGAGCGGTTCCAGGTATTAAATCGATTCGGAACTCAACTTCTCGCCTAGGCGGCAAGCCGAGAATTTCCTGAAATACATCCTCATAATCTCTTACCACTTCTACATCTGGAATCTCTCTCTCTGACGTCCCCACCAAGTATAGAAAACTAGACATTACTGACTCTTCACGATTTCCACAAGTGTGAGAAATAGGGGGCATGCCTGGTGCATGAATGAAAACTATCTTCTTTGCATAATCTAGCATGACTAGGTTCTTACGCAACCAATCCATTCCCAAAATCACATCAAAACCCTCAAAGTCAAGCACAATCAAGTCGACAAGGAATACTTTGTCGAGGAAGGAAATCTTAAAATTTCTGCATAGTTCATTTAGTGTCGCTGAGCCTCCTAAAGGGGTGGTAACACATAATGGTATAGCAAGTGGCAAAACTTTCAACATTATTCGATTAACCAAACGTCGATATATGAAAGAGTATGATGCACCAGTATCAAATAACACCTTCTTATTAGAGATAGAAAATCAAAAGTACCTTGAACGTTTTCCTGATCTAGTAAGGTAGCAAATACACGCCTTTGGGTGGGTTGACCTTGCCTATTATGGGGCGCGTTCCTACCATTTGGGCAATCTCGCATTCGATGACCTGGTTGCCCACAAGTGAAGCAGATCAGTGTGCGTCCCCCCGATGCTGTTTGGATAGTCTGATTCCACTGACCCTGATAACCTTGTCTCTGGTTACCCTGACGATGGAATTGGTTTCCATTCTGCTTGTGATGCTGATTACCATCCTGTTTCTGGAAATGGTCATACCCTTGCCTCTGGAACTGATTTCCACCCTGACGGTGAAACTGGTTTCCTCCCTGCTGTTGGTTCTGGTACCCATCTTGAGGTTTCTGGTTCTGAAACTGTCGACCCCTTTGCCCTTGATCATAAGGACAGAAACGGCTACGGTCACCACGAAAATCACGCGACGCATCCTGATGACGAGTGTTTCCTGACACCTCGCCCAACTTCTGTTTGCCTTTCTCTCTACTCTCATGATACATCTTGTTATGTTCCTCGTACTTCAATGCTAAATCCAAAATTCTGTCAAAACTCTCCCTGCTAGCGGTGAGAAGAGCCCTCGACAGGTAGTGATGCAAACCCCCAATAAATTTGGCATTTTTCTTTTCTGGGGTGTCTTCCAAATACGGAGCATAACGGGACAACTTGTTAAACTTCGTGACATACTGCTCCACAGTCACATTCCCAGTCTGCTACAACATATTAAACTCCATATCCCATTGCGCCTTAACTGCATTAGGCACAAATCTATTCTCAAACATATCCTTAAAGTCATCCCATGTCATAACCGCAACATCAACGGAGGGTAGTAAAGCCTCCCACCAGTAACTAGCAGCACCATCCAGGTGATGTGCAACTAACTCTTGTTTTTGAACTTTAGTAAGTTGCATCTTCCTGAAAACGGTCTCACAGCTTTGAACCCAGACATCTGCATCTCTCGGATTTTCTCCGGTAAACCTCTTACCACCCAATGTCCCAAACTCCTTAACCCTTCTAGCAAAAGGGTCACCCTGATTGCTATTCTGTTGTAATCCTTGTAACAACTGCATCATCATAGCCTACTCAACTGAATAGTATTATCACCATGGCCATTTCCATTTTCACTGCCACCCTCATTTGGAAGGACGTTCCCACTGCTTCCGCTTCCGTTCCCATTTGGATTCTGACGAGTATGTCTTCCGGCCATATCCTTCAATAAAAATGGAAATGATTAGACACTCCATAAGATCCACAAAACACTCTACAACTTACCCATAACCACATTTCGAGGATCCCCTAGACTCTCCCTAGCCTAGGGTAAACTGTGCTCTGATACCAAACTGTCACACCCCGATTTTCGAAGGAGACGAAAATCCCAAAATCCACGTAGGATTATCCGTTTCTCCAAAAGTCGGGATATGAATTTTCGTTCACGAAAAATAACAGTTGGCATCACGAGAAATAATCAATTGCACAATTTACCAAATAGAGGGAAAAATAAAACAATTGATCTGAAAGTCCATAAAAAGGAAGAAAATTTTAAAACTCGCAGAGCCAACGCTAACAAGTTCAACAATTTATTAATGTATCTCTCCCAGAAAATAGTAAATAACTCCGAGTTCTAATTACAAGAATTAAACTGACACCTACAAATAAAATGATCTAATCTTTCGAACAACGCGTAACTCCCAGCAATGCTCGTCACGTATGGTACAAAATGCTCTAAGCCCGAGATTACTATATCCTAAAAAATAAGTTAGTCGGCTACATTCCCGAAGGAATGTACCCAAGAAGCCAAAGCCCACTTGGGTCAGCAATAAAGCTAGTGTGAAATCTCTTTATTCCCCAAACTCAATAAAGGAAATTACAGGATATGACCAAAAAAAATAGTACGATAAAGAAATCAAAACACACAGGTAGTTCCTCCACGAGGCATTCATATCTTATTTCTAATAAGTAAATATGCACTTACTTGTACTTACTAGATGGAAGTTGACTATGGCAAGTCTAACCTACAGAAATATTAGTGGACTTGCCATCCTGCCTTTAAAAAAGATTAGAAACAATATAAACGTAGTTTATTCATTTATATTTGAATTTGATTCATCTTTTTAACGGAATGATCACTTAGACGATACCACATTCGCACCACCTTCGTGCCGAACATACATGCTTGTATGCCTCTCTCATATAAAGGAGGACTACTTCGTCATCCATGCCTAAGTGGGGACATCACATACAAGCATGCATCGCGGATACTCCTAACTATATGAGTACCAAAAGCCACCCTTGGGCTATCAATGCGCATAAACTCACGTCACATTTTTTACGGATAATTATCAAAGCCTATTTTAGGCATAACAATTCACCTCATTTTCGCAAGACTAACCCGAAGGTTATTTTAGTTTCTCTAGTAACAAATGGGTGCCCCAACTCCGCAAGACGACCCGCTGGTCATTTAGTTTCTCTAGTAGGAAAGGGAAAATAAGAAACAAAAGATGTGTGGTAGTTCTAAGTGATAAATTCCAGGTGATTTATATTTTCAGAAATTCAGGTTTACCAATATCATTTACTTTTGATATTTCAGAATTTTTCCACAATGACATTTTGTCATCCATACATCATCCACCCATCCTTGTGGGGAAGCATAACATTTGACACATTGCCAAAACATAAGCAGTTTTATAAAAATATTCTCTTATTGTTCTGCAACAATCCACATGTCTCATACATTAAAGCATCCAATTGACACCAAGATACACAGTTAACAACAATACACAAATAAGAAAAACTGGGGCATCCTTCAAATAACCCCAAAATAAGTTCAAATCCAAATATATCTACATGCAGAAATGAATTTGATTCTGCGGTGGGACCCAGTGATGACACCATCAGATGACACCATCAGATCTGACTAGAATTTCCCAATTGCATATATAAACCATGGAATTGACTCTGCAGTGGGACCCAACAACTAATTTGTTGGGTAAATACAACTTGGGGCCATACTAATCTAAGTCTGCAGGAATTCCAAATTGCATAAATTCTAATGCACATACACCATAGGATTGGACTCTATAGTGGGACCCAACAACAAATTTGTTGGGTAAACACAACTTGGGGCCTTACTAATCTAAGTCTGTAGGAATTCCAAATTGCATAAATTCTAATGCACATACACCATAGGATTGGACTCTATAGTGGGACCCAGCAACAAATTTGTTGGGTAAATACAACTTGGGGCCGTACTAATCTAAGTCTGCAGGAATTCTAATACACATACACCATAGGATTTGACGCTATCAATACCACTTTGATCTGACCTGGGCATAAATACCACTTTGATAGAATTTCTATCAAGCATGAGAATCTGACCTGGGCAGGAAAAGAATTTATAGAAAGTTGACATGTGTATTAAAATCTGACATGAGCATGATGAATAGGATTTCTTTAAAGTGGACATGAGCATGAATAGAAACGAAATAGAGAAAAGAAGTCACAAATCCGTATCAAATCAATCATACAGTATTCTCGATTACATGCAAACAAATCAAAAAGGACAAAAAGAAACACAACTCACAAAAAAAAAAAACAAAGAGACTCACCTGTTTTTCTTTCTTTCTTCTCCCTTGTCTTTTCCTCTTGCTTTTCTCTTTCTTTCTCCCTTCTTGCTCTCTCTCTTTCTCCCTTTTTTTTTTGTTTAAGCGGCGAGAGAAAAAGAAAACCCCAAACCCCTATTTAATCCCACTAAAGACAAAACCCTTACATGTTAGGGTTTTGCTCAGGGTTAGTGACACCCCCTTATTACTTGACGTCACCTCAAATTTAATAAAGTCAAAACTAAATAAAATAAATAAATAATTAATTAAAAATTATTATGTGTTAAAGTAGGGTCGTTACAGACCCTGAGCAAAGTCAAGATCCCAACAAAAAACTAATCCAAGCAGTCATTGTTTCTCTCTACAGTTTGGCGCCATTGGTGGGAAATACAGTAAGCTGTGAGTCGGATACTGAGACATGCCTCCGAGTAAAGCAAACACTAAACAAGTTGCACTTCTTAGCATGGAAATGTGCAGTTAAGGAGGTCACGCATCGTGTCTTTTTTGTGAGGTGACATCTGAACATGACAAGGGAGTCGAGGTGCTTCAATTGTATGAGAACATGGTTAAGATACAGAAAGGGATGAAAAAATGCGGCAAATTCATGCTATCAAGATTGCAACACTAAGGGGGAAATCCCATGCTCTAGGGGCCAATGACAACCTTGAGATCCCCCCCCCTGTTTGGATCTAGAACATATAACTTTCGAATAAGTGCCGAATGTCGAAAATCGTATGACAAAACCTCTGACCCCATGGAGTACTTGACTCACCTTCGCCAAGAAAGCCTATAGTGGTAACACCTGGGTTGCAAATTGTCCCCCTTGAGTTTGATAAGACTTGAGCATTTGGTGGTTCCATACATTGTCAGAGAAGTCTATATAGTTTTTTCAGGATCTCAAGGACATCGTCATGGGGTATTATGTTCACTGACACAAAAGAGGATTGAATTTGTCTCAGGTGTTAACAGTGTAACGAACAAATCAGAGCCACTCGGAGATTTTATGGCTTGGTTTAAAGTAGAAACAGTTGATATGTCTTCCGAAATTGAATCTTGCCTAGAACTTGACTTCATACCAAGATAATTAAGAAACAACTGCAAACATTCAAAGATGCCTACTCATGGGTAAGGATGCAAACAAAGTCTCAGACGTCTCGAAATTGAATCTGACAAAAAAGAAACAAAAACTTAAGGAAATATTATTGATCCGAGAAAAGTTCCAAGGCAATGAAGGCATTGCGGAGAGACAAATCCAAGAGATTTGACCCATCCATTGATTGACATCCTTAAAGCCATCAAGATGAAACCATAGTTTGAAGCATTGTTTGATAGATATATGCCATAGACTAGGAAAGTCGTATTGTGAGTCACTAGATCCATAATCATGAGACTAAAAATTGTTCATAGTGAAACCTTCATGCAAAACGAAAGAATCCGTAGCCAAAAAAAAAAAAAAAAACCCAGACCAAACAAGCCTATTTTCCCCCGACGTACTAAAATGGAGATGATCTACCACTAACATCTAAAAACTAAGATAGATAAAATGTACTAGAAACAAAAAATTATGTACGTGAATAAGGTTGTGAAAGTTAGTCTCATACCCCAATGTCAGAAGAAATAATTTTGTCTAGGGTTGTTAATGAATATCTAATGGAGATTGAAATCCAATCTCATAAAAGGTCTAACAAAAATCCAATAGCGTTATGGCCTAGTGGTTAGGGCTGTGTGGGTTTGTCCCTCATGTCCTAGCTTCGAATCCCACCTGCGGCATGGTTACTTTCTGCGGCCTTAAAAACCCAGCTCTCCTTCCAAAAAAATAAAAAATAAAAAATAAATAAAAATAGCGTATTGGATGTTCGATGACAAGCCTAATTTTGTTCTATGGGCAACCTCAGACTCTTACCTGATTCTCGCCTTCATGCATGTGGCTGGATCCTACATGTAGCCCTTAGTCATCTCCATCTAGGTGGGTGAGACTTTGCTAAAGAGAGTCTTGATAGATTAAGGGAGTTTCACCGAGATACTTTTCAAATCTATTTTTGACCGAATGAACTTCCACCCAATTCCCTGACATCTGTAAAGAACTAGATCTACGAATCAACAAACTGGAATCCATGCATGTCGAAAAAGTTTATCTGCCAATAACTGCAGGATGGGATACACATTACATCCGTTCGTAGTAGTGGACTTACCAATATCTTATTATACTTTCCTAAGGAGATGGTGTATCCACGCCGTTGATGTAGTTTCATCTAGGTTATAGAGATGGTGAAGTTCACGATTTAAAAAGAGCTATTTAAGATAAAAGGTGATGGCAACACTATCGACTCTTAGTCTTATTTCAACATCATGTGCAAAGTGGAAGAAAGTCTTGATAAATAGCGAGAGTTTTGCCGAGATATTGTTAAAATTTAATTTTGATCAAATGAAACTGCAACCCAATTCCTTGAAAAATAAGTAAAGAATTAGATATATGAGATCAATAAAGTGGAATTCATGCATGTCAAAGAGTTTATCTTGTAGTGACTGTAAGATCTGATACACAGTATGTTTGATTTGTGGTGGTGGACATACCAATATCTTTTACCAACCTAGAACACACTTTTAAGATCATAAGATGGACAATATAATTTAAAATTTAACCCAGAAAAAGTGTTTTTTTCGGAGTATCAAGGCCAACCATGATCAAAGCAGTGTTGGTCACTATTCCTTCCTCGACACACATTAAATAGGTCAAGAAATTGGTCGGGATTATAAACGCTTTGGGATGACTAATTTCAAAGTCTTAAAACAAGTGCAACATCTCTTTAGAATGTTAAAAAAAAGTTTGATTTTAGTAAACTATGAACGTAAACAAATTTTCTAGATGCTAAAGCCCGTCATGTTGAAAACCTTGTCAAGGGAATTATTTTTCGCCTACAAATTATAATTTAACTAAGCAAGCCATTATTCGAAGAAACACAAGAAACAAAATTGATTAAAGATGGGTTAGCTGTAGAATGGGTTTTTCTAATAAGGTTTTCATTGCTTGTAAAGGCAAAACTATGTCCATTGCAAATATATATAAGAGGCAAATGCTAAATGACATATTTTATGTTGGATACTAGGCTCTGATAGAAAGATGGTTAGCCTATAAAAATACATTTGGGTCAAAAAATTGAGAGGCCATCTGATGTAGGCAAGGAGAAACCGATGAGATTTTCTCGTGTAGCTATCATTGCTTAGAATTTTTCTCGAGCAAAAACTGTATTGAAGCACAGTTATAATAACTGTTCTATTGCTTACTGGTGTGTTTCTTTATAACTACCTAACCCATGTTCTATGTAACTGGTGCCCATGTTTCTGTGATATATTGTTGTAACTGCTCTGGGTGTTTATGATATATAAACCCCATGCAATGTGTTTAATTATATGCAATAATCAAAAGCAATTACTTCTCTCAAAACTGTCATGGTATCAGAGCAGTAACGACTCCAACGAGTTCCTTTTTGTCTCTCTTCTCTTGATCCATAACCCCTCTTGATAATATTCTGCATGATATATAAACCCCATGCAATGTGTTTAATTATATGCAATAATCAAAAGCAATTACTTCTCTCAAAACTGTCAAACTGACTTGGCTCATCTCAAGTAGCCTCACCCATTTGTTCCAAGAGATAGTCGGTATGAGTTTTTTTAAGTTTGCAGAAGTATCTTGAGGAATAACTACCTTATGCTGAGTCAAGATTCTGACAAAGAAGTATCTCGAGTAGAATCAGGATTGAGGCCAAAAAGTTATTTTGAGCATTTTACCCTCTACACATACAAGTGAATACACACTGGTTTCTACCACTAGATCAAACTCTCATTTTCAATTTTCATGGTATAATATTAATTAATTGAAAAAATGGTATTTTTCCTACTATTGGGGGTTATGAGTGTGGGGTTGGAGCATGTATGAGGTGTTAAATGGAGCCAAGGACTAGGATGTATGCTAATAAGTTACCAATGCTTACCCCCTGAATAACATCGTGGGTCTGCCCTGCCCGCCCCGTCCCCAGGGAAATGAAGTCGCACGCAATGAATCATTTTTTTTTTTGAAAGTTGAGCCGGGTTTGTATAGGATCCCGTAACCTATCCCCGAGGTGCCACCTATAGGTCAACATCACCCCGAAAGAAACGATGCCGCCGGAGGGTCTCGAAGCAAGGACGTGGGGACTAATCCCACAAGGCCTTAACCACTCGACCATAACCCCTTTGGCCACGCAATGAATCATTATCCTTGCCAAGTGCCCCCTCCCTCGGATCCTTTTTCCTTTCTCCAAAGGAAATAAAAGCTCTAACTGAACTAAAGTAATTAGGTAGTGAGAGAGAGAGGTAGGTGTAGGCGGAATGGAAGAAAGTCCCCAAGTGTTTGAAAATTGGGTTGGAAGTCTTCAAGTAAGGGGCTTTAGTTTTGAAGAAAGAAAGACCGTTAGTTGGCATGGCTTTGCCGCGGAAACAACCACAAAAAATGTTTTTCTTCTACATGGTGCAAGGCATCATCTCCAACAACCAGTCACTCGCTCACACCCAATACTCTTATTCATTTATCTTCTTCTATAGATGTAGATGGAAGCAAGAATCACTCAATCCCTAACAATAACTGTCTCAGGCTTTACTCTCAGATAGCAGCAGCAGCAGCAGCAGCAGGAGCTAAAGCACAATGTGAGACTTGTCTTCTCCTCTCTTGTTTCAATTTTCAACAACAAACACTCTACTTCGAATGTAATACTGCCTGCCTCCCATGTGTTTGAATATAATACAATGCCATGTCTTTTTATGTTTTGCATTTCGACCCAATGTCTCTGTGTGTGCTTCATTCACTGTACTATTTATGCATCAGATTTCCTTCGACTCTCTCTAATTGATTTTCTCTAACTTGGAATTTCCTTAATCGCTTTCAAGTTTATCCTCTGTGCATTTTTTTAGATTGGGTTTCAATCATTCATGTAACTCACTTCCCTCCATCTCATTTATTCAAGAGAGAGTAGCTTAATCATCTAACACACTTGTTCATGAAATGGAGGGTTTAATGTATTTCCATCACATAAGTTATTAAACATAAGCACTGCCCACTTAACAACTAAAATGAGGTATTAGAAAACAGATGATATGAAAATTTTCTCAAGTAAAAGGAGTTACTTTCTCCTAGCTGCTTAATGATATGAAATTCAATTTTCAAGTGTCAAACTTTGAAATGGAGTTTAAAAACAGAGCAGATCCCACATGTTGTTTTAAAACTACTGTCCACACTTCGGGGAAGAGTTTTATGTTTTCTTAACTGTCAATCGTTCCTTTGGAGCATCTATCGAGCTGTACATGGTATACTATAAATTTATTTTCAATACAACATGAAAATCTGGGAGTTGACATATGTCTTTCAAGCACTTCCTTAACCAATTGGCTTCTTCTTTCAACTGATGCAGTTATGCTGGTTCTTACTTGATCCCTATAAGTAAGATTTGGTACTGTCCGCATTAAGTGTTGTAAAATCATGGCTGATGAATTGGAGAAGCCATTGCTAGGGCCTGATAATTTCAACAGAGATGCAATTGATCTGGTAAGAATTTGAATGACAACACTGAAATTGATCATAATAATTCACACCCAATTGTACTAAATTTTTTTTTTTCAACCATGGGTGAATAGGAACGCTTACCCTTGGAAGAGGTGTTTGAACAACTGAGAACATCACGCAGTGGACTTTCATCAGATGATGCTGAAGCCCGTCTTAAGATTTTTGGCCCAAACAAGCTTGAGGAAAAATCAGTAAGCTCTTCGATCATTGTGCAGCATTTTTATCATATACTGTCTCATCTCTTGAAAGCTCAAACTGTTGATTTAACATGGATCAGCTTAGTAAGGTTGATCATCAAGTTACTGAAAATTCACAACTAGGTAAAACACTTAAAAACATCACTAACTATGATCTGAGATTTGAAAATGATACCATAAAAAATAATGGAATTCTCTCCAATCACTGAAGAGAAATTATATCTATAATAGGTTTTCAACGTATTACAAATCTTATGTACCATCTACTTCATCATCTTTTGGTTCGTGGTCAAACTGCCATTCTTCCGGTGAAGCTTGACTGTTGGTATTTTGAACATTTAAGATGATGGTACAACACAAGGACACTTCTTAGTCTTTCTTACTTCTTTGAATTCCTATGATACTGAAAGACTTCATTATGCCTTTTATGTCCTTGTTGTCAAGATAAATTACTAGTACCATTTCTTGGATTCTTCTTTGTGAGATTTCATATATTAGCATACAAAAAGTTTTAAATAAACTTGCTTCAAAAAGATCAACTAATACAACCAAACTTAAGTTCTGGTCAAGTGAACTTATGATTTGATCAAAATCAGGAGAACAAATTCTTAGATACAATGCTAAATTGATTAACACATAATGGTTATTATTAGAGACAATGCTAGCTTTCTTATCCTGCATATTTGGTTGAGTGCAGGAGAACAAATTCTTGAAGTTTCTTGGTTTCATGTGGAATCCTTTGTCATGGGTTATGGAAGCTGCAGCAGTTATGGCACTTGTCCTTGCTAATGGTGGAGTGAGTCTAAAAAAACTTGACATGCTTCCATGCGTTCTTGAGCTATTTATTTTTATTTTTCAAACATATGAAACACTGTATGGTGTTGCATCTACTAATGGAAAGTCTCTTGGTATTATATTTCAGGGCGAAGGTCCTGACTGGCAGGACTTTGTAGGGATCATGTGTCTCTTAGTAATCAATTCTACTATTAGTTTTATTGAGGAAAATAATGCCGGGAATGCTGCAGCATCACTTATGGCCCGTTTAGCTCCAAAGACAAAGGTATGAGTGCATTTTATTCTTATGTATTTTATGGATTTCACTTGTAAACAACAATAATTTCATTTGATAAAGTAGGGAACTTTTACAAATATTCATGAAATTTTAGATTGCATTTACTATGCTTCGTAAGTTTTAAATCAATGGATTCACTAGTCAGAGATAAGAAGTTCTAGCAATTCCTCTGAATCCTTAGGGATATGTAATTCTTAACAAAATTCGTTGCATTTTCAACGCCTGGGATAATATGATTGTTTACCATGGGGTGTTTGTTTTTTGTATGAAATTGCTGTTTTCTAAAAGCGTGGACATATCTGGTTCTCTTATATTCTTGGTTCAACATAAACTAACATATTTGTTTTCTACCTGATGGAAATACAAAATTGTGTGGGAAACAATATGTGATTGTTTATCATAAATGTTTTACTTGTCTACTTGTCACTACTTTCTATTCTTGTTTTCTGAAAAACAAGACAGAGGGGGATTACAAAGGGAGGCCAGCCTTATTGGCTACCTATTAATTGAAACCTAGTTTATGTGCTAACATATTGTACCCTTCTAATCGGTCGCATTCTACAAAAAAATTATAGAAGAAAACAATAAAAAAAACCTAAATATTTAGAAGGTCTGTAAGTTTTCCATGCTGTTGAGGCCTGTCTTAAGATTGCCTTTTCATTGTTATTCATGTCAAGGCTAGGTGGGTGCTTCATAAGTTCATTAAGTTAATCTTCGCTGTAATGAACATGTGCAAAGTCCATACTGTGCCTAAAGCACCCAAGGATGCACATCCATGACTGTCTTTATTCTTGCATCTCAGAACAATCATGTATTTGCACACTCATAACCAAGCAAAACTTTGATACCCTAGTGGGATGTTCCGGTGTATCGTGTTCTTTAAGATGAGTGTGGTTCCACTGTTGAGATAGTAAAAAGTACTTCCAACCATTTTTTGCAATGCAGGTTCTCAGAGATGGGCAGTGGCAAGAAAAAGATGCAGCTATTCTGGTGCCAGGAGATATAATCAGCATAAAACTTGGTGATATCGTCCCTGCAGATGCTCGCTTGCTTGAAGGAGATCCTCTTAAAATTGATCAGGCAATTTCTTTTGAAAACACTTGAGAAAATCCTATGTTTCTTTTGCACTTTTCAGCAGTTACATTTAATATTCTTTGTTACCAGGAAAATTTTCAACCAAAACTAATTAGCTTTTATGACCTTTCTAGTGAATACTTAAGTGACCATGTTTGAGAACTGTAGTTGATTTAATTTTTTCTGATGCAGTCAGCTCTCACTGGAGAGTCCCTTCCTGTCACAAAGAGGACAGGAGATGAAGTCTTTTCTGGTTCAACCTGCAAGCAAGGAGAAATCGAAGCAGTTGTGATAGCAACAGGGGCTTACTCTTTCTTTGGGAAAGCTGCACATTTAGTCGACTCCACAGAAGTTATTGGACACTTCCAGAAGGTGGTTATAAAGTTCCTTCAGTTCTCACTTAAAGGAGTCTTATTAAAACACAAATGTCTAAAACAACAACAGAATTTTCTATCAAAATTGAACAAATACCACCTACCAAAAGAAAGAACCAAAATGGAATAAATTCTAGCTAAATTATACATGATAAGATGATGCACTAAAAAATGTGACATCTTGATTCATTCCCATTGAATGACATATATTTATCCAAATGAGTGATTCTTTTGGTGTTCTATCAGTATCAGTCTGCTATTGGCGTCCTGTCATGTTAATTTACTAGTCTTATTTACAAGTCTGTGGCATAATGTTATCAGAAACATACTTTTGCAGGTCCTTACAGCCATTGGAAACTTCTGTATTTGTTCAATCGCAGTGGGGATGATTCTTGAAATCATTGTCATGTACCCTATACAACACCGTACGTACAGAGAAGGGATTAACAATCTTCTTGTTCTTTTGATCGGAGGAATCCCAATAGCTATGCCTACCGTTTTATCAGTTACACTTGCAATTGGATCCCATCGCCTCTCTCAACAGGTATTTAACATTTGCACCTTGTGTAGCTTAGATTTAATTGCCTATCCTCAAACAGCTGTCATCCACTAAAAAGGGGGTGGAGTCAACCTGGAGGCTCCACTGAAGATATAAACCCCTACTATATGAACCTAAAGCATCTGATACTTTTCTTATTCGTTTAATTTTCAAACTCCATTTCCATGTCTAGTACTGTTCATGGGTTCATGGTTTGGGTCATCCAACTTAGTCTGGATATTTTCAATAAAAAAAAAAACAAAACGTTAGCCCGGATATATTTGATGGGAAATTGAAATGATTCTCCATGTCCTCGATGGTTTAAACATTGAACATATGGCTTGTTTCAAGCAGAGATAAGTAGTCCTTGCATGGGCTAAAGCTGGAAAACTTGTGAGATTATTGAGTTGGTAGATGTCACTCACTAGCGATGAGGCCTTTGGGCTCAAGAGCCTGGTTGGATAAAAACCCACATTCGTCTCTCCATTCAGGTCTTTAAGTTGGGAACAATCTGATTGCTATATGAGGAGGGAACACATTTGGAGACCGAGATCTTCGGTATACCTTGCGTAATGGTGCCAATGGGCTCTATCAGGGTGGCTGACAACTCAGGTATGGCGAAAGGGAGGCTCCTCCTCCTTGTTGGGGGATGCTATACACTTCAAAAAGCAGGGCTTCCAACGCATCAAACTTTTCCCGAGTGTTTCATCGCTCTGATACCGTATACTGTGAATTAGGTTGTGGAAGCGTAAGCTATAACACAAACACAATGTTCTTCTCTTAAGAGCAACAAACCCAAACTTCTATATTCTCTCCAACTCAACTCATCAATTAAGAAATGAATAACCAAAGTCCTCAAGTTCTTTTATTTATAATAAAGTACTACTAGAGATGAAGAACTACAAACAATGCCTGAAAGGTGCTTTAAATATAAATTAGGAAAACCAAAGTATGAACATGTTGAGAAGAGGACAGGACTTGGTGAAATGTGTACCTCTACTCTCTTATTATTGACATCCACATTATTTTCTCTGAGTTATAATCTGAAGTCTGTATATGTATTTACTTAGAGGGTGCTTTTGATCTGAAATTTATATCTGTATTTTCTTAAAGGGTGCTTTTGGTATGAAATGCATATCTTTGTTTTCTTAATGGGTTCTGTTAATCTGAAATTTGTGTTTGTATTTTCTTAAAAGGGTGCAATCACAAAACGGATGACTGCAATTGAAGAAATGGCAGCAATGGATGTTCTCTGCAGTGACAAAACTGGAACCCTTACTCTAAATCGCCTCACTGTTGACCGAAACCTGATAGAGGTACAAGAGCTGATTCTTTATGACTTATATATTGTTCTCCTAGTTAAATGATTATTACAGTTTGTCGGGCATGCATGTACCACGTTGTCTAAATTCACCATTCGCTAACAGTTTGAGCTCTTATAGCGATTGGTTATTTCACATGCTATCAAAGGGAAGGTCTTGGATTCACATCTCTACCGCAATTATCTGATGGATACGTGAGTGCGAAGCTGTAATAGGGCTGTGTATGCCATATAGTGTGCATCAAGTTGTGTTCTAAGAATCCCCGCGGGTTTGTTACGTTTTTCTTTTGAGGATCAAACAATGAATATATTCATTAGAAATCAGAGTACAGAGTGAGTGAGGGGTCACAGAGCTGCCTAGAAAAATGAATTCAAGTTCGAGTTCCATTGAAACATGAAGGAGTTGAAAGGAATATCCTCTGACCTTCCTCCGGTGCCCCAACTCAAAATCTACTCCTTGATGAGCATCAATAACCCATCAATACTGAGCTTGATGTAAGGGATGCTTGGCCACACACAGAACATCTTGTCCACTGCTGTGCAGTTACTATATCTCTAGGGAAATCATTTTAGAATTTTAGGACCATGAAAGTTTGGTTGTGATATACACCCCACTTCTGTTAGTTTGTTATTTGGTTCGTCTTAGCTAGAGAGCTGAATAAAAAAAAAATTCCAGTTTTTATAGCGTGTTGTGTTGACAATGTTGAGCTCTAGACAGGTGATGCACTACATTCTTTCATAACTCTGTTCGCATCTATTAAAATTGAAATGATATCCACTGTAGGTTTTCAACAGAGACATGGACAAAGATACTATTGTCTTGCTTGCAGCTAGAGCCTCAAGACTTGAGAACCAAGATGCTATTGACACAGCCATTGTCAACATGCTTGCTGATCCAAAAGAGGTAGCAAATGAAACAGAAAACAGTCTGAAGTTGCAATTTTACATAATTATGCTAGGTATTATTTCTTGGAACAAGAAATTATTGACCAGCTTTTTTAGTGCAGGCACGTGCAAATATCACAGAAGTGCATTTTCTGCCCTTTAATCCAGTGGACAAGCGGACTGCTCTTACATACATAGATTCAGACGGGAACTGGTATAGGGCAAGCAAAGGAGCCCCGGAACAGGTAAACAGATGGAACTGTAACATGCTTGACCAAGCTTTTGCCATTTTGAAGTCCTCAAAAGTCCTTTCTTTTTTGCATTTTCCTTTTTTTTCCCACTTCCCCTCACGCTTTTAGAACTTTGAATCTGCACGTCGTTCTAGCTAACTCAAAAAAAAAAGGTTAAACTACACATTACTTGTTCAATTGATCATCTAATGAGTTCCCTCATACATCTTTATTTATCCATCACTTCTGTTTTTGCTTATTATATATTCCCATCCATCGTTCATCAACAATGCCCTTAATATGTTAGTTCTTAACCATCCAGATTAGGCTCCATAAAATCTAAACTTCAAATATTCAGCTCCAGTTAGGGCTGAAAACCGAACCATCGGTTCGGTTTTTCACCTAAACCGTGAACCGAACCGACCTAGGTCGGTTTTAAAATTTTCAAACCGAAACCAACCGAACCGACTAAAATCGAACCAAAACCGAAATAAAACCGAACCGACCGTCTATTTTAAACATATTATATTATTTATATATAAAATATATATTATTTATTATATATATTCGATCGGTTTGGTTTGGTCGGTTAAAATCACATAGAAACCGAAAACCGAACCGACCACTTCGGTTTTGAATTTTTTAAAATCGAAACCGATCCGAACCGAATTTAAACCGAATTAATCGGTTCGGTTTTGATCGGTTTGGTCGGTTTAGTCGGTTTGATCGGTTTTTTGTTCAGCCCTAGCTCCAGTTCTAATGGAAATATCGGCACAGATTATTTAATATAACAGAATGAAATAGTTTTGGAGATTAAACCATTTTTATCTTAAGAATTGATATCTACGACATTAAACTCCTTTCGGTGATTCAGCTACAGTTGAATTAAAAAATTATAGTTCTATTAGTTGCATCTGATATCCATTGTGGTTCAATCTATCTTTACCTTGCAACTGTAATTTATCATTGAGGAAGCATTTTCTGGATGCACCGTATATTACTATGGAAGTTATGCAACTCCTTGGAGTTATTTTAGTTAAAAGTTTGGTGATTAAATGGAAACTCCGATACCACTTTAACCCCTGTTATTTTTGAAATTCAGATTCTAAATCTAAGCCAAGAGAGAGAAGAGATAGCTGGAAAGGTGCATGCAGTGATTGACAAGTTCGCAGAAAGGGGATTACGGTCTCTAGGTGTCGCGATTCAGGTAAAGAAATATACTCTGCTGTCTCCTTTCTTTTATCTTTTATCAATTTTTTTTGGGGCGGCTAAGAATTATTATAAATTTTTAATGTGGTGTGGTACACATATGTCAATCAGTTGACCCTTAGTAACGGAGCCAAAATTTTTGTTGAAGGGCGGCAGAGTGATGAATCATAGTTAATATAATAATTAATTATGTTAACATTTTTTTAAAATTTGAACAATACATAAGTAACTATACAAAACACTAATTGCTAAACAAAACTGCATCTAATCTATGGAGGAAGAAAATAACTCCAACAAGCTACTTTTGTAGGAGCACAAAAGATAAATATATGGGGGACAAATCAAATTGATCTGTAAAATTAAGGGGCAAAATTAATTTCAAATATATTATTATATGTTTACTAAAAAAATTAGGTTATTTGCAATTTGTCCCCTATAAAAATAACTAATTAGAGGTTACCCAAACATTAATCACTATTTCAGTGTCGGACTAGCAGCCAACTTGCGTTGACAGTCAAAAGGCTCACGTTGATTACCAAAATGCCCTTCCAACAATAACCCACCGATGAACCACAAGATACATGTATTTGAGAAAAAATTAATGGGTCAAAATTTTCATGTATCTCTAGAAAAATCCTATGAATAAAATACAAACTAGACCTCGATATATGCATTCATCTTGAGAAAATACTTTAAAAAAAACTCTTTTGTTCCTTAAAGCAGACAAGAGAGGGTTGGGTTGCTGGTGGTTATGGTTGGAAAGAGAAATAAATCAAACAGAGAGAGGAAGAGATGAATAGGCGGGGTGGTTATCGGTCTAGCAGTAAACAGATAGAGGGAGCAGAAAAGAAGAAAGGGGCAAGGCGAGGTCATCGGCGTCACAGAGAACAGAGGGGGAGAGGAAGAGGTAGGACGAGATGGCGTAGTCAGCGTCACAATATCGAAAAATCCCAATGACCCAAAAAAAACTCAAAAGTCAGTGGGGGCAAGTGCCCCCACTTGACCCCACGTATCTCCGTGGCTGTTGACCCTGATAGGCAATATAAGAATGAAATGCGTGTAGCATCATTTGGTGCCCCATATTGAAAAATAGATGGTGATATATTGACCAATGTAGAAAGAAGAAAAAAAACACGAGCCATGTTGTAGAGCTCTCCAAAGTCAAACTGGCTTCAACATTTCTACCTGTTACTTGCATGTTAAACCCATGGAATCTCCAATCATCTAGCATCTTTTCAATCTGGGCCTATTCAGTTTAACTTGATTATTATTGTTATTATTTTTTATCAGTAAAACCAGATGCCTGTTCAGCTTAACTTGATTATTAACTTTTCTACATAATCAGAGTTAGGAAAGACTCGCCTTATAAGGGACATGATAGGTCATAAACACAATGAAATCATATTTGGTGTCTTAACCAATCAGATACACCCTTGGTTAGTGCCATATGTGCTATTTCAGGTTTGAGTCAATTTAATCAATGTTTTGAATCGTTTCTCAAAAGGACCATCTAACCATGATTATGGCATGTACTTCACATCTTAAATCAATATAGTTTGTCTGGATCTCTTATTCTTATTGTAAATATACTTTCAGGCAGTTCCAGAGAAATCTAAGGAGAGTCCTGGAGGCCCTTGGACATTTTGTGGGTTGTTACCTTTGTTCGATCCACCTCGACATGACAGTGCGGAGACCATTCGCAGAGCACTTCACCTTGGTGTATGTGTAAAGATGATTACAGGTTTGTGTGATGTTTGATATGGGGTGTATCAAACAGAGACTATCTAGTAACGGACTCCTATTATCTTTACAAAAAACTGATTCTTATCATCGTAATTAAAGCCCCAATCTGAGCAGTCTGATAGATCATATTCCCCTATTCATTTGTCTATGTCAAAGTCTTTTACCAATCATAAATGACTAATTAGTAGAATACATAGGTGCTTATTTGGAAACTCGTACCAAAATTAATTTGGCAATTCTCTTGCAAATTCCTAAAAGCAATTTCAGAAAAAGCAGTTAACAAATGGGAATTTCGTGAACACTGTCAAATTTTGGTTATTCCTCATTTCGAGAAAAAGTATTCCCATGTCATGACTGCAAAAGACCATTGGAAAATTTTACTGGTTATGTTTTTATATTCTTTGCTGGTCTGATGCCATTTTGAACACATATTGTGCATGCTTGCTGAAAAGCATTGTAATGAACTACATATTGATATGTATGAAAATAAATAAATGTCTGTGATGCAAATATATTGGCACTGGAGTCTTACACGAGTATTGAGGGAAGGATTCTTGTCAGCATGAGAAAAAGCTTGTGGAATTGGGTTAATAATTTTAAATTTTCAGAAAATGCCCATCATTATGCAGATGATAATGAATTTTTAATGGTATATTTCTCTCTTTATATGTATCGAACAACTTACATAATATGAATGGTTTTCTGAAATATAACTCCAAACCAGGAAGATTGATAGTGATGTAACCAACTCTGACATACTGTGTGATGCTTGTGTCTGACATCAATAAACTGATTGTCTTCAATTTATTGTTCTTTCCCACCTAATAGCACAGGCCTGGGGCAACCCAATGTTTAAAAGCACAAATCAATTTGAATATTTCTTCATGTTTACAAAGGTGACCAGCTCTCAATTGCAAAGGAGACAGGGCGCCGTCTCGGCATGGGAACAAACATGTATCCAGCTTCCTCATTGCTTGGCCGTAATAGAGATGAAACTGAAGCTCTTGCTGTGCACGAACTCATTGAAAAGGCTGATGGCTTTGCGGGTGTATTCCCTGGTATTTAAATCCTCTAGACAGTTTCGTGCAAAATTGAACATAACTTAATTATTAGTGTTAAGAAAACATGTGGGTTTCTTTTCTTTTCTCTTTCTTTTTCCTCCTATTTTGGATAGATTCCAAACATAAATTTCAGCATAAGCAACTTTAGAGTTTCTATCGAAGTCTTTTGTAGTTTCAAGCTTAACCATCGCTCACTACTAATAACTTTCAATATCTGAAGGATGGAAACTATGGTTTTACATGAAAAAATAATTTCGAAAATATCTACTGTGCCATCAGCAATGCTGCATAAAGGGGCGGAACCACATAGTGGCCCACCCCACCCCAACTCAAAACGTATTTAAAAAATATTACATATTTGTGGCACTTTCAAATAAATTACATATTATTTATACAAGTATTTGGGGCACCTTTTCTGAAATTTCTTATAACACCTCTGGTATGTTTAGATGTGGGCCCCAGTATGAATATAAGGAATACAAAAAAAAATCAACTACAACATGTTCCATGCTGTATGATGGATGGAAACATTCATTTTATCAGGTGATTAAGGTTTGACACTGGGCTGTGCCCAAAAAATAAAGAGCAAATAGCTTACATTCTATGTTGAATAATACAAAAAATAAATAAATAAAAATCCTTCTTAATAAGGGACAACTAAATATAGACTTTATTTCAAAAAAAAATTGTTAGTTAACCAAGTGGACATAGAAATATATAATTCTTTTAACTAACTATATCTTAAAAGCTCATCCAAAAAAAAATCAGAGTGCCCTGCGCCACTGGCTGCATACCCCTTTCAGACACTGCATTGGAAAGGAAGGCATCATAGCATAAGGCTGTTGTTCACAAACATTAATGACTGCTGTGACCAGCTTCAGTAGATGCTTCAATTGTATAATTCTTAATAGGAAAATGGCTGCTGGGACATCATTTCAGTATTTAACGATTCACTGTCATGTTTGTGAAACATTTTTCAGAGCATAAGTACGAGATTGTGAAAATCCTACAAGAAAAGACGCATATTTGTGGAATGACTGGAGATGGTGTGAATGATGCCCCAGCTTTAAAAAAAGCAGATATTGGGATTGCAGTGTCAGATGCTACAGATGCTGCAAGAGGCGCTGCTGATATAGTCTTAACTGAGCCTGGCTTAAGCGTCATTGTTAGCGCAGTCTTGACAAGCCGATCTATATTTCAGAGAATGAAAAATTATACAGTAAGTCTGATTCTTTCATCTAGGATAGGATTTTTTTTTTTTTTTAAATATATTTGCTACAGTACTGTAGGTTGTCACCATACATAGTGCATATGCAGTGTTCCTATGAAAACAATTGAACCAATTAGAATCAATACCCAATCAGAATAGTATGTTCTTCCTTCATTACCCTAACACCTGTCCATCGGACCACTGATAATGAGATGGTAGCTAGTTTTGTTGGTTAACTGTTTTCAGGTTCTAGTGTTTCGGTAGCTGAGATGAGTATACTTGAGTTTCACCGTAGAATAACATGAGCCTATGTTTCTTTGTTCTGCTTTTATATTTGTGGTTTTCAAAATTGTTTCTTAATGACATTGGTTGCGCATATAATTATGCAGATATACGCTGTATCCATTACCATAAGGATTGTGGTAAGTGTGATGTATTTTACAATTAACATTTCCGTCTCATTATACATAAAATTGGACATCAAAATGTTTTCTAACATGGACAGTGCACCCTAAAATGTTTTATTTTGTTTACAGCTTGGTTTTGTCCTCCTTGCCCTGATCTGGGAATACGATTTCCCACCTTTCATGGTTCTTATAATAGCAATACTGAATGATGGTAAGTTTCTCACTGTTGTGGTCTTTTTATTTCCTAGTAATGCTTTTGTTTTCCTATTACCATATGAAAAAGGTTAAAATCTCTGACTAAGCAAGTACCAGACTAAAGCGGAATATGTGAAACAGGTGAGGAAACCTACTAGGATACAAGTTAAAGCAAGAACTAAGAAGATTCAGCTAATTGTAACTAATTTCTAAAACTAATTGAAAAAATCAGTGGACGATTCCTAATCAGTTGTGCTTCTTGCCTATAGTTATCAATATCTTGCGGTATTACAATACTCACTGATATGGTAGATATATATCTTACGATATACTAATATAGGATGATGCAGGGATGTACTGTCCTTGTACAAGGACATGAAAGAATGGATGGATGATGGGCACTGTTTGCTAACATGTAGAAAGTGTTTTTGGGATTTCCTTGCTTGAATAAGTCTTATTTCTATGCTTTAAAATATAGCGTATATTTCAATATTTGTTATTTTTGCACAGTATCTTACTATCCACAATACGTTGTGATACATGTATCTTAAATTTAGGTTTCTGATATACAATTCACATTCTGATGACTATGTTCTTACCCTATAAATATATGAGGTTCTTGTTGTCCAAAATCATCTACTTGGTGCTCAAAATTTTGCCTTCAGATGCCTTCTAGGCTCTCCATATGATGTCATATGGTGCCTTGACACATCAATCATCATTACGCCTAATGCATCTATATTGACACAATATCGCATTTACGTTACTACTGGATATTTCATGGACACTTTCCTAGTTGTTGTATCCAAGAACCTAGTACAAGAAAGATCCCTAGTGGAGCTCTAAAGAGTTTTTAGGGATGTATTACAACACCACTCCAATTAATAACACTCAATTAGCCATAGCAAATTCATGGTCATATCTTGATCTGATACCTGAGACTTGTATTGATGTCCTAGATTTTCTAAACTTTGTCTATTATATCAGGTTCCACATTATAGTCATATGTATCAAGGAATCATAACTGTCAGAGTTAGGAACCCTTCTCCATATGATCCTATCACCTCCAGAGAGATCCTGCATCCATGTCAAATAAGTCTAAAACATATCTTGGATTATCCAAAACTTGTTAATTGTGCAGGGAGAAAAATAGTTCCAGAATTGGCAGTTGGAGAGCATATTAAAAGCAAGTTATTATTATTATTATTATTATTATTATTATTATTATTATTATTATTATTATTATTATTATTATTATTATTACTACTACTTTTTTTTAAGAAAGAGTTGCTGAATATTGATTTTTTTATTCCGAAGTTTGAATTTCACTTATCATCCTAGTTGCCATGGATTGTCTCTACGTTGGACTATTCATTCCCAGCCGTTAAATAACATTTTTTTATTGATGATGGAGCATCAAAATTCTTTTGTGTTTGTTTTAAACAGGCACAATTATGACTATTTCCAAAGATCGGGTAAAACCGTCTCCACATCCTGACAGTTGGAAGCTCAATGAGATTTTTGTAACAGGCATTGTCATAGGGACTTATCTTGCATTGGTCACAGTCTTCTTTTTTTGGATTGCAAGAGAAACCAATTTCTTTGAGGTATCTAACTTATGAACATTGCTCACTTATTTCATTGTCTAATAGGTTTAGGGAGGAAGTAGAAAATCAATAATCCCTTTCGCTGCTGGTGTATTTTGCATACTGACTCATCCTTTTGATGTAGAGTCACTTCCATGTAAGGTCCCTAAGTGACAATATTGACGAGCTCTCATCTGCGATTTATCTACAAGTTAGCATCATCAGCCAGGCTCTTATATTTGTTACCCGCAGTCAAAGTTGGTCTTTTATGGAGAGACCTGGGACTCTCTTGATGTGTGCCTTCGTGGTTGCTCAACTGGTAAGAATACAATCAGGTCACTTCATTGAAAGACATCGTGAATATGCATCTTTGCTCCTTTGTGTTCCTACTTAAGTCATAAAGGTCGCATACACTTGGAAGGGACAGGTGAAATGAACGTGGTAGTTCAGAATGAAGCATAGTGTGTGAATGTTTATTTGCATCTCCATCGGGGCTTAAAGAGCTCATGCTCTCAAGCTCCTTAGATTCCTCATTATCAATGATGGTAAAGTTCCATGATTGTGAAGTTTTAACAACTGCCTTGGCATTTGTGGCAAGGAGTTTCTGACATAAGTAATACTTTCAAACATCGAAGCATAGACATAAAATGAAACATGGATTCAAGTAGAAAAAGGGCCCATAACATGATAAATCTTAAACAAGCCCGACGAGGACCTAAACAAGCTAGGAAATTACATGTCTTTTAGCAAAGATCCAGTTCATCTTTCACCAAAAACACGTGTCAAGGCCCTTTTATTCTCATTTTAAAGGAAAATACTAGACAGAGTCCCTTCTATGTCCAGTTGTCCTGCACTTGTCCATCCCATGTCCGAAACATTAGAAACACACACACATATAGAAAACATAAAACGAGGATGATAGATATGGATGTGGTTAAGACAAGGTTCAAGTCACGCTTCCCAACAGAAGCATCTGTATGTCCTAACATTGAAATACTGATCCGACCCTTTTATTCCCTTCCCCTAATAGTGTTTAGGAATTGAAATTCTAACTATTAATCTGTTTGTTCTTTTTTAATGGAAAACATAGCCTGCAGTTCTAATAACATCTAAATGACAAACCTTTATAAAATGCCGGCATTGCTTTACCCATGCAAGAAGCTAGACGCTAGAAGTACTGCAAGAATTCCAAAACGTGACTTAAAGGCTATTAAGTCTGAAAAACGTATAACCAAGGAGAACCAACACATCGTCCAATTGTTCACATCTGTTTTATCTTGACATGCAGGTAGCTACCTTGATTGCAGTCTATGCACACATTTCTTTCGCTTCAATCCGTGGCATTGGATGGGGCTGGGCTGGTATCATTTGGCTCTATAGTCTGATATTCTACATACCCCTTGATATCAT
Source organism: Berberis vulgaris (assembly GCA_963556465.1). Classification (NCBI taxonomy): domain Eukaryota; kingdom Viridiplantae; phylum Streptophyta; class Magnoliopsida; order Ranunculales; family Berberidaceae; genus Berberis; species Berberis vulgaris. The sequence continues at coordinate 29,620,281 of OY747125.1, read as the reverse complement.
CAAATTTTTTGTGCGCTATGCTCTCAGTGGAGAAGCCTGGAATCTTCTGTTTGACCGAAAGGTTAGTAGACAATTCATGCCTTGTATATATTTATCACTACTGCGAATGTACATCTTGGTATTCAATGATCCTTGACTACTTTTACCTATCTATGGTTCCCAACAGACAGCTTTTACTTCAAAGAAAGACTACGGGAAGGAAGAAAGAGAGGCCAAGTGGATACTCTCTCAAAGATCAATAGAGGGGCTGCTCCCTTCAGAGATAGAAGGCAATGGAAGGAAGAGCCGCTCTTCTCTAATTGCTGAACAGGCACGAAGGCGTGCTGAAATAGCAAGGTACTATAGTAGTAGGATTCTCAATTATGCTTCCTTCAGTCAGTGTTGTTTTTATCTGTGTTTGTTTTGGTGATAAACCTAGAGATGTGTTCAAAACTTGCATACACTAGTTTTGCTGCTTTTTCATGGGTTTCCAAGTCCTCAGAGTCCAAATACTATTTAGCCTTCTCTGTAACTACCCAGTATAGTATTTAGTTTGTAGTGAAAACGCATTGCTAACATGGCAATGAAAATCTAGTTTTCTCAGGATATTCCACTGCAGTCTGCTTCAGAGCTCAACTGTTGCAGCTAATTTATGTTTTAATTACCAACACCCATTTTTAAAAAAAAATAGAATTCATACGGTTCTTCCTCTTATACATTCACATATCCTTGTTAAATAGTTATAACTCTTTGCTGATCCACATTTTTCTTGATTAATGTGATAAATTTTACAGATTAGGGGAGTTGCACACACTACAAGGACATGTAGAATCAGTGGTGAGGCTCAAGAATTTAGACATCAATGTAATCCAATCAGCTCATACGGTCTGAAGCTTAAAATTTTAGATTGGTGAGTTGTCCATTTTCGTCAAGGAGATGTCCATGAGAACACAGTGCATAGCCTCTTAATTATCTCAACCGGAAACTGTGGAATTGCATTGTAGTGGTCTTAGCTGTAATGCATGTTATTCTTCTGTACTTTTAGTAGTTATTGCAATTTTGTTGTGGATAAATTCTATTCCCTGAGCAATGATTTCTTGCTTCTCGCTAATTGCAGCTGTTTGTAATGGATATGCTATTTTTTTTAGCAATAAAAAAATATATATTCGATTGAATAGTGAAAAGATCTCTCAAATTATTGCGTAGGTTAATGATATACAATATCATCATTACAAAGCAAATGAGTTGAAAGAAATCATATGGGAGTCTTCATTTAGACAAAGTATCTAAGAAAAAAGTAATGATATTTTTATGATCAATATTGTTGAAAGGGGTAGGGGGGACTTAATAAAAACAAACCTTACTAAAGCACACCACCACCTCTTGTTCTCTCTCCCTCTTCTCCATCACGAACAACACCACCACGCCCCCACTCGCCAGCCGCACCACCTCATCCCGCTGCCGCTGGCCGCACCTTTTATTTCTCTCCTCCCCTCTTCTCCTTTGTTCCTCTTCTTTTCTTCTCATCCTCTTCTTCTCAGGGACGGAGAAGTAGCAACCACCCTGCCCCGCCAGCAGTCAGACTCACCGCCTTGCCTAGCCTCAGAGCCCCTTCCTCTCCTCTTCCCCCCACCCCCCCTCGCAAAGGATTTCGTGAGGATGGGTTTCATCTTTGCTGAGGCATTTGCGTGAGAAAAAAAATTGGCCTCGCAATGGCATTTGTGAGTATGGAACCCATGTTCCCACCTTGCAGATGCCAATGCAAGGGTTAGACTTTGCTGCTCTCACAAAGGCCTCTGCGAGGATAAAACCCATCCTTGCGGAGTCTTCTGCGAGGGCAAAGGAGGGAAAAAAAGAAAAAGAAAAAAGGAAGGGGGTTGTGTTGTGTGGCGGGTGGCAGGGCGGTTATCCCTGTTATTGTTGTTATTCCTGAGAGAGAATAGAGAAGATGAAGAAGAGGGGAGGAGCGAGAGAAACACTATATTGGGTAAGAGGAGAAGAAGAGAGTGAGAGGACGGAGAGAAAATTTTGGGTTTATATCGGTGGCATTAAAAAGTTGGTGGTGGTGTTAGATAGAAACATGGTGGCATTAAACATAAACAATGGGGGAGGGGTGTCAAAGAGTGGATATGGTGGTATCAAAAAGTCAAAGCCATTTATCAATATGCAAAGATAAAGAAGAGATGAAATAAAACTGTGTTTAGTTTGGAATAGAATACATCAAATGGTGTTTTTAAGTTTCACTATTAGTAATTGAAGGACAAAAATGATGATGATATATACTGTAGTATGCTCCTTATTCTCTATTACATATGTTTTAAATGAAAACATTATCTTATCTTCTTCACAGTGGTGTTGCCACAAAATTGCCTTTTTTTTGTTTTCCCTGGGTTGCCAGCAGGCACAGATGGACACAAAAATTGTTACTCACACTATTACTATCACTCTCACTTTCTCACTATATCATCATCATGAAGATAAATGTTGTGGAGTAGTTTTACAGTTATGGAGTGAAAGAGAAGACAGTGCTAAGTTTAGATGGATATATTATGATTAGATAGAAACACCTTAAACATGGGGTGATGAGTTTAGAGGGTGTAGGGAGGTGGCTTTGGTAATCCCTTAACAACTCCACAAACAAGGAAGTCATCAGGCATGTTGTATTCATCTCTGAGAGAGATGCGTTCTGCTGAACGGACACTGAAATATAGTTGTTGCCCTAGGTAGTTCCTTTCCCACAGATTTGATCGCAAGTTCCACATCCCAGAGTTGTCGAATGTTAGTAGTATGGCTGCCCATGTATTTGGATATACTTGGATGGTGTGCCTACTAACTGCATCAAGACTGTTGTAGTTCTTTCTTTTATCCGGGTTCCATCTCCCTGCTTCAATAGCCACCGGGAAGAATGAGTATCCGTCCAAGTGCCATGATTGAATTGATTTGCCCTGATTCTCGAAGATGATTTCAATGAAATCACGGAATGTGACATTCACAACATTGGGTGCTTGAACAATCTTGTCACTGTTCTTGGGATCATCTTCTATGAGGTCATACTTGAATACCTTGTCAGCTACTCCAAAGTATTCAGCCAACTTCACAGGAGTTTCGCCATCTACATGGGAAACACCATTAATAGCATAGCGAAGTTTCCCATCAACAGTTCCAGCTGAATCAACAACCTTTATGGTACGAGTGATGTTGATGTTTCCATAGTGATATGAGCCCTGGGGGTTGGGGCGGGCTGCACTAGCAGTGAGATTCCAACGGAATGAACGGAACTGATTCAGGGACCATGCCAAACCCGCTGGTGCCTCGGGTAGTTCCAAGGAAGGTGGAGCTTTGGCACCGGCATAGCGGATGATGGCAACTGAACTTTTGTCGTATTTGGTGAAGCGAGTGGAGGCGACCATGAAGTAGTCCATAGGTTCTTGGTTAGCTGTTACTAGGACAGACATGCATTGGCCTAGATGTATATCAAGGGACTGGTATGTATTTTGAACTGTATGAGACCCATCCATCTCCACTAACTGCAAGCTGTGTCCTTGGATTCTGAAGTTGAGAGAGGTCTTGATCCCAACATTGCAAATCCTATACCTGAAATATTAACAAAATTCAAATTCAGTCTTTCATTTCTTAGTACCCCTCAATTTGTGAATAAATTTTAAACTTCATTTTGGATATGTACCTGTAAGTCTTCCCTTTCTCCATAGTGAAGAGGGGATCTTGCTTATCTTCAGGCTTGTGAGTCTTGCCATTAATGAGGATTCCATCAGGCTTTCCAATGGAGTGTCCACTGTCTAGGCTCTTCTTGAGTGTAGCATGGCCTTTTGTGTACCAATCCCCAATGAGCACTGTGTAATCATCTTGAGGATCAGCGAAAGGTACGGGAATGAGAAGACGGCTATTAACACGAAGGCCTCCAAAACCACCAGCCGCCCTGTGCATGGCAGTGGTAGGGAAGTAGAAGTAGCTCCCAATTTGATCCTTCACCTGGAAACGATATGTGTAATTGGTACCAGGAGGGATAGGACAGTTGGTACCTAGCACTCCTTCTTGCCAAGGGTTCTTCCTCTGTTGGATCCCATTCCTACACCATTTCATCGTTGTTAGTAATGTGAACAGTTGGATTTGGGTGAGGTTTATTGATTATTCATATCATACACAAAAATGTTTATTATTACCAGTGAATTAGGAATGGCTCATCGAGGTTGTTGAAAACATTCACAACAAGGTTGTTGTTGGTGGTGGAGTTGATGTTAGGACCAGGGAATTGGTTATTGATCAGGATGACTTGTTGAGGAACGCCAAGTGGAGATGCGGTTCCATAGGTGACGTTCCATGTGAAGAAAATGTAAGGATCTTCTGCTCGAATCAACGTAGCTATTGATATAAGACATATCAACTGCAACAGCATTACGACTCGAGCCATCCTACTAGTATTATTGTAAATACTAATAGAGCTATTAAAAAAAGTTGATCAGATTAGTTAATGTAAATTGACAATAAGAAGGAGAAACAAAAAATGGAGGGGGATTTGTGATGATTTGCTTACCAATGAAGGGAAAAATGTGCTGACCCTATAAGCAGAGAATAGAGATGTAATTATGTAGCACTTAAATGAATAAGAGGAGCTCTGTCCACTTTTCTGTTATGTAGAACTCCTCCTTATGTACAAATCACAAGAAGGATGAGAATGTCCTGAAACCTCGCTACATCTTACAATTTTTGTCATTTACAGTTTACATCTTAACTAAAACCTTCCTAAACACGGCTTTTCCTTGTATTCTTTATGGTTAGTATCGTTGTCAAGATTCAAGAATGTTGGGGATCAACGGGTCTATGATCTCTATTATTAGTTGTTTCTGTTTTTCTTTCTCCGCACAATTGTCTCCGTGTGGTAATAGTCTTCTTCCCTTGACCCATTTCTTCATATCCATTCCATGCATATTTTTGAACTTCAGTTTGATTAGCTATGTGATGCTCTACTAATCTTATCATATTTATTTCTTAGAAAAGAGTAATATATTTTTCATAAACTAAATAAACATGAAGGAAGTTACTGTTTTGCTTGTAAGTTATAAGATATAACATATGTAAAAATATAATAATAATAATAATATAGTGATTTGAACTAGTATCATTGAAATATTAAGGCTATTATTGTGTGAGAACTCATCCCCCCTCCTACAGTCAACCATGAATATGATCAAGGGTACAAGTATATTCATAGTGGTTTAATCCAAGTAGGAATTAAACCTCTTACAAGATCAGGATTAGACACTTGTGCTCTTTTAACACTACGTAATTACAGACATAACAAATTTAAGGATTCCCTATTAGGAATAGCAGAATCTACTCTAGCCATAGATCCAATCTATTTTGATTGTTATTCAAATTTCTCCGTTTCTCTCAATGATCAAAACATTTTGGAAACATTAACACTAAACATTCAAACATCAGGTTTTGACATGTTACTTGGATCTAAACCCCTAGCATTAATATACAAAATCACATACAAAGCCATGAAGACTCATTTGAGCCCTCGTGCTCTTCGAGAATCTGAAAAAGGATACACGATCCTTTTCCAGACAAATAAAGAAAAAACCAGTGTTATCGTCCCAAAAATAATTCATTGGAATCAAATTACACTTCCAGTCACTTGGCAAGTACAATCGCAACCTAGGAAACCTCCTCCTAGTTGAATAAAACAAATTGTTACATTAGAAGATGGAACTGTTGAATTACAATTTTTTGAAAATAGAAAAACTAAAGTTCAATTATCTGATTTTCAATCTAGTCGTCGGTCTGAATCATCATTCAGAACTGCTTCATCACACATATCTAAAATTCCAACATCACCTTTGCCACATCTAGACTTAGCAAACCTTAGGCAAAATCCAAATTTCCCTTAAATTCCTCAACCTATTTATGATTTTCAATCTGAAAATAAAACTGAATCCATTAAATCACCAACAAAATCAGAGATAGGAGACTCATTCTCAGTTAAATGTCCTCTTTACAAAGTTTGTATTAGATAAAAAAAAAACTAATTCAGAATGATTATAGGCAAGCTTATAAATTAACAAGACATATGACTTTTTCACAAAAATATAATCTTAATCAACAAAACCTAATAGGTAAATTATTTTACCAATACTGTGAACAAATTCAAGAAAATATATTTTCTTTACCTGGTATGAGAATACATTTTTACCAAAAATGTATACTATTACAAATAAAACAAATTGACAATTAAAAAATAACACTATCCAAGAATTTGTATTCCGTCCTTTAGAAGAAATCAAGTATTATACTCAATGTACAAATATTGTAGCTTCTCCTTTAAAAGATTCTTCCCAAGTAAATATGACAATTTTGCATCACATGGTATTTCAAAAATAATAAAACAAAATAATTATACTAATATTTTACTCCACAAAGTCAATGATACTATAATTCAACATAATACTACAAACACTTCAGATCCACAAATTTCATAATCAAAACCAAATACTTACTTTACTCCATCTACTATAGAGCAAAATACACTTTCAACCCCTACACATCTTATCTATGTGATTAATAAAAAATAGTTGTTTTAGATATCCATAATACACCTTCTACATTAAAACAAATTAATACTTTATCACAAGACACACAGGAGTTTGAAGAACTTGATTCCCTACACAATTAGCAAAACTTAGATCCAATTCACATAAAAGAAAAAACATCTTTTAACCAAACCATTTCTTGTAACTAGAAATTTTTATCCCCGTCCTTCACTACCAGATATGCAGTACGAAAACTTTTTTTTAAAAACTTCAACCCATTATTCTACTGGATTTATCTATGAATGGAATATAGATGGTCTCACTGCTCAAAATATAATAGATTTAACTCTAGAAATGACTATGTTGGCATGTGCTCATCGTAGTGACAACAAAATGACAATCAAATTGCTCAAATTATTATCGCAGGCTTTACTGGCCAACTTAAAGAATGGTGGGATAATTATCTCACTTCTTCCAAACAACAACAAATTTTACAAGCCTTTAAAATCGACAATTTAGGCAATCCAATTAAAACAGAGCAAGGGGTACCTATCCCTGTTGTCGTTGCCACTATACTATTTGTCATTCTAAAATACTTCATAGGTAATCCAACTCATTTTCAAGAAAAATCAAAAGAAATCTTAATGAACCTTCGATGCCCTAGACTTAGTGATTTTCGTTGGTATAAAGATATTTTTATTAACAGAGTTATGACTCGGCCAGAAGCTAATCATGCTTTCTAGAAAGAAAAATTCATTTCTAGTATTCCCTCATCATTTGCTTAAACTGTCAAAACAAGTCTAAGAACAAAATACAATGGAGACATTCCATATGACAATCTCACCTATGGTGAATTAATTGCTCATATTGAAATGGTTGCATTGAATTTATGCAATGATCTCAAATTAAGAGTTCAATTAAAAAAACAAAATGTGTCCAGTCGTAAAGAACTTGGCTCCTTTTGTCAGCAGTATGGGTATGAGCCTATACAGGCTACTTCCACAAAAAAATGATTAAGACAAAAATTTCAATCCAAAACTCCTACAAACGGCATAAGTCTAGACAATCATATCCTACCTATTATGATAAACCTAAACGACATCATACTAAGAAACCTTATCATAATAAACATCAATACTCAAGCCCATCAACAAAACAACCCATTTGTTTCAAATGTGGAAAGTCTGGTCATTATGCAAAAAATTGTAAATTACCTCAGAAAATCAAAGAAATACAAGGGCCAAATGATTAGAAAAATTATTAATAAATTCTCAATCCTCTGATCACTCAAAATCCAATTCTGATGATTCATCAGACGACCTTCAAGCCTATCAACTTTATACTTCTTCTTATCACAAATAGAACCAGAATCTCATGATATCAATCTATGCTTTTGTAAATCAATTAATATGCTAACTAAAAACAAAGAAGCAAGTTTATTATTAGACTTTATAGATCATATTGATGATCCTAAACTCAAACATGACTATTTACAACATATAAAAAAATCAATCTCTAAAAAAAAACTCCAGATAACGTTATACCATTTTATAATCATCAAGAAATCCTTAATAGGTTTCAAAATAATAAATAACAACTAATTACCATACAAGATTTACAACAAGAAATAAATTCCATGAAAAAAGAAATACAACAAATTAAACAAAATCATTCTCAACTTGCAGATGAAGTTTTAGATCTTCAGTATCAACATATTGATCATACTAATCAACCTTAAGCCTCGCAACTCCCTTTTACAACCGAAACCTCTATTGAAGAACCTCAATTTTTAAACCTAATAAACCAAATAAAATTTCATAAATGATATATTAATATAACACTTGTCATTAAAAAAAAAATCATCTCAATACTACTACATTAGTTGATTCTAGTGTAGACCTTAATTGTGTCTCAGAAGGCATGATTCCTTAAAAATATTTTGAGAAAACTAAACAACAACTATTTGCGGCCAATCGAGAAAAATGAGCAATCAATTATAAGTTGTTCAATACGCATATATGTCATAATAACTTATGTATTAAGCAAGACTTTTTCTAGTAAAAAATATGGGTCGGGACATCATTCTTGGTACTCCTTTCTTAACAACGATATACATTTTTCATGTTACTAAAGATGGTATTCATACGAGTATCTTAAGAGAAAATATAACCTTTTCTTTTTTTACTAAAACCTAAAGTTACTAGAATAAAATTAACAGAATGAAAGAATGGAAGTAGAAAATAAAACTAAATTCCAGAATAAGATATGACTAAGATATTGAAAATTGAAATTGTTTTATTAATAAAATAACTTACATGAAGGGAGACATTGATATATCATAGAAGAGGAGATACATTCATAGATTATAGAATTAGGGATGCCTTCAACTCATGAGCAAAGTCCTACTTAAATACTAAAGGAGAAAAGACATTTCTTTGAGTGGAGGATGCAATATCCTGATTGATGAGACAAGATGTCCAGTTGGCCTTACATAATTGAGATGTATACACTTGCTTTAGAGAGTGCAGATATGATTGTTGGTGAAACGGGTTGAGTTGTCTTTGTTGTTTTGCGAATTATTGAGAAACTTTGAGTACGGGCACTATTGAGGATTGTTGAAGATGCTTTGCTTTTTAGAAAAGTTTGGCTTCTTGTAGAGCTGGAAGATGCTTGATTGAGACTGAATTCTTGCGGGGAACACACTTGTTTGCTTTTGCGGTTGTAACAATTTGCTAGTAGAAGGAATTTCGTTTTAACTATAAGATGCCAAAACAGTCATCCTCATTGTCGATATGAACTGTAGGCTCGTCTTCTTCATCAGAGTTATTTGAAGAGCATACCTGAGACAAAATTTCTATCAATTGCGCTTTAGATGGGGTTACTTTGAGTTGTTGTTTGAGTAGCCTTGACTTTGAGAGTGGTTGTGAGCTTGGACTTGATTCATTGTGTACGGAACTTGATCTTGGATTAAGCAATTCAGAGATTGCTTGTTTGGTAATATGAGAGTGATCAAATTGGGACCATCACTTCACTTTAGAACAACGACATAACCATAATGGAGTTTGATCAGAATGAAAAGAATGTGGAATGGATGTTGAAAGATAATCCCAACAACAAATCCATGCAATATTGAATTTGACAAAGAACCATGTAGAAGATACTTATTGATTTGAAGGGTTTGGTCATTTGAACATAGATTTGAACAGTTTCCATCCTTCTAAGACAGAAGGTGGAAGAATGTCTTGGATAGGGCCATAGAAATTCCACCAAATATGTTAGAACCATAATGGAAGATTTTGATATGAAATTTTTTTGCAGAAAATGAAAAACCAATAATGAGAACACTTGGGTGTGGAGAGCATGAAGGCTCTAAACCAGGCTTGTATAAAATCATGATAGTTAAAGGAAGGAGGATTGTAATTGTGAGAAAATCTTTTATGAGTGATAAGAGCTTGTTTCCAGTCTTGAGGAAACAAGATTTTGAGAATTTGACATTTCAAATGAGTGATTTTGGTTAAGTCAGAAGGATCTTTGTGATGGGTAATTAATACTGAATCAGTATCAACTAAGATGTATTCATAAAATTCACGAGTTTTGAGATGATTGGCTTTGTCAAATGGAGATCTTGGATCAAAAAGTTGTTTTCCCGTGATATTGGGATCATTTATACCAGGGTATAGATATGGTTCGAGTAGATGATTGGTTCAAGATTTGGTTTTGTGATGCAGGTGTTTGAGGGTATTGTAGAAGGTTTGCCAAGAAGTTTCATGGTAGGTTGGGTTTCTTGTTTGGATAATGGGGAGTAAGAATTTGTAATAACTAAAGCATAAGAAATAGGAGAGATTGGCGACTTTGATGGAGCAAGCTTCATTTCATATTGAGATTTAGATTGGGGTTGAGGCGAATAAGGATGTCTAGAAAAAGAAGCTTGAGAACTCATATTTGCATATACTCTCTTATGAGGAAATCTGGTAGAGAATTAGACTCTCCTTTTATATGCTCAATTAGAAAATCAAAAGCTGACAATAAACTTTGTCATCTTGCAGAGATATGTTTAGACACAAGATTTTTAACATCTTTTTTCAAAACATCTTGAGCTGATTTGCAATCAATGCGTAGTAAAAATGGTTTATTGATTAAATCATCTTGAAATTTCATGATGCATAAAACGATTGAAAGCATTTATTTTTTATAGTAGAATATTTAGATTGGGTTTCATTCCAAATTCCAGAATGGAAACGAACTAACTGAACAGACGAAGAATTGTCAGTTTTTTGTTTAAGGATACCCCCATACCCGACATTGGACGCATCAGTTTCAACAATCTTGAATGCATCAGGATTGGAAATACGAAGGCAATGAAGACTTTTAACTTGGGCTTCAACTTGTCTGACAATTTGGGTATGAGTGAAGGACCATGAACTAGGGTTCTTCTTGAGTCTATCATACAAGGGTTTGATCAAACTATGTAAATTTTTGTAAAATTCAGAAACATAGTTTAGACTACCTAAAAATCTTTGTAATTGATTTTTGTCTTTAATTTCATCTGGAAATTTTTATGCAAGTTCAATTGCCCTATTAATAGGTATGATAGTTCCAAAATGAAATTTGTGACCTAAAAATCTAACATTAGTTTGAAATAAATCAATTTTTGTGGGAGATAAAACCAAACCATTATATTTTATAATTTGATAAAACTGGTACAAGTGTTTCCAAGGTTTTGGAAAAGATAAGTATATCATCGATATACACGATTGAGAAGTGAGTAAAATGAGTAAGAATATCATTCATAATATTTTGGAATTCAGACGGAACATTTTTAAGACAAAAATTTATCCCTATTTAATATAAAAGATGGTATAAGAGCCAAGTTTATTCTGGTATAAGAGCCAAGTTTAATATAGAAGATGTTATTAGAGCCAAGTATATTCTGGTATCAGAGCCAGATTTCCCCGACATCGGACGCATCAGTTTCAACAATCTTACAAGATCAGGATTAGACATTTGTGCTCTTTTAGCACTACGTGATTGCAGACATAACAAATTTGAGGATTCCCTATTAAGAATAGCAAAATCTACTCTAGCCATGGATCCAATCTATTTTGATTGTTACCCAATCTAAAAGAGCACAAGTGTCTAATCCTGATCTTGTAAGAGGTTTAATTCCTACTTGGATTAAACCAATATGAATATACTTGTACCCTTGATTTTGAAATGTTTATTTTGAGGAACCTATGTCTAAGAACCTTTTCAAATTTGAGCTAACTTTGGGGGTGAAATCACTCAAACTTCATTGCAACTCATAAAATTTTGTAATTGTTTAACATCTTCTATTTTGTCCAAGAATTGAATAATTTTCTAAAAGTTATGTGGTTGAAGAATAATGTTTCCTTATTAGATACCACCCAAGAAAGTCTCAATGTTAGTTTGTCTTTAACCACATTTTTTTACTCGTATTCTTCAACATCTTTTACCACCTCATGGTTGTCTAAGACTTAAAAAAAAAAAATTATCCTATGTCTAAGACTAATGATAAACTCATTTTTATGTTTTCTAATGAAGACTATTTCTATCTCTTTTTTGGGAGAAAACAACACTCTCCTTTTGACCCTACCCCCCCCCCCCCCCCCCCCCCCCCAAAAAAAATTGTTCAAACTCCCCAAGTCCAAACATTTTGTTAGGTTATGCATACATGATAAAATTCCTACAAATGCCCTTTTTCACCTTAGACAGGACACTGGTAATTGTCCTCATTGCACTCACTTCACTGAAGATATTAAACACATCTTACGGGATTCTTGCTATGCCCATGAGCTATGGGATCACGTCAAACAAAATAACATTTTTACACAGCCATTCACTTTAGATTTTCAGGGCTAGATCACCAACTGGATATCATCTTTTAAAGGCAATAGATTCAATAAATTTATAAATCCACGCCATACACCCTATTTTTGCTGCCCATTTTTGCTGGTTTATTTGAAAAAAAACATGTGTAATAGCCTCTTCCGCAATACGGTTCTTCCAACTTTCTTTCTCCTTTTAGAAGCTTTGTATGAGTTTACAACTTTTACAACCACAAAAAACCAAATACCCCGTCAATTCAATCAACTCTTGTTCATTGGCATATACCGCCAAGCCATGGTTTACAACCGTTCTGGTATGGGTAACCCTGATATTGCAGGTTATGGTTGTGTTCTCCGAGGTTTTGTGGGGCAGCTTGTTACATCCAAAATGACTTCTTAGGTCACTCAACAATTAATCATGTAGATTATATGACAATGATCCATGGTTTATACTTAACTTATTCTGCAAACGTTCAATTGCTAATCATTCCAATTGATTTTGATATTCTCATACAGGGTGTGAGCCGAATAAGGTGAAGAGTTCCAGACGTGTATGGAGCTGCTGAAAAAGTTCAACAACTTAAGATCTACCAAGAAGCTAACTCAGTGGTTGATTGGCTAGCTAAGAAAGGTGTGGAATGAGAAGTTTTTGGGATTGTGCATGTTTCTCCTCATATGAATGTACACGAGCTGCTTTACTCTGATGTTGTTGGAGTTGCCAAACTTCAAATGACTTCTTAAGTCATGCTTTGTAAATAATCTAGCATATTACACGTATCTGCGACACTCCATATTATCTTTTTCTATATCATTATTTGTCTTCAAATCTCTCCATCAATTTTATCTAGATCAATTAAATTCTAAGTACATCTTTATGAAAAATCTCATTTTAGCATCTGCCAATATATAGATAAAATAATCGCATTTTAACATCTGCCATTAGTTTTCTATCAACTCTTGGCTAAGTTCTTCTAAAGACCCTATTTTATTTATTTCGTCTTGTTTTTCAACCTTTTGTTTGTCATGAAAACTATTGATGATTTCTACCATTTATTTAACCATATTCTTTCTTCATCTTCAAATTCATCAGTGAATTCAATTTATAGAATAGTTTTAACATCAAAGTTACTATCTTTGAATTAATTACCATGTATTGCTATAAAAAAAAATTTAGTTTGGATGGTAAAAAAACCTTTATCCACTGTTGTTGCGTGTTGTTGCACAATTACAGTGAAGACTAGGTCGGACCTTAAAGATGGAATAAGACTAATTAAAGTTTGATGTTGGGAAAACAATGCAAGTCTTCATAAGAAATTATTGCCAATAAGGACATCGCCCCATCACTTTAACAGTGTTTTTCAATGATGAACTTCTCACCTACATTTTTTATCGGAGCCCTTAGTATTTACTTTATCATAAGGACTTTTCGTGTTTGCAGTTATCTTTTGAATGAAAATTGTGAAGTTCACCACATAAAATTAGGAAGAAGGTGGTTTTTAAATATGCAAAGACATGCTGAATGCATCAATATGATAGGGTTCATAGTCTTTACAATTTGTGAGACTAGCCTAGCAAACTCGTTCTCAAATCACGTTTCCTAGCGCCTAAACCCCGAATTCGGCATGAAATTGTGGATTGGAAATACCTAAATTACGATTTAGTCAGACACAATTTATGATCCCATCATCCAACATGTCGCAAGTCTATATCCAACCAAAGTCGCAAGTTATATAGCTTTCTCAGATCCGCGATTTAGCTTCATAAAATCGCAGCTGCGATTTTAAGACAGATCAAAGAAGTGGGACAGAGTTTCTTGCTATTTCATATGAGGACATCAATACCTAAAAAATGGTTCAAGACATTTGGACATCAATGTCATGTGGAAGGGCAAGCCAAGAAGAATAGTAAGAAAAATCAAGGTATTGAAAATGAAAAATTAAATTTGCTAGAAAAGATCTCACTTCTACACTTATGAAGAAGTGAGATACCGTGTTCAAACCCTCTCTAATCCATCTATTTGAGAGACATGTGTAGAGAGCATAAATCAAGTGTTGTCCATTGTTGAAGTCCTATTGTAGATATGTTTGACCTTGTGAGCTCATGGTTTGTAATTTTGAGAGAGGAGCCATCATTAGAACAAGCTATGTACTCTAGTTTGTGAAAATACAATAAAAGAAGCTTGTGACGCGTGTTCGCCCTTCCACCGAGGAAGTAACTAATTGAATTTAAGCTAGTCAAATCGTAATTATGATAACCTATTCTACTTTTTTAACTTGCATACTTTAGTGATATGTTTTAATCTAGTTTTATAAGCTTGACTTTTCATATTTGTCAAACCTATTTTTAAAGTATTTGACTTTAGTGAAACAACAACAATTTTAGAGAGCCAGGCCGTGGCAGGCCAGCCCAATACCATCCATCATCTTAGAGATGTTGGAAATAACCCAATCTCTAAGATGATGGATGGTATTGGGCTGGTCTGGCGCGGGCCAAGCTTCACTAGAAAAATTGGTGAAACAAACACAACACATTTTCACTATCCCAAGGTAATGCGTGTGAAATTTTGTCTTCAACCCACGCATGTGAAACTAAACAACGCAACACCACGTCCATCAGCCTTTCGAAAAAAAAAAAAAAAATTACCACGTCCATCTCCGAAGTAAGGGACACGTAATTCATTTTTATGTTTTAGTTCAAGGGAAAGTTACTTGGAAACTAATGAAACACGTGTTGTGCTTTGGGGTGGTGGGTGATTATAATAATAAGTAAGTAATCATTTCATTATTGGGGAATTAGAAATTAAGAAAGTAGGGAGGGAGTAGGGAGAGAAATACAACCTCCCTCCCCCTGCTCCTTCCATTTTTTCATCGTCCCAAAAGCTTGGCAAGAGAGCGAGAGAGAATGGAAGAGATGAGTAACACTAGTACTGACAACAACAACAACAACAACGTCAAGGATGGTAGTCAGAATGTTGTTGTGGATAATGAGACTGGAGTCAAATCAGAAGAAGAAGCTGCTGCTGATCAATTGGAGAAGCAGGAACAGCAACTCAACACCAACACTCCAACTCCAACTCCAACTCCCAGGTATGCCTTGATCTAATTTTTTTTTTTTTTTTTATCTTTTGTGTTAAGAGTTGCAAAATTGTGTCATCAATCATCAATTTAGGAGAGGAAACAACCCCCAAAGGCCAGGCCAGACTCACAAGACCCCAATAGTTTCTTTAACGGCAATTATAACGATCTCCCTACCAAATTGGCGGCGTTATAACACCACTTCCCTCCTCCCTCTGCACGTCTTCATCCCCCTCTTTTTTTTTATTAGAATGAAGAAGAATAAACTAATAACTATTTTACTTGTTACAAAATTCACGCATTCAATATTGTTGTCTTTTTTACTCTATGTATTCTTGGTGGTGAATGGATTGCTTCCAAAAGCTAGCTGCCTGCCTGCTCCATTGCCAGGGTGGGTGCTACCATTTACATTGAAATATTTTATAATGAAAAATCAATAAACTATTGATTTCAGACATGTGGTTCTTGTTGAGGGTCGGTGAGTAGTTGGGAGGGATAGCTCTATTATAAATGCCCTTCCAATTTATTATTATTATTATTATTATTATTATTATTATTATTATTTTAATAGGCACGGCAGCCGGTCTGCTACCATTTTGTTTCACTCATCCTTGTCAGTCAGCACTATTGTGCCTATTCATCTATTTCTCACATACAATAAAAAGTGGGGGCACTGTTATTGAGAAAAGGTATCTCACCCCTAAAACTGACACAGAGCAATAGCAAACAAAATGACATACCAAACAAGTTCCATTTGCAACGAGCCTAACTACCTTATAGCATTTGCATTAATATTCACACAGAAATCAATTGAATAGTGAAGCATTGAGAGGTTGCAATGGAAATATTGAAATTAAGAAATGAAACATGCGTGTCAAGTTTAAGTGGCACAGTAGATGTGCTATTAGTTGAAGTTGTTGTTGTCAAATGTCAATTTAACAAGATGAATGCATATTTTAGTCGAAGACCTTCCTCGTGTGAATTTTACAAACTGAATGACAGTGTTAGTTGAACACCCCTTTCTCAATTTGCCATGGAGCTTGCAAAATTGTGTGTAAAGTTCACTATTACTTGTGAGAGGTTGATGGGACTCATAAGAGAATATAGCACCATTAAGCAACTATTTAGGAAGTTGTGTGGGATTCTTTTTTCTCAGTTTTATTATTTTTTGTTGTCCTCAAAATAATCTTGCCCCTGAGAGTTCTCCCAAACCACCAACACAAAAATTAGATCAAGCCTGGGTAGATGTAGATTTAACCTGAACTACATTGTGTTCCAACCATTACAACTAAACCTATGTTGTTACTTGTAAGTAAGACAACTAGGGGTTTGTCTTTTAGGCAAGTTTACTTGTTAATGAACTTCAATCATGTTTCATAAAGTGTTGGTTACTGATCTAAAGTTGAAGTGCACTCCCCTTTGAATGACATAATTAATGTAGTTACAAGTATCAAAGCAAATGGAAGATGAGACAATATTTGTGGAGGATAAAGAGGTTCTACATGTGATATTGTACCTGCTTGCGAAGCTTGATATTATCATAGCGATCAGATTCAAGCATTGAACATAAAGGGATCAGGGTTTGGTTCCTGAGGATTTTTTTTTTTCCCATACAGTTATGGGGGTATCCTTTTAAGATTTTTTTGTTTCTCTTGTACTGGTCCCCGTCCCGCTCGGGTGTATATGCAGGAAGCAAGTTTTAGGGGGTGTCTCTATAATTAGGAACGAGAAATAATATGTGTGAAGGTAAAGGAGTCCATATGACAAACAAGATTGTTAAGAACATAAAAACCAACCAATACTCGTCAAAATCCGGAGTTATCAAGGAGCGAAAGCCAATTACTTAACTGGGATTGTAACATTTCATCTCGCTTCCAAAGTCGACATCCTCATTGGTCTACTCTATTGATACACCGACCCAATGTTAGCTCTCTTCTTTTGGTAGCTTCACTCAAATATCAGTATTCAACAACTTAGTACTATGCTCATCCATAGTACTAAATTACTAATACAACATCTAGATTGCCCCTCCCGAGAATCGAGCATTGAACATGGTGGTTGGCTCTAGGGGTGTGCATCTGTCGGTTCAGCTCTGTTTTGAGTGAAAACTGCAATCAATCCGAATTTGATTGGTTTAACTATGTTAACTGAACCAAACCAAACCAGATTCACCTAACTGAACCGAACTGTCATTTTTTCAATTTTTTTTTACAAATAAGTATAGGTTCAGATCGTTTCAGTTTTGAATTGTTATATACCTACTAGAACCGGAAACCGAACCTAAGTGCTTTCTATATTGACCAGCAATTGAAACTTGAAGTGATGAGAAAATATATGAATAGCAAAATGTCAAAATGTCAAAAGCTCAATGAGCAATATGTACCTTCAATGAGAAAATCTATGAACCTTAAATTTAAAGGTTTCAATAAGGTGGGGTTTTTTTAATCAAGTGAAACTTGAAGTGATGAGAAAATACATAATCCCTTACACACTTCATCAATGTCAGGCTGATTTTTTTTTCGTGTTAGTATTCAGCATGAGTCTTTTATTATCCTTGTTATATTGTCATATTGACCTCTTTATGTTTTTTTAAGGGCGTCTGGACCAAATGCTACCACTGCTCCAGCTTCTCTAACAATCTTCTATAATGGAGCTGTTAGGGTCTTCAATGCAGTTCCAGCTGAAAAGGTTTGTTTTTATGTGCATACCAAATGCTGCATATCTGTATACAGACACTATAGGTTCATTATTGATAATATTTCTTTTCCTGCCATAGGCACAAGCAATTATGCTTATGGCTGCTGCTGCTGCAACAAGTGTTCCTTGTACTGGGGTCTCACCAGCTCTCACAAGGTCTCCATCCCTACAGAGCACTGCAGCTGCCATAGCTTCTCCTTTGCCTCAACTTCATTCCCATCCCAGGCCTTCTCTTTGCAAACTACAAGCTGGTCATTGAAATGTTCTTGTGATTGCATCATTATTTTTTGCACCTATTTATTAAATACAGTTTTTAATCTTATTCCTAATCTTCGTCAATGCAGAACTTCCTATTGCCAGGAGGCATTCCCTTCAGCGCTTCTTAGAGAAGCGTCGTGACAGGTAAGGCATAAACATGTCTCTTTCATATCACTTTTTGTAATCTATTTGTTTTATTGGAGAACACCCTTTGTATTTCCTATCTCCAGACACTCCCATCTTCTCCAAGGAATGAGACTTGCGGAAATAATCATGGACTAATCAGCCACCTCCACCGCTTCAAGGTCATTGAGATCCCTATGGAAATGAAAGTCTCAATCAATGTTTTAAAAAGCCTTTTCAATATTGAGGCGATTAGGCTTTTTTCAATGCGAAACGGAGCATTGATGCATAACAAGACGTAACGAGGCGTGCTCCTCGACTTTTCAGGAAAAATAAAAATGATGAAAAAATATTTAAAAAAAATCATAAACAAATAAAAAAAATCAAACAAGAAAGAGATACTATGAACCAATCATAAAAGTGGTTAAAGTCTTAAAGAATAAGAATAATCATCATGCGCATTATAGCCAACATTCTGAAGTAATTGTTTTGAAATCACCAAGGATAAAGAATCTTCTCTCACACTTGTACATCATACCAACACTTTAACCTAGAACAAAGGAAACTCCCGTTAAATGCTTCTCCAAGACTCCATCCCACCCCACGTGTATTTTGAAATCCACTTACCACCTCCACAATGTATTTCTCAAGGATACCTCTCCTCCAATGACTCCACCATTCTTGTTACGCAATCCGAAGACATTTTCCAATAAAAGCTTCATATTATCTTTCTGAAATTTTCGCACCCAAACCACCCCACTCAGGTATACCCACCCTTCTGCACTTCAACCCATGAATCTATGAGAGCTATTGGAACCTTTCCAAAGAAAAAGTGGCTTCTAATTTTCGCCCAATGGATTAAGGCAACGGAAAGGGTTAAGTGGTAAAATATTTAAGAGAGCACTTTGGTGACAGTGAGCCTACCTCCTCTGGGAAGTTTAGATTTCCATAATTGCAAACCTTTTCTCAAGAGACTCAATGAGTAAAATGAAAATATCTTAGATCTAAAACAATCTGGAAGTAGAGGGAAACTAGGATAGATAGTGGGAAAGGACCCCAACCCAAAATAACACACTCCCTTATCCCCCTAAAACATCGCGCTTTTGGAAGAATATGTAAACCCTAGATCCAACCCATTTGAAGCCTAACCAAAGCCTCTGCTTTCTAAATAGAAATTCATTAAACTTTATAAAGAGTTTAGGAATTGTTGTTTTTGGATTTGTCTCAGGTTGTTGCTTGATTTCTGAGATGGGTAAAAACTTGATGCATCTACAATACTAGCAATAGGAAAGAAAACTAGGTTATTAGATACAACAGATTTTTCAGTTGGTAAAGCTGTGGGATGTAAGGAGAAGAAGTGAGAATGAGATAATCACAATATTTTGGGGAAAATTGCGTAAGATTCAACGTGATGTCGGTCAGATCTTGGTTTTGAATGGAAAGTTCCTACCTGCCACTTGTTTCCCTGGGTATAGTATGACAATCTGTCTTCCTCTGACATCTGATTGGTTTAAATAGAATGTTGTGTGGCCAGAAGTATGTCATCACAAGATCATGGCATGTAATGTAATCAATGACAAAGAGGAGAACCTCAAAGAAGCTAGATCTCAAATACCCGATGAGAACAGATTCATGTTGAAACCCCCAGTAGGGGTGTTGGTATTAAAAAGTTGAAAGAAACCAAAATAGTTCTTCTTGGGAAATGGTTGTAGGGAGAGCCCAGCTGCTCTTGAGTGAATTGTGGTCTATATGGGGTCTTAAGCCTCGGGCTGTTTTACTGATATGGTCAATTGCTCTTACGGTCGCGCAATTTGGAAAACAAAATGAATCTAAAATCCTAGTTCATGCACCACACTATTTCTTACACAGTGGGGGAGGGTTCATACATTTTGTTTTGGGAGGACAACTGGATTGTTAGTGGACAGGCCTCTAAAGTAGAAATACTCGTCAATTTACGACATTCTGTAGGAAAAAAAAGGATCAAAACAGTGATTTTGAAAGTACTGCCCATCTGTTCATAGGAATATAGCGGAAATTTGAATAATTGGGTCAATGAGTCGAATGTTACAATCAAATCTTGGAGAGCTTGGCTTTGGGAGAGAGTTCCACATGCACATGTTTGGGTTTTACGGAAGAGAGAAATGCCCATAGTTTATAAAGCGAAATTCACTACCCTTGACTGGCTCTTTCACCAAACATTTGGTTTGGCATTGCACTTTTCTGGCAGAAATGACAAGTAAGCTTAAAATGAAGTTATCGTGGGATACGCATATCTTTGTGTAGTGATGATAGGCCTCTAAAGTAAGGATCTTGAAAGTACTGTTCATAAGAATATAGCGGAAATTTGAATAATTGGGTCAATGAGTCGAATGTTACAATCAAATATTGGAGAGCTTGGCTTTGGGAGAGAGTTCTACATGCACATGTTTGGGTTTTACGGAAGAGAGAAATGCCCATAGTTTATAAAGCGAAATTCACTACCTTTGACTGGCTCTTTCTCCAAACATTTGGTTTGGCATTGATTGGTCTTTAGCTATCCGCCACTCGAGGAATCTCTTGGGCCCTCAAAAGAATTTTTTTTTCCAATAGTTTTGGGAAGATGATTTTTTCTTTTCTTTTTTTCAAACACGAGGAAATACCTCTCAGAATTACTTTTTTCTCATTTCTTATTTTCAAACATGGAGAATTAGCTCTCATAGTTTTAACACAACTTTGGGATTGAAATTTTCTCTTGGATGATGAAAAATTCAAGGGTAGAATCAGAACTATCAACTTTTGGGATATTGTTTTAATCAGCACCATCGACTCTAATATCGTGTTAAAAAATTTAGTTGCAAGTGTGGAAGCATATTTTGTGTAATTAATAATATGCGGGAAATATTTTCAATGGGTTGGAGTTGGCCAAGGTTGAAATTTGCTTTTGTGATAGGCTTTGGTAGGGATTGGGGGATGGAGATAGTCGTGATGTTATGTACATGCTGCGGAGGGTTGGGGGTGGGAGTGCTATACTCTAATTAACTGGCTCATGTAGCTGAAGTAAGGGTATCCCTGGTGGAAATTCCATGGGTTCCATTGTAATATTATTAGATTATCAAATATGTTTGAACCTTAAAGTAATAATTATAATAAAAATAACCATAAAGGGATGAGATTGGACATTGACGAGCATTAAGCCTGTATCGCTCTAAGATGAAATTCTTGGCTTTCCTCGATATCCCGTCTAATTTGCCCATTTGAAGATGGAAGTTAGCATCTTGGTTGATATGGTTTCAAGCCCCGATTCTCGATACACCGAAATGTCCTGAAAATTGAGACGTGTTTTTTTTCATTGCAACAATCTACACTTGCTAGCCTCAATTGAGAAAAAATAACATATATAATTACACCCAAAACTTTAAAGGAAATATTAAAGTAAGTGAACATAAGTATATAGCGTCCCAACCACAAAATATTAAGATTATACCATTGACACACAATCGTCGTATGATAATATATTACATACCAAAAAGTGAACCTAAGCAAAATAGAGTTCAACCCTTATCTACTATTCGAACCAAAAAGTTTGAACTGAGGAAATATCAAATTGCACCGCTTGCAACACCACCACCAGCAACACCACCACCTGTACCCGGTAAGGGTAAACTCACATGCCAAAGAAAGCAACGCGGGTCAACAATGTTGGTATGAGCAGACCCAATACAAACAAAAGCAGTATTATATATATAAGATGCTATAAATCATTTGTTGGTTGTACTCCAGTTTGTCTGTCATTATGGTACTTAGTATACCTTATGGAAACCATTAAATCTATGTTAAATATGAAATTCTTTATCAAAAGTATAGTATGAGGGGCTTCATTAGAAACTCAGTATATTACCTCAAAAATGAGATCACATATCTTGAGGTAAGCCATGTACCTGCATAAATCGTTAGTGGGCTTATCTACATGTCGAAAAGTCATAAAATAAATATAGTAATGTTGAAAGTAACGTAAAGAAAACAAAACAAGAGTAGAGAGAAACATAGAGCTGTATTATTCATTGATATGAGCCTTTATATATAGAGGTAGCAATTACATAGTATCCCAATTTGAAACGAGATAGGAAACCTATGCCAATAAGAAATCTAAATCCTACTCGATAACAAAGAAGATATCATTCCTCGTTTGGACTAGTCACACAATCCTAGTTTAACTGCAACACTCCTCTTGTGACGTCCAAACGCGACATTATGTTACGTCAATGATGCATGCCATGTTGCTTCGTTAAAACCTTGCCAAGTAACAAAAGCCCAGTAGGAAAAAATAACATTGGTCGAAGGAAAAAGAGTACAATGCGTCCCTTTCTTGAAGATGAAGTAAACGTTTCGAGAAAATCTTCGTTGCACATCAAATCTCCCCCTGATACCAACAATCAAGGGAGATCAGGCAATTTACATAGTCCGATACTACGCACATGTTTCTCGAAAGTTACTTTCGATAAGCTTTCGTGAAAAGATCTGCCACATTGTCATCAGATCTAATCTCTTTTACTTCAATCTTCAGGAACATTTGTTGCTGCTGATTATAGAAGAACTTCGGTGATATATGCTTAGTATTGTCGCCTTTGATGTAACCTAGCTTCATTTGTTCAATGCAAGCCGTATTATCCTCGTAAATGCACGTATGTTCATCTGTGGTTGACTTCAAACCACAAGTACTTCGAATATGCCTAATTATGGATCTCAACCATACACATTCACGAACTGTCTTGTGAAGAGCAATAATCTCTGCATGATTCGAAGAAATAGCAACAAGGGTCTGCTTTGTCGACCTCCAAGATATTGTTGTATTCCCCATGGTAAAGACAACTCGTTTGGGAACGTCCTTTGTGCGGGTCAGAGAGATACTCGGCATCAGCAAAACCTGTCAAGACATCACTTGGAGTTTGACCAAAGCGAGTGGCAACACGTTTGTCGGTGTTGACGGTGGCTTGACCGACAGTGGGAGATGTGGCCCTGCCGTCGGTTTTTGGGAATTTTCCCATTTCGTGAAAATCAACGTCCGATTTTGATCTCTCTCTATATGGATAAAACAAGCCCATATCAATCATACCTCTTAGGTATCGAAATATGTCTTTAATGCCAGTCCAATGGCGGCGTGTCGGCGCAGAACTAAATCGAGCCAACAAGTTCATTGCGAATGAGATGTCTGATCTCGTACATTGCGCTAAGTACAATAATGTGCCTATTGCACTTAGGTAGGGCACCTCTGCCTTTAGTAATGCCTCGTCCTCTTCCTTGGGACGGAATGGATCTTTCTTCGGATCCAGACTCCGGACGATCATGGGAGTGCTACAAGGCTTAGCTTTATCCTCATTAAAGCGCCTTAACAATTTCTGAATATAGCTCGATTGATGAATCATAATCCCATCGGCATGGTGCTCGATCTCCAATCTAAGGCAAAATCGTGTTTTCCCAAGATCCTTCATCTCGAATTCAGATTTCAGGTGCTCAGCGGTTTCCTTTAACTCCTCTAGAATTCCAATCAAATTCATGTCGTCGACATAAACCGCAACAATAGCAAATCCGGAACTTGTTCTCTTAATGAACACACATGGGCATAACTCATTGTTTATGTATCCCCTTCCGATCAAGTATTCACTTATTTTGTTATACCACATCTGTCCGAATTGTTTCCATCTGTAAAGTAAACGTTTCAATCTGATAGAAAACGTGCTCCGTGGTTTAGAGCTACTTGATTCGGGCAAATGAAGTCCATCCGGGGCTTTTATGTATATCTCTGTATCTAGATCCTCGTAGAGATATGCCGTAACCACATCCATAAGCTGCATATTCAGTTTTTTTGGAAACTACCAAACTGACAAGGTGGCGGAACGTTATTACGTCCACTACAGAAGAATACGTCTCCTCGTAATCGATCCCAGGGCGTTGAGAAAAACCTTGCGCCAAGAGACGAGCCTTATATCTCACAATCTCCTTTTTCTCATTACACTTCCTAACGAATACCCATTTAAATCCGACGGGTTTTACACCTGGAGGGGTTGGCAGTACCAGCTCAAACACCTTCCGTTTCGTTAGGAAATCCAATTCAGTCTGGATCACATCTTTCCATTTTGGCTAGTCAGCTCTATGTTGACACTCTTCAATGGAGCGGGGTTCGATATCATCGCAAGCTATGATTTCGCGCACAATCGAGTATGCAAATACATCATCGATGATGATCTCGTTTCGATTCCATGTCCCATCTATGCATGCATAATTGACCGAGATTTCTCTATTCTCGGGAGTAGGTATCGATGTTAAGGCGTCCCCCAACGATGATTCCTCTCGGACATATCCATAGTCCGGGATATTTTCATGGGATTGTTCGATCGAGATAGCGATGTCAGATGGATTGATTTGTGTCAATTGCATCCTCTTCCTAGGACGAGAATCCATCGAACCCAGTGGTCTATCGCGCTTTCTCGCGGGATCAGATGACTGGTTAGCTGCCAGGGTACCACGCACACCGTTTTCGACACGGGCGGCGGCGTCTCCCGGGGCGGCGCTACGTCTTGTGGTGGGGATGTCAATCCTTGCAGGCATGTTTGCAGCAGGTATATGTGATCTCGTCACTTTAGCGATATCAGTGAAAGCGTCTAGCAACTTATTTGCTACGCTCTGAAGATCGAGAATTCGCCGCACCTCACTCTCAGACTGTGCGGTTCAGGGATCAAGATGAGACAAAGTGAGGACAGACCACGACAATTCTCATCGTTCCTGTTGAACGTTAACTTTTTTTATCTCTCCCTAACGACGGGAAGACTCTCTCATCAAAGTGACAATCCGCAAATCGTGCGGTAAAGAGATCGCTGTCAAGGGTTCCAAGTAGGGGATTATTGATGGTGTATCATATCCCACATATATACCCATCCTTCGTTGAGGCTCCATCTTGGTACGTTGTGGCGGCGTAATTGGCACATAAACCGCGCACCCAAAAATGCGTAAGTATGAAAGATCCGATTCGTACCCAATCACCAGCTGTGACGCAGATAATGGTTGGGTGGCAATCGGTCTCAAACGGAGTAACATTGCTGTGTGCAAAATTGCATAGCCCCATGCAGATATAGGCAGGTTGGTGCGCATAACCAACATCTGAGCGACCATCTGTAACCTCTTGATGGTGGTTTCCGCGAGACCGTTTTGGGTGTGAACATGGGGAATCGGATGTTCAACATCAATCCCAATGGATATGCAATAATCATCGAATGTTTTTGATGTAAACTCTCCGACATTATTGAGTCGAATTGACTTAATAGGGTAATCTGGGTGGTGAGCCCTCAGCCGAATAATCTGAGCTAAGAGTTTAGCATATGCAACATTTCAGGTGGACAGTAGCGTGACATGTGACCAGCATGTCGTCGCATCAACCAACACCATAAAATATCTAAATGGTCTGCAAGTTGGTTGGATAGGTCCACAAATATCCCCTTGAACAAAATGAGTGTTTTTGAGCCAATGCTTCCAAGAAACAGATATCCATGAAACTGGATTAGAATGAAACTCGAAGTTTCAAACAATGGTCGTGAACAGTCATCGTTCAATGCTACACGAACTGCCATGGTTCAGAGCGAATACCATAGTTCAAGCTTCACGAACTACCATAGTTCGGAGCGAATGCGAACCCCTACTGTTCGACTTGGTGCGAACTTCCATAGTCCAACTTAGAGGGAATGGAGTAGAAAGCTAATTGGGAGAGACTGGAATTTAAATTAATTCACAAAAGCTATAAAACTTACTTGGCAGAGGCAAGAGGCAAGAGGCAAAGCAAGAGATTGGAATTTAAATTACTCACCGAGCAAGAGGCAAAGCAAGAGTCCATGCATCAAAGGACTAGAAACTTTCAAGTACTCAAGGTGACATGCATCAAAGGACTAGGGACATTTTTTTTTTTGAAAAAATATAACAGAGAGATCAATGACAATATACCAAATTTAACAAGAAAAGACGTGTTTTGTGAGACCCGTTCTTTCAGACTTCTATCTGAGACTTATGTGCAGATAGCAATTCAGTTTAACATACTAAATAACTATGACTAAAGCATACTAACATGACTAATTGCAAAATAACTATGTGCAAAGAGTATACTATGTGGAAAGAACATCCTAACAAGCATATTATTTCAAATATCGACATGTTGTATAGATGACTGGAGTTGAAGTGTATTGCTTGTCCAAGAAAAGCAGTGTGTGATTAACTTCAATCTGATTTCTGAGCTATGTAACAAAGACACGTTTTTAACTATATGAAATTGATGAAGAACATTGAGTATGCCAGAGTGACAGGTAGGGGATTACCAAATGGTATCCAACAAAGGATGAATAATAGAAAACGTGTACTAGTCACAGATATTTAGTTAGTAATGAATACAAGAAAGGGCAATAAAGTTATCATACAGAGTAGAATATCATACTTCAAGACAATGAACTTCACTGAAGTTTGTGGAGACTAACGAATGCCAACTAGATGCACTTATCATCTACAAGTATATGATTTCTAGATGCACTTAACATGTTTGTGATTTCTTGAATGTTTTATTAAGTTGAGTTCCAACTTCTCCATATTGCGTTGTGTCATGTGCACACATTAACCATCATCATTTAGGAAAAGTGACTAAACCATACTGAAGAAACTAAGGTTTTTGCTTTCCAAAGGGGTAAACAGAAATATACATATTGTTATCATCATATAGACTGACATATTAGATCCAATATCAAATCAACATATTGTTATCATCATATAGACTAACATATTAGATCCAATATCAAATCAGACGTGTCTCACCACCCAAGTTTGATTGAAAACAACATATTTCGGATCCATGCGATGAATTATCTCCATGTAATTAATATTTCAATTAAGAATACTGATTGAGAAGGATTGTATACTGGCCTTTGATACTTTGGTCTCTTCTTACAAACTATGCTTCAACAGTGATTCATCCCCTTCATCTCCAACAATATAATCTGCCTTGGATTTGGAGAATCAGAGTTTGGCTTGCTCACAGCTGATTCCAATATTTGTACAAGAGACTCGCGTGGGGATTTTTTCTTAATAGCTGCTAGGGTTAGGGCTCGTGCTGATAACGTGTTGAAAGTAACGTAAAGAAAGCAAAACAAGAGTAGAGGGGAAACAGAGAGCTGTATTATTCATTGATATGAGCCTCTATATATAGAGGTAGCAATTACATAGTATCCCAATTTGAAACGAGATAGGAAACATATGCCAATAAGGAATCTAAATCCTATTTGATAACAAAGAAGATATCCTTCCTCGTTTGGACTAGTCACACAATCATAGTTTAACTGCAACAAGTAATTATTATAAGTTAGCGACATAAAATGCAACATGAGCATATCATGTATTTTCCCATAATCGCACATTAGACCGCCGTGTCGAACATTGTCTCACCCTGACATGCCTCCATACACACATCGATACCACTGCGGGCATGTATGTCTAGGACATGCACATCGCCACGAAAAATTGATCATGCGACCCAAATCAAAAGTCATAGCGCTCGTCAGAAAAACCTTCAACCGAAATAAGTCCAAACATCCTCAAGGCCGAGGTAGTGATCAACATCGACTACCAGCGGGGGTTCCTTTCTTGGAGTTGGATGTGGGGAATCAACCACATTTTCAAGGCCACATGTTACTCCCTAACAAGGTTTCGCGTAATTCCTAATTTTGAACAGGTGAACATGAGAATAAGAGCATACATATCCATATAGCCAAAGTTGTGAGAAAATTTGATATAAAATTATACAAGTTAAATATTTCATAAAGTCTACAAATGCAATACACGCAATACCTTTAAGAAGTGTCAAATCAGCGCCGCCATCGAGTCTCTATCGGCCAAATGTATGTGTCGGGTTCACTAACATTACACTGGACACATTCATAATCAGAATAATACATCCCGTCTCATAGTAACCATCATTTCATAAATAATCAGCTCAAGATCATCATTCTATGATGATAATATACACCATTTCATAATTAGTTTATAATCATCATTGTTTTATCCGAACTAGAATGTATCAAATGTTAAAGGTTGACCAACCTAAGCACCAAATCCTCAACCAAAGCCCATGCACAACTAATACACGTTAACTTCTAATTAGGTTTCGAATCACAACTCAAACAGCCTAAAAACCCAAGCAAGCAAAACCAAAATGAACAAGTTATCTTGACCAGATAGCTTGACAAGTCTTTACTCAAACATACATAACTCTCACACTAGAACTCCAAATTGAATACTATTTGGGGCTATAGAAAGTAGACACAAAGAGGTTCCCAACCATATAAGGCATGCCCCATGGTCATTTCTAAAGCAATACAGGTATTGACAAAGTCGGGCTATCTATAGGTTGTCGGTAGATTGACACCCTGAGCCTATTTAGAACATAACTTCTGCTACAAAAGTCGAAATGCAACTGCACAAATGGCATTAGAAACTAAACTCAAAGGGAATCCATCCATATAAACTATGCTTAATTCAAGGAAGTTAATCAAATCAGGTTTGGCCCCGAAATCAGAGCATTTGATGATACTAGCGATTGTTGACAATTTCGACATCCTATCACAACTCAGATCATAATTCATTCGATACAATTCCAAACAGGGATTTACAAAAATCATGTAAAACTAGACACCATGAGGAAACTTTGGATATATAGCACAACCCTGTACAATCACAAAAACTCATGTCGAATTACTGCGACAAAACTAGACTCTTTAGCTCATTTGATTAATTCAGACCAGCTTGAGTTCGCCTACCGTGAAACAACTATCAACACCCAGCAGTAACTCAACACTCAAATAACATCGTTTAACTTTGTTAAACACAAGACATCACAAGGTATTTTCAAACACTTCCCAAAACTTCATTAAATCTCTAATCAACTACATGTAAAGCTAAAATGATGGAAAGAAAGTTCAAATCTAGAAAATTTAGTATACAAAACATGGATTTGTAAGGGGAAAATGCTTCAAACCTATGCTTCATGAGGTGAAAACTCACAAATTAGAACAAATTGTAAAGTCTCACTCATCAAGAAATTTCAAGGTTAATACATGCAACCTCACCAATACGAATTCCACCAAAAAATTTCTTTCAATGAAACTTTGAAATATAAGATAACACCAGGATTTGAAATGAACATACGTGGAACTCGTGGAACAAGCTCAAAACTTCACCCCTAACCAAGTTCAAGTTATAAACGAATTGCTCCCGCGAGATTAAGGGAAAATCCCTTTCAATTCTCCTTCAATCAAGCTCCAAACCCCCTTGAATTAGAGATGAACATGGAAAAATCCTTGAAGGAGAAGAAAACAAGAGTCAAGTAAATGAGAAATCTCTAATTTTCTCTTAAACACGCCCACCAAAATCCTAAGTGCCACCACAAAGCCCCTATACAAACCTCACCACTTATATTATTGCGTCGAATCACCCTGAAGATTGCACTACTACCAATCACAACCTACATAAGTTCTAATGTGCTAGAAACACAATCGCAGGTTTGCGAAGTCCACCGACTAGTTGCAGGCCCCACTGCCTGTCTGAGCCCAAAACTAAGTGTCGGAATGTAAAAAGGAACTCAATCGAAAACCACCGAAAATTAGTTTTGGCTATTTGCCAAATTCACTAGCCACTAGTTGTGGGGTCGAGGTATCCAACTTGACAATGCAAACGGTCATGAAATCGAGTCATTGGACATTTGAATTGTCAAAACAAGAATATATACAAATGAAAAATGTGAAAAGTGGTGGAAAAATAACGAGGTGTTACAATATACACACCTCAAAGGATCTCGTCTTCGAGATGTCCAAGGGAAAAGCTCTGGGTAGGACTATCTAATCTTATCCTCGAGCTCCCACGTAAAATGGTTCTCCATTGCATTCCACTAAACGTTCACCAAATTCATTGCCCTCTGTTGCAACTATCGAACCTCGTTGTCCATAATAGCTAAGGATATCACCGAATACGTCAAATCCTCAATATCTCCACTTTCGAAGAATGTATCAGTGAAGCCAGATCCATTAAACACTTATGCAGCATCAAGACATACAACACGTCATGAATGGTTGACATACTAGGTGGAAGAGCCAATCTATAGGCCACTGGGGCCTACTCTCTGTCATAAGGATCAACACACCTTGGAGCGAGTTTCCCACAACTCCTAAATTGAGTAACTCCTTGCGTCCGTGAAACTTTCAAAAACACCTGCTTGCCAAGTGCATACTCAAGATCCCTACACCTTTTATCGACATTACTTTTCTGCCAACTTTGCGTTGTACTCAAACAGACTAATCATTTCAACTTTCTCTGTAATCTCTCGAACCATTTCTAGCCCGATGATAGCCACATCACCAACCTCAGCCCAGCATATAGGAGATTTGCAAGGCCTATCATATAATACCTCAAACTGTGCCATGTCATCCCAATACTTGCCTGTTGTAACAAATTCAACCAACGAAATATGATCTTTCCAACTACCTCTGAAATCCATACACAAACTCTTAACATGACCTCTAAGATTGCACCCTCTCTGACTGACCATTTGTCTTAGGATGATAAGCCATACTCATACCCGACTTAGTGCCTATAGGATTTTGATGGGCGTGTTTAGCCATCCTCACTCTTTGTATAGATTTGCAGAGAAAATCAGAGATTTCTCCTTCACTCGAACTTTTGTTTTCTTCTCTTCAAGGATTTTTCCATGTTCGTATCTAATTCCAACTAATTCAATGAGGTTTAGAGCTTGATTGTAGGGGAATTGAAATGGATTTTCGCTTAATCTCGCAGGAGCAATTTGCTTCAACTTGAACTTGGTTAGAGGTGAAGTTTTGAGCCTATTTCACGTGTTCCAAGTCTGTTCATGTCACATCCTGGTTTTATGCTAGGTTTTGAAGTTTCATTGATTTTGTGTAATTTGAAGGGAACAACTCTTCTTTCGATGGAGAGTTCGTGTTGGTGAGGTTGCATGCATCAACCCTGAAATATCGAGGTGTCAATGCTTTATGATTTGTTCTAATTTGTGGGCTTTCATCTCGTTAAGGTTTCATGTGGGTTTGAAGCATTTTCCCCTTACAAATCCATGTTTGTATGTTAAATTGTCTGGATTTGAGTTTCATTTCCATCATTTCAGCTTTGCATGTAGTTGATTAGAGATTTAATCTTTATACCTTGTGATGTCTTGTGTTTAATCTTTGTTAAATTTGAGTGTTGAGCTACTGCGGATTGTTGTTAGTTACTTCAAAGGTAAGGGTACTCGAGCTATGTCTGAATTAGTCAAATGAGCTAAAGAATCCGATTGTTGGACAAGACTGATGCAATAATTCGATGAGAGTTTTGAGTGAGTATTTGTGGTTATATGGGCTCGTGTTATATATCCAAAGTTTTCTTGATGTTTAGTTTTACATGCTTTTTGTCTCAGTTTGGAATTGTATTGAATGAGTTATGATTTAAGCTGTGATATGGTGTCGATAATTGCCATTACCCTGAAATGCTCTGATTTTGGAGCTAAACCTGATTTTATTAACTTGAGTTATGTATACTTTATATGGATGGATTCCCCTTTGAGTCTAGTTTCTAATGCCTTCTGCGGAGTTGCATTTCGACTTTTGTAGCAAAAGTTATGACCTAAATAGTCTTAAGGTGTCAATCTACCGACAATCTGCAAATGACCTGATTTTGTCAAAATTTTGTATTTTTTAGAAATGATCAGGGAACGTGTCATATATGGTTGGAAACCTCGTCGGGTCTACTTTCTCTAGCTCCAAACGATATTCAATTTGGAGTTCCAGTGTGAGAGTTATGTACATTTGAGTGACGACTAGTCAAGTTGACCGGTCAGGACAGCTTGTTCATTTCAGTATTGCTTGCTTAGTTTTTAGTTCGGATAAAACAATGATGATTATGAACTAGTTATGAAATGTTGTATATTATGGTATCATACAATGATAATCTTCATCTAATCTTCAGCTGATTATTTCTTAAATGATTTTTATAATGAAATGTGATTTATTACTTTGATTATGAATGCGTCCGGTGTAATGTTAGTAAATTCGACACTTATAATTGGTCGATGGAGACTCGATTGCATTTGCGATGATATGACACTTCTTAAAGGTTGTTTGATTATTGCATGTATTGCGATTGTAGACTTGTGAAATATTTAAATTGTATAATTCTATATCATATTTTGATTTTCCTACAACTTCGACCATATGAATATGTATGCTCTTATTCTCATGTTCACCCGTTCAACATTAGGAACTATGCAAAACCTTGGTAGAGAATAGCACGTGGCCTTGTGAATGTGGTTGATTCGCCACATCCAATAAAGGAACCCCCGGTAGTCAATGTTGATCAATGCCTTAGCCTTGAGGATGTTTAGACTTTTCGCGCTATGACTTAAGATTTGGGTTGCATGATCAGTCTTTTATGGCGACATATATGTCTTACAGGCGGCACCTTACTTGAGAATATACATGCTCGGAGTGGTATCGGTGTGTGTATGGAAGCATGTTAGGGTAAGACATGTTCGACACCACAATCTAACCTGGGATTGTGGGTATATGATAGACATGTTGCATTTTATGTCGTTAACTTGTAATAATTATTGTATTTGTCTTATGACTTCTCGACTAGGAGGTAAGCCCACTAATGATTTAAGTTTATGCCGGTACATGGCTTACTTCGAAACAAACCGAGGTACAACTAACAAATGAAATATAGTATCTTATATATAATATTACTTTTTTTTGTATTGGGCTTGCGCATACTTGCATCTCTGACCCACATTCAGTGACGGAGCCAGGATTTTTGTTGAGGGGGGCGGAGTGATGTCATAATTAATTAAATATAATATAAAAATTAGTTACTTTAACATGAATTTTTTTTAAATATAGCAAAAAGGGGAGTACAACAAAGACAGTCATTGAAGATGATTACTACTATATTCATTGAAGATTATTACTACTTCTAGAAACACAACACAAGAGAAGGGTTTGAATCGTTGATTACTACTACATGAAGAAAATGAGGAAGAGATTGGGTTGTTTACGATTTTTTTGTGGAGATGACCAACACAGTGATTAATGAAGGCACCTGGTACCTAGAAGAAGAAGAAGAATAAGGTGGTTTGGATCTTGTGAAGATGAGCTCAAATAACTCAATAGTTATAGATCTTTGAAGATGATGAAATATGGGGGTTTCCCTCATCTTATCCAATCGATGGAGTGTGAAGAAGAAACTGTGGATTTTGGTTTCTTTGAGAGATTTGAGGGATTTAACCTCTATCTCTAACTCTAAAAGTAGAGTTTGAATTTGATATGTACATGATTTGAAGGATGAAGTCCTGGTTGAAGTGAAAAGTGAGAATAGAGGGGCAAATAAAAAAACTAATTGGGGGACAAATAATTTTTTTTTTTTTTTTAAAAAAAAAAATCTCAAAAGTCAGTGGGGGCAAGTGCCCCCACGTGAATCCGTGCCTGCCCACATTGCTTTTTTTGGGAAGTGGGTGTACCTCTATTGGGTTGCAAGTGGTGGTGCCGTAGGCATTGCAACTTGATCTTTCCTCATTTCATTCTTTTTGGTTTCAAATAGTTGATAAAGGTTTTAGTTGACTTTTTGGTATGTAATATGTTCTGATACGATGATTGCGCATATCAGTGATACAATCTTAATATTTTGTGGTTGGGATGCTTTATACTTATGCTTACTTCAATATTTCATTTAAAATTTGATGTAATTACATATGTTGTTTTTCTCGACTGAGGGTAGCAAGTGTAGACTGTGGCAATGAAAAAATCACGTCTCAATTTTCGAGACATTTTGTTGTATCAAGAATCGAGGCATGTAACCATTCCTAGAGCTTTTTTCTCATTCACTGAGTTGTTACTCGTCTGTAGTGGGCGATTTGGCTCATTTGAGAGAGTTGACTTCTTGTCGGACCCTCATCTTAAGGTGCTACAACTGAGGAATATGGGTTTGAGATGGAGACAGATTGAGAAACCCTAAGTCGGTCATCACCCTCCCTACCAAGGCTACTAGACACACTCTATTCTTGATCCTTTCCTGATAAACAACTCCTATCTCTCCGCGTGTGATAGTTTGCCCGCCAGGCATCCAAGAAAGTTTACTACTTTGAGAGGACATGGAAACTCCAGCTTTGGAGCTTTGAGCCTTTGAGGGGTCGTAAACTCCAGGCTGGATCACATTTGCTTTGTGGACTTGGAGACAGGAGAAGTCCACTTTACTTCAGCTTTTTTTTATTGGGCCTAGTTGTGACCGCATTCAAAAGAGGGTCTGGGAGAAAGAGGTCTTCTGATCGAAAGTAGGACCCCTGCGATATAGCTGTTGGGTTCCCCATTAACCTGACCTTGAACTGAAGGACTTACTCTCAGCGGTTCTCAAATATTCCCCTCCGAAGGGTCTGGCAACTGGTCCGCAACTGCACAAGACGAAGTTGACCTTTGAACTCCTTGAATATTTCCTTCTTTTTGGGACCTGCATCCATACTTTATCAGATTCCTCAAAAACACTTGCATAAAAGGGTTATTGCTGCTCTCTGAGTTTTGCTTGCTGGCTGACGAATGAAATCCCTTCTCTATCGAAAGAACTCTACCTTATACCGTGATCTGAAGCTTTGTTTGCATGCAATGGGTTGTACCTTAAAGATCATCACTCCTTGGAGGTCATACGGATAGAATCCTCCTCAACCAGATACCTAGGATCACATACGACCAACAAGATTTAGTGAAACTGTTTTGTCTTAGTACTGGGAGAGGGCTTGCTATCTTTCTATAGGAGAGATTGGAGTTGTTGGTAGTGTTTGATTGTATAAGTTGCGTCTTTGTTGCTAGACTTGCCCTGGTAGGTAAGTTAGCTAGCTGCGGAATTTGATTGTGTTGGTTTGAACCATGATATTGAATATGCATATTGTTTTGTGCTTCTAGGTTCTCTACCTTTTGCAACCCACACTTTTTCAACCACGGTTCTTAACTCTAGCCAATCATCAGTGGCTAGTTGGACTTTGGATGTGGCTGTTAAGCAGAGAGATTCACAGCAACCACTTAGCTAATTTTGTTTAACACACTTTAGTTTGTCTGTACTACTAAGACCTCTCTGCTATTTGAAACCACCCCAGATAGTTTCTTTTCCAGCTTGAGGAACATCGAGCTCCAAGCAGCTGGGATGAACTACTACATGATCTGCCCCAAGATATTTGTTGTTTCTCGAGTTTGGCGAGTTGTTTCGGATGAGGGGGGCTTTAGAAACGGTGCAAATGCACTTGGAAGAAAGCGTTGATCTTCATCGAGCTTGAGAGGAAGCAATCCAAAGGGCTGATGCCATCATGGCTAGGCTACCTAAGAACAGACCACAGTGAAGAAAAGGAGTTAGGTGTGAAGGTTTTGTTATAAAAAGGATGAATTGGGATGACAATTTTTTGCTATTACATATGCTGGGAAGAAGAAAGAGTGATGTAATATAGGTATGGAATAGTAGTAAGAACTTATCAGATGAGTGTGTAGGTTTGTTTTTGTGCTAAATGCAGTAGAAATCTAGGTTTGGTGAAGAGAAATGGAGTAGCTGTAACTACTATAAATGGAAAACACTAAAAAGGTTGAGTGAGGACCCAGCTTCTCAGCATCTCATCGAGCTTAGGGCTGGTGGCACGACGGGTCTACCCGTTAGCTGGCTTCAAGGGCACCGTATGAAGGTTTCCAACAGATTTCCCTATTTTCCAGATTCCTAAACTATTGGGAGAAGGTGATCGGAAAGCACTTCATCACCGGAAAGATGTTTTGGATGGACCAATCTAGGGCTTTGATCAATAAAATTTATTTTTGGAACAAAAAATGCTTATATCCTTGAGGGAATAACCTTTCAAAGCCAAAGGGGCTGTGGTCGATTGGTTAAGGCGTTGTGGACTTGATCCACAGATCCTTGCTTCGAGACCCACTGGAGGCATCTTTATTTCGGGGTGGTGTTCGACCCGTAGGTCGCATCTCGGGACTAGGTTACGGATCCTAGGCTAAAAAACCAGCTTGCCTTTCAAAAAAAAAAAAAAAAAAAAAAAGAATAACCTTTCAAACAATCTCACCAAAATCTTTCACGTTTTTCAAACTTTCATGACATACCATCTCCCTTGTGCTTTTCATATTTGGTTAGACATGATCACCCCATGTGTTGTGTGGCACCTTATGTTTTTAGGGGAAGCTCTATGTTTCTTTTCTTTTTTTCTCCAAAGCGCTTCGCCCCAGGCTTAGAGTGAGCAATGCATAGCACCTATAGGACAATACACATTAGTCCAGGGTTCGAACCCTACCAGTGGCATTTGGGGTGGGAGGGGTTAATAAAAAAATACATTAGTAAGGTAAGACTACCACACTAAAATCTCTACCCTTTTTAGTGGCGGATGTAGGCGCCTCACCTCACCACTGACAAGATAGTCTCAAGTACGTATACCATCACAAATGGACAGCAAATTGAAGATCATCAAATCTGCAACAAACTCCGTTACCTGATTTGAATTATCATTAATAACCCCATACTATCTCCCTCTCATTTGTTGATTTGGATGTTTATATTTTATTTTATCTTTTTTCTGGCAACGCAAAGAAAAACATATTAATAACAGATGAAGTCAAGGACCTCAGTATAGAAAATTACCGAGCACAGTAAACTTGGTAAGCTGAAGATTTGCCTAAGCCTAACTGAACTTGAAAAAGTCCAGGTGATTGTTGCTTAAAAAGGACCAAAAAATGGAACCCCAATGCCTTCTATTGTAATTACTCCTGTTATTTTCCTTCAATCCTTTTTTATGTGATAGCCACACAACGAACAAGCATCTTTGTCTGGCTCACTGCCATTCTTCTTCCCATACAACCAGACATTTTGAATTACCCACACCAATACATAATATCCTTTATGTCCAAGTTTGAGATGCTGCAAGGATGAGGAATGAAGAGTGAATTCAGGAGCACATGGTCGGCTTCCTCAACCTTCATTCCAACAGCCAAAGTGTTTGAAACATTGCAATTAAACTTGCTACTAAGGTGCTTAGAAACCTCTGCACCTGTTGCTTTGGGTACAATTGATTTGCAAGCAATTTTTCATGCACAAGTTTTTCCAACTTTAGTCATGTATTCTGTTTTCTTGTCTTTCTTTTCTGGTTTAATGTTCTACTGTAGTCTAATGTTAGAGATAATGATCCATATGCTCTGACATTCAAACTAAATACTAAAATGTTCTTCAAAAACATACATGAATAGATGGAAATGATTTAGGGTCAAAATTTCAATTTACTTAATTGGGACAAACCTACATGATATGTCATTATTGTGCAAATCATTACAGTCCCTTGTTGTATTAATAGTCATGTGTAACGAGTATGCAAACTTTTCACTGCATTGTAGCATAGATTCACATCTCGACTCAGTCCAGAAGGTTAGAAATCGATCCATTTTACTTGCCTTTAAACCCTGCATTTTTACTTGGGTCAATAACTATTGCACATTTTGGACAAAAACCAGCTGATGCTAGAACCATCTGCTAATTTGTTTCTGCTTGTACAGGTTAGTAAGCAGAAGCCCATATCCTCCTTCAACACCGACAAAAGAGGCAAACATCACAGAAGGCAGTATTAATGTTGAAGCTTCTAACCAGCTGGGATGTTCTGCAGCAATGACCACAAAATCTCATGATGAATTAGCAGCAACTGTTGTTGCCCCCCACCTTGCATGAATTAATACAGTGAAACTTCAATCCAAAACACTCAAAATCAACTGCTAAGACTAAAACTTCAACTTGGTGTTGTATGTGTGATAATTTGTTGTTGTTCCGTAGAATGTTAGAAAGCAAAATTTAGTCATTGTACTCTGTCAGGTGTGACGAACCATGCAATCAATCGCATGATTTTGTTCTCTTTATTTCATTAGATTCAGACTCTAAGAATGTAATATGGATATGGACACTGTTAAAATTGTACTAATCATGCAAACCATTTTGGGCAAGTTATGGTAGTAGGCCTCTCTAGTATAAATGTTCGCAGCATTTACCTTTCTATAAAGTTCTGGGTCTCTTAAATTGTAGAACCCTCTAATAATAGAGAGGTCGCCTTTGAAGTATGAACTAGAGATTAGAAGGCACCAAAGGTTTGATTGATCAAGTTTTTGTTGAAGTGTTCAACATTTCAATTTTAACTTGGGATTCAAGGGTCAATCATGAATGTCCCTGTTTGAGGAAGCTTTTCATAAGTTGTCTTTTTTTTTCCACCTAAGCCTATACACCATAAACATTGCACCTTGCATCATGTCATTGTCCAATAAGATCATGTGTGATAGTTACACTAGGTAGTTATTAGCTTTTTTACTTAAACTTTTCCTTTTATTTGCAAATCACACTAGGCCCAAACTTTGCTACTTGCATTTGAGATTATGCTTTTATTCTAGTCCAGTAGCTATAAGCTGACTCGACTTTAAGACAAAACTAAAATATCAATACAAGATTATGCAATCTTAATCTTGTACAAGTCTTCGTTTTGCAAACTATGCAACCACACACTAGTGTAAAAGAAAAGGGGAAAAAGGTACCAAGAGCATGCGGGCTCTTTCCTAATTGTTCCAACCAGGAAGATAAAGGATAAAAAACAGTGTCAGAGAGGAAGCCAGACATAGCCCAGGAAGGTTTTGCCATGAGGAAATGGCAGGACTGATGTTTTACAAAAAAAAAAAAACCTTAATTGCTAACAAGAAATTTTACTTTATTTAAACATGGTATAATCTTCGCTCACTTTTCTTTATGTAACACTAAATTCACTGAATCTTACAGATTGAAACGTCATTATTTAAATGATTATCAAGCAAGTTCTACACCTCTGCAGGAATTTTTTCAGTACAACAGCTTCACCTACAATAGCCAAAAAGACAAAACTCCCAAAAAAGAGAAGGTTTTTACATCTTCACAACTGAGACACGATAGTTTAACATACCAACTTAACAAACTCGAAACCAAAGACCGGTATATTTCATTTCCCCTGTCAGAGCTTCATCAATGCAGGCTACGCATAATTCCATGAAGGTAACCACCACTCATCACTAGTGAAACAAAAGATATGACACCTGCTGGAAATATCTTCCCAGACTTCTTGAAGCGAGAACCCATCACTGCCAAAAGTGCTGCAGATAGGCCTGGAAAGTACAAACAGAAGCAAGTAAAATCTAGTGTTAAATTGTGTATATTTAATACATACTGAAAAAATTCTGGAGCCAGCCAGTTTACAAGATGAGTTAAGGGTCCCAGACAGTATTAAGATGGTCAATGTCTGTTCAACCCACTCTAACCAGAATTAGTACCAACAACCTAATCCGATTCAAAGATCCGCAATCTTCTAATGCAAAAGGATTTTGGTGGGGAACATTTTCAGTTGGATAAAGCAATATCAAATTAGTTATGAAAAATAATAATGAGGATGAATTACCAAGTCCCAATGATGATGCAAATGCAGGTCTAACAGGAAGCTGAGTATACACATAGTATAGTAACAAGGCTGACAAACCACCAGCTGCTAGTGACTTTTGGCTGCCGCTCTTTAGATAGCCCATCACTCCACCAACTGAAAAATAACAGTCAAGATCAAACCTGAACACATGAATTGCTGAAAAATATATATAAATTTAATAATAAGTCAAACTGTCTGTGTGGGGTTTGGGATGATATCATTATGTTGGTTTGGTTAATACTATGTTATGTTGTTAAAAGTTTTAGTTGACTCAGACATTTTAAATTGTTCATTTCGTTCTGAGAATATGCATGTGAAATATGTGGTTGTCGATCATTGTCGCATGCCATTTCTACGGATTATCACCATCAGTAATGGTTTTCCGTATTCCGTAGAAGCAGGGCGTGACAGATTTTTGAATAAATATACATACTGAGAAACACATAAGCTACCTCAAAGTGAGATGTATCATTTCAATGACACATACCTTAGACCAGACCCTAATTCCAAAGTTCCTACCTATGTAGGGACACCAACACCAGTATCCATGTCCAACAAGGATAGGAGGTATCAGACACATCAAACCAAAAAAAAAACTATTCTGAAACACGCCTATACCTTATAATATTATTTATTTATTTAGCAATAACTTTTATATTATAAATCACTTTTTTTAGGTCAATATTGCACATGTACTACAAACTTGTCTTAATCTGTTGTAACATTTGTAAAGAATTAAAATTTTGAAGATACACGGAAAATTCAATGATCTTTGCATAGTGTCTTACATGGGAAATTTGTTGGAAATGAAGTGTCGTTGTTACATAATTTCCTCCTAATTAATTACCTGAGGCACTTTGGTCAGGCAAGGCAATCTTGCATCAACATTACAAATTTTAGGAAGTTTCTCATGCACCAATGTAGCATTTGAAATGATGCACTATTACCGCTTGCAAGAGCAACTGGATGTGAAGAACTGCTATTGCACCTACTTTGACTTTACAAGTTAGTGACGGCATAAGCGATAATGGTTCTAGTATATAATATCGAAGTGTCCAGCCAAGGGTGGTTTCCTGTGCTCAGTCATTGTGTAAAAGTTCTCAATTATTTTTTAGGACTCACCATTCAAACTGTTAATTATGACATCCAATTACACTAGCTTAGCTCTCAGCCAGCACTTTTAAATGATATTAGGCAAACTAGGGGTGGGCATATTTTCTCGAAAATCCGAAACCGAACGAAATCGTGTCATACCATCCCGGTCCCAAACCGAACCGAATTTTTTTTTTCATTCTGTTTCAATTCGATACAGTTTCGGTTCTGATTTTTTGAAATACCGAAAATACTAGACCGAACCGAATAGTGAACACCAATTATTTTTTTATTAAATAATTACTAATAAGTAAATAAAATAAAGTTATAAGCTTTTAATGAAATTTTTTTACAAGATGAGAAGAAAAACCATATTTTTTATATTTCTTTATTGTTTCATCTTTTACACCCATCATAGACATATATGTTTTGAACTTTATTGACTTCTAAGGCTAAAGGACCACTTACCAATGGCCCCAATCATGGGCGGACCTATTCAGGGACCAGGGGGGGCAGCTGCCCCCCTGAACTTTTAAAAAAGGTTCATATAAAAAAAAAAAAAAAAAAAAAAAGTTGACTATTACATTACATCTTCCCCTTCTTCGAGTCTCTCCTCCTCACAGCCGCACAAAGCGCAAGGGCTTCCCCTTTTTCGAGTCTCTCCTCCTCACAGCCGCACAAAGCGCAAGGGCTTCCTCACAGCCGCACACTGACACAGCCGCACAAAGCAGCGGCGCAAGGCGCAACTAGGGCTTCCCCTTCTTTGTTCCCTCGAGTCTCTCACACAGTCACACAGCCACACAAAGCAGCGGCACGCGCAACTAGGGCTTCCCCAGGTATTAAGCAAACCCATGGATGATTTCTTATCTGTTTCTTCTTCTTCTTCACCCTGAGATACTGTGATGTTGGCATGTTGCTGATAGCTTCCATTGGATTCTGAAATAATCTAATAATCTTCTAATCCAAACATGGGCGGACCTATTCAGGACCAGGGGCTGCCCCCCCTGAACTTTTAAAAAAGGTTCATATAAAAAAAAAAAAAAAAAAAAAGTTGACTATTACATTACATCTTCCCCTTCTTCGAGTCTCTCCTCCTCACAGCCGCACAAAGCGCAAGGGCTTCCCCTTCTTCGAGTCTCTCCTCCTCACAGCCGCACAAAGCGCAAGGGCTTCCTCACAGCCGCACACTGACACAGCCGCACAAAGCAGCGGCGCAAGGCGCAACTAGGGCTTCCCCTTCTTTGTTCCCTCGAGTCTCTCACACAGTCACACAGCCACACAATGCAGCGGCGCGCGCAACTAGGGCTTCCCCAGGTATTAAGCAAACCCATGGATGATTTCTTCTCTGTTTCTTCTTCTTCTTCACCCTGAGATACTGTGATGTTGGCATGTTGCTGATAGCTTCCATTGGATTCTGAAATAATCTAATAATCTTCTAATCCAAATATCATACTATATAATCTAATAATCTTCTAATCCAAATATCAATACAATATGGTTGTATGGGACCTGGATTAAAAAAATTCTCATCCATTCCGTTTCATATTATATTGGAACCAAATCTAGACATGACACTTTGAAGCCTTTGCAAGCAAGAAAAGATTCCAAGGCCTTACTCAATTTGTACTACTATTGCTACACATCCATTGCTCAAGACCTTTGCTTCACAGTGTAAGATGTATTGCTTGGCAAATTAGTTAGGAGTAAGATCATATCGTTGGGTCCTTTTGAATTAAACTCAATGTACGAATTCATAATACCTCAAATTTGAGAAATTAACTCTAGAAATCAAACAAGATCCTTTGCAATGAATTTAGTCACCAATGCTTCTAATTCACCAGTTGCAAAAACTTTTTCCCCTTCTGAAGTGACTTATGATAAGAGTGGTGGAGGCTACTTGGACTTTTGGATGATAACTTGGTATTTTATCAATGAGGTCAACTTATCATCAGCTTGTTCCATGTGAACCTAGCAATCAACTTTGCATGATTGGTATTCTCTTCTTATTATTACACTATTTTATGCACCTGAGAATGTTGTAGGGGTGGTCTAATATTTTAGCTTTCCTTTGTTTAGCATGTGATCTACCTTATATTAATAACAGCACTTAAAGCTTAAAAATAATACATCAGTTTTGAGAACATGGATCCTTGATTTGTTTTCTAAGTATATGCATGTGTAGTTATCCTGAATTTCTGGACTTTACCACTTGCAAAATCATGGATGATTAAAGGATTGCGTTTCATGTGATCTACCTTTTATTAGATTGGTTTCCTGCTGGCTGCTCTTGCTTTGTTTCTCACTTTGTTGAATGGTAGAAGAAATGCAAGAAAGAAAATGCTCTGCAGAACAGAGGAGGAGGGAGGTCTTTGCTGTCTTATGCAAAGAATCTGATTTCTTAGTGTTTACTGTAGTTCCGTTCTTTCTTTTTTTTACCCTTTTTTTCATGCTTCTTTAGGTCATTAGAACTCCTTTTTTGTGTGATTTGGCATTTTACATTTGGTTCTTAGGAAGTCTTCAAAGTTCGCAGGGAGTTTGATTGTAATGAGTTATTAGTGTGTGGACAAGGTGTTGCACATTCATGCTGAAACAATTGCGTTTAACAATTTCCACTCCTAGATTGTCATAATTTGGCTTTTGCTTTGTTCTAACTTTTCTCCTTACATTTACTGCAGCTACTTGTTGATCTTGGATCACAAATTGGAAATCAAACATTCTCACATCCATTTTGATCCCATATATT
The DNA here is from genome assembly GCA_963556465.1 of Berberis vulgaris. Taxonomy (NCBI): domain Eukaryota; kingdom Viridiplantae; phylum Streptophyta; class Magnoliopsida; order Ranunculales; family Berberidaceae; genus Berberis; species Berberis vulgaris. The sequence goes on along the minus strand of OY747125.1, from coordinate 29,576,365 downwards.
TTCTTCAGTCTTCCTTCAATAATATTCAACTTTTTGAGGTACATATTTTTTGTGCACCTTGCTTTCATAATTTCATTGCTTTGAGCTGAAATTTTTGTACAATCTAATAGTTTATCTGTGGTCTAGTGGACAAGTTGGGAGCTGGATTGCTTTCATTGCAGTTGTATTGCGGCTCTTCTTTCCAAAACATTTCCCAGGTAAGAGTTCTAGTTTTTTCTAAACATTCTTCTGATTGAAGTATAAATATACCATTCTCGATATCTATGCAGGCATGAAATTTGAATCGTCTTTCTTTAATAACTGTGTCGTCTTCCTTACAGTTACATATTGGTTTTTGCTGGTATTTGAAACTTATTCTCTTATGATGAAGTTATTGACTAGCAATAACCTTTCTAGAAAGTATCCAAACCCCTCATTTTGAATTTTTGGGTTGACATATGCCAGGATGCAGGGTACCAATTACATGTTATACTACAATATTTCCATCCTTATTGAACAAATCACCTCGTTGGTTGAGAGATGTTTCTTGTTTACGAAGGGTCAATCTATTGATTGGCTCAGTACATTAGAGACACTAGTAGATTTCAGAACATGAGATCGCGACGTGTAGATTTGTAAAAATGTGATTAAATGATATAGTTAGAAAGAAATAGTAGGTGTTTTGAAGGGTCCTTATAAGGACATTCCTTTATAGATAATACTTTTTGTACGTATGAGTTGCATAGTTGCAATTTATAGATAATATTTTTTGTAAATTGGTGAGGTGAATTCCTCTCCCATCTTTTGTAAATAATACAATATCTTATTTTATGACTTAACATAAGAAAGTAAATAGTAGTATTTAAATTTGTCACTTAATTTTTTTTTTTTGGAAAAAGGTTATTTTAGTAAATTATTATTATTAACAAATATTACTTTGTCATTACGCCCCCCCTGCAGTGAAATCCTGGGTCCGCCCCTGGCCCCAATTCAATAACATAACTTCTTTTGTTTTTCTAATATAGTCATCACTCTACGTTTGTTTATTACACATAGTAATCTATATACTACAAGTACAAGGTACAAGCTACTATTACCAAATTGTGAATCACAAGTTGCAATTTTTTAGTTATAAACTATTGTTAATGTCCATACTCTTTGCCACTAGAACCAATCTAACGATTTTGAATATATATAATAAATTACAAGAAGGTCGATTGATTGTGAAGCCCTTTCGATAAATAAATAAATATATAAAAAATAGAACAGACCGAAACTGGTACCAAAATGTACCGGTACCGACTGGTCCAGTACAATTTGGTACTAATTTCAAAAACTCTCTAAAATTGAACTGATTTTTTTTTTAATTGAATAGTACCGGTATAGGGTGGTACCAAACCGTACCGTGCCTACCCCTAAGGCAAACAAGTACACTTATCTTTTATCAGTATAACAATAATGAAAGAGGATAGTAAAAACGAGACTCACCGATCTCCGAATGATACAAAGAATCAATGCAGATATACACTATCAAGCTAGCCAACATAGTCAATTACATGGATATAGATTTTATGCCTTGTCCCCAATACGAAATTGACATCTTGATTAAGGAAACCACCGTATGGACCATGGCAGTGCTCCCCTAAAAGATGTGATTGTTTCCTCCTAGGCATTATAAATAGGGATCTAGTGGTGGAGGTAATGGAAAAGAGGCTTGTACTTGGAATATGCTATACAAAGGTGGTAAACTAGTGCTAATGAGTGCCCTTTCGAATTCTTACATGTCTTTTTTTCATGTATCCCTTCACATTCCCCGGTGTGAGTTGCTCAAAAGATTGAAAGCTTAATCCTAAACTTCCCATGGTGTGGAGGCGACGAAGACAAAGGATTTCACATGAATTAGGAACTAGTGCGTGATCGTAGGCCACTTCTCATGAATGAAGTATTGTTTAAATGATTGTAGAGATATGGTACAAATAGAGGGTTGTGGAAAGATATTGTTAGGGCTAACTTTAAAAATTCGTCAACTTCTTGGGGCCAAGTACATGGAGTTCGGGGAAACGAAACGGAGAAAAGTGACAAGGTCAAATTTGGCATGACAAGGAGATGAGTTATTGAAGGACAAATCCCCGAGGTGCTATGTCTTTATTCGCGTGTGAAAATGAGTTCTGGTTAGTTGGAACTTCCACTTTTGCCCATTAGTCTCTCTAGGGGAACTTATCAAATTCTCTTTTGTTGAACTTTGTCCATAGAGGAAGAGAAGAAGGTGTGAGGTACCTTTTTTCTCTAAATTGGCTAATGATAGCTGGCCCCTTTGCCAAACAGATTTTTCCATAATTTCAATCAAAAATGCGTGGAGAAAAGGTTTTCTATCTAGAATGTGTTTTTATGTGGAAAGTGATGTGGATAGGATTTTATACAAGGCAATATTCTATAATAGGCTATAATATCGATGTGTCTTCCTTAATGTATGTAGTGAACCTAGCATTGGCACATCATTTGGTCTTTACTGTGTAAGGACTAGTTCAATATGGTAGCACATTTTCAACCCTTACTGTGTCTTTGGTTCCAAGAAAAATGGTTATAGTTCCGCCATAAGAAAACAATTTTCACAATTTTGTAACAAACCAATACGATAGCGATCATCACGAAACTCATGTTCTTTCTACTCTCTTAATCTTTCCTTCCTCTCTCTTTTCCACTTTTGGCAATTTGTTTTTAGAAAAATTTCAATCAAACACACCAAGGGTGTAACCTAGGTTATACCCAAAGCAACAGAAGCTTGTTTAAAAGGATCTTTGGTTCATCAAACATATAGGCAGAATCGGGACTTTCTTCAATGGGGCTTTCACCTAAAGGGAAAATTTCGTGTTGGTTGGGTGATGGGTCAGCACTTAGGCTTGCAGGCCTTTGGGGTACATTGGCACTCCCAAAAGCAAGCTGGGCAAGTTTGTAAACCCAAAGAGATTAGTGGGTTGGGCATTAGAATAATGAAGCATTGTTATCTAAAATGGACATGCAGATTAGGGAAAGAATAAGTAGCTCTTTGGAGAACCATCATTCAAGAAACCTATGGATACAAGATAAAGCCATAAAGGTCACTACAACAAAAATACTAATGCCCCCTCATGGTTGTGCTTGGTGGAGAGCAATTATGCACTTAAAGGCTAGATTTTGAAAAATAAATCATATTAGTGGTGGGCAAAGGTAATAGAGTTGGTTTATAGGAAGATACTTGGTGTGGAAGCAAACCCCTTTATGAGCCAATTCAAGGCCCTCCACAAACTCACTACTAGAAGGACAATAACATTGGCTCAAGCATATGCAAAGGAAGCAAACTGGGACTTGGCTTGGAAAAGATGGATCGAAATACAGAACTCAGACTTTAGTCACTTCAGACCCCCCAACCCACCTCTCCTTCGTCACTTGAAAAGACCGATGGAGATGGAAAGATGGGACGAGGCAAATTCTCCACACTTCATCTCTAGCCAATCAAGGGTACCCACCTATTTTTTTGCATATCATTTTTGGATGAAGAAGTTCCTCCAAGAATCAATTTCTTCAAACTATCAACAATAGATGTAACTTAGGTGAGGCTCGAGAAGAAACCATTAGCCATCTCTTCTTCACTTACTAGTACTCTCTAAACAAGTTTGTTTCATTCCTTGACTACTACCCTTAAGGGTGTTTGTCTTCTTCACTGATTTGCTAACTGGAGGAAAGGTTGGGGCTTTATAAGGTAGATGAATATTTTGGGGCTTTATAAGGTAGAGGAACAACCGTATATTTTGGCACAATAAGAGGGCAAATCTCCGTTTGCAATGAAATTAATTGGGAAAACATTTGGGGACAAGTTGAGTGTCGTTGTTGCAGTGTCACAGATTTACATGAATAACGAGTTATAAATTGAAATCCCGGTATACTATTAACAAAACAATATTGGGCAAACTTGAAAACACAAGATAGATGTTGAGGGACGAAAAAAACAATTAAAGATGAATAAAGTATTGCAACATCATAACCAAAACATTCATAGTGAGCAAAAATGAGTAAGAGAGAGAAAATTAGTAGGGTTTTACAAAACCTCCAATCAAAGCAGCATAAGCAAGCGTCAGTTTCTGAGACATCGACATTCCAGACTTGTTCTTCGAAGAATCACCTTCTCCTTCGTTGTCGCTCGGTCCACTACCACCTCCGCCGCCTTTACCGTTACCACCTCCGTTACCTCCACCGCCTTTGTCACCGTTAAAACCGTCCCCACCGCCGCCAGTGATGGCGATATCGATCTCCTCTGTCACAACCCTAACGATTCCGGAGGGACGAGTTTGAAGAACCAAGCCGCTAATTGAGAGCGATTTATTAGTTGAAGAAGGTAAGGAGAAGTGGCGAGTTGATGATGGTGATCCTCTCCACTGTCTACCACCGAAGATCTTAAGCGAAGCTGGTGCGCTACTCGTCGTGTTACATGCCATTATTTCTGCTCTCTCTCTCGTGATCTGATGACTGATGACCTCAACAGCTGAGTTGCCTTCTACGAACTTTCTAGTGAGACGGTGCTACTTTGACCGTTTTAACGGTGCGGTGAAATCAATTGGGTTGTTGACTGGTAACTGGTCAATGTCTACTCACACAACAAAATAATACCCCGCACAATCAAATAAGAGCAACCACAGTCGCGGAGGCGCTGCCACTATGAAACCATGAAATCGGTCGGAATGACCAACTTCTTGGAGAATTTTTGTTTTTGAAAATTTTGGGAACCCACCCAAGATCCTATTTAAAATATTTGTCATTTAAGTTATCGACTTTTTCCTATCATGCTTATTCAATTGTCAAAAGCAAAACAATACGTACACATGCTATACCTTTATAAATTTATGTAAATCAAAATAATAAGATAATAAAATAAATTTATCTTTAGAAAAGTTATGTTATTTACATCCAAGGATTGTGATTTTATTTTTCGAGATAATTTCAATAAGTTGATTTTAATAAATATGTCGTTATTTATAGAAAAAATATAAAAATTTTGATTGTAATTTTGAATTTATCAATATAATTTAAGCATTTTAAACTCTTAAATACTACATAAAGAATACTACAAGATTTATAATGTCATACAAACAATATATTGCATAAGCATCACTTATAAAACAAAATTTTAATACTAAATTAAAGTTAAGACGAGATAAAATGTAGGAAAATTGAAATTGGTCTAACGAAAGAAATTAATATTTCGGATTTCGAAAGAAATTTCGGTAACTCAAAAAAGAGAAATATACGATGAAATTTCTAGAAATCACATTCCTTGTGTACATCTATATCACATCTCGATCACGATGACAAAATAAATATTTGATCAAAATTTGAAAAGAACAATTATCATGCTTAAATATAAAGACCCATGCTAAATAACATCACCAATTCCACACTAAAAGACACCACCACCCCACTATTTTTATTTGCTGAAGGACACCGCCACTATATAAACAAAAATAAATTTTAACCTTTTTCTCTCCCTTTATTCTCCATCAATCACCACCGCAGCCTATCCTCCTCCTCCCTTCTTCTTCTTCTTCTTCTTCAATCACCACCACCACCTCTCCTCCTCATCCTCCCCTCTTCTTATTCTTCTTCTCCTCACCACCACCGCCACCTCTCATTCCATTTTCTTATTCTCTGATTTTTTTTTCTCTTCGGGTGATAGTGTCCTTCAGCAGGTGGTGGTGTCCTTCAGAAAATAAGGGGTTGGTGGTGTTATTTAGCAGTGGCCAAATATAAATAGGTTTCCCTACAAACAATTACTTTAATTAAATAAATAATCATATTTAAATCATTACATTAAATAAATAAATAAACCAATATGACATATTTTAACAAGAAAATGAAATAAAGAAAACCAATTATGCATCAATTAAAAAACCAAAGTTTTACAATATCAACTTTTTAACCCCAGATAAGGGAAACCTTCCTAATTCATGTGATGAGTCGAGAAAGGAATTCAAATGATGAAAGGGTGATAGATTATGGTGCAAATAATCGTTAGAAAAGCTACTTCCAATTATTTATCTCTCTCTCGTGTATATATCTATGTAATTCTATCACCCACTCTCCCTCTTTCTGCTTCCGAATCATGTTGAGAAATGGATTATTGGTCAAATTAAGTTGGTAAATTATTTATATAAACTTGATCAACATCGACAATGTGGTTATTTTCATCTCAAGCATTGTCAAAGGGTGTTTGCTATTTATGTCAACTAATGAATACACATAATCAATTAGGTTTAAGGTCAGGATCCTAGACCTTCATTTTTATGCCTTTAAAATTTCATAATTGTAATTAATAGATTACTATAAATCCGACGGTCTAGATATTAGGAGAAATAGAAGTCCAAATGGCTCAAGCTGATCCAATCCAATGATGAGGTGGTGTGTGATGTGGTTCCATTGGATGTGTACCAAGTGATTTTTGGGAGTTTGTATCTGTGAAATAGAGATTTTGTACATTATCATCGAACAGACAATATTGGTTGATGATTGATGACAAGTCTATTGTGATCAATGTTTTTGTTGTTCCACCTACAAATTCTATTGTGTCGGCAACTTAGGTAAAAGGATGGTGAATACTTTTAGTAAATTTTTGCTATTTGTGAGGTCAATTACACGGGTTTCACATGTTGTATGTTTGGCGTCATTGACTTCTGGGCATATTACAGAGCTTGGGAGGTTGCAACGGGATTATAAGAACTTATTTTGGGATGTGGAGGATTTAGTGTTGAAGCGAGATGTTGAGACTCATTTGAAGATATCACATGAAAGGTATAAGGCAAAATATGACAAACATTGGGTGTTTGGTTACGCCTCAGTAAGGAACATCTTCGCTAGGAAGGAAAATTGAATTTCAGAAGCAGATTGGTGACTATGCCTTCCAGCTAGATTTGCCTCATTGTATGCAGATGTATTCGGTTGTTAATACTGAGTACTTGAACCCGTTTGAGCTTCAATTGCTAGATGATGATGGGGATGATAAGGTTTACTTGCCACTGGTTGATGGCTTGTGGTTTGGCATGAAAGAGTTGTTGAAGGAAGATTGCATTTTGGAGCAAAAGGTGACTAGAATTCTTGGGGGTGCATGAGTTTTTTTCGCATTGGACGTGCTAGTTAAGTTTCGACAAAGTCTAAATGGTTCGATAGAAATAAGGGGACCCTGGAGTTCCTCAACCTCCTATTCTAAACTTGAACATGAGTTCAAGTTCCTAAAATGGGGAACCTTGATACGGGAGTGTCTCTTTTGGGGACTTGAGGTTTGAGGTGGAATTTAGAAGGTTTATAATTTTGTTTTCTGCTGGATATAGATAAGCTCTTTTATGGACAAGGAAAGTATTTATGGAAATATTTTTCTATTAGGAGTAGGTTTCCTAATTTGGTTAAAACGATAAAGTTCTCCATGTGGAAAAGGGAAAATGATATGAAAATACCTTCCTATTAGGAGTAGGCTTTCCTCTTTTTTTTTTTTGTTAAAACAAGAAAGTTCTCCTTAAGGGACAAAAATAGTAGTATGGAAATAATTTCTATTAGGAGTAGGGTTTCCTTATTTGATTAAATAAGAAAGTTCTCTTTAGGGGATAAGGAAAATAATATGAAAATATTTTCCTATTAGGAGTAGGTTTCTGTATTTGGTTTGGATGTGTTTAGCCTATATATAGTGTCAATGTCATGTAGATTCTAGGCATTAAAAAAAATAGCATTTCAACAAATTTGTACTTGAGAGTGTAATTTTGTTAATTAATAAGAAAGCAAGTGTTACAAATTTTCTTCTTCTTCTTCTTATTATTATTATTATTATTTTCTACATGTACTCTGAATCAGTTATGTATCACTTTCCAAATCAAAGTTTCGTCCTTCAAATTATACACTTCCACTATTGCAAAATTAAAAGACTTTTAGTCACATGTTCACACGTGCCAAAATTCTCCCGCCATGGTTAGGAGTTGTATTAGTTTGAGGCATGGTAGAAATATTCGGCACATGTGGTGATCTTGCCAGAGTCACTTAGCCACAATCAATCCAACTAAAGCCTCGTGCTTAACAATGGGATTTAGCTACTTGTTTGCTAGTGCTCTTAACCTTGTTCATTTTTCCCACAACAATTTCCTACGTTTTACTTGTTTGAATAATACGACTATCGCTCGTGGCGCAAATTTAAATTTGTGACTAGGCATTTTTATATTAGTCAATTTGCCACCCTTTTTGTCCATGGCGAATTATAATAAAAAAAAATAAAAAAAAAACAAAAAATTTGGCAGCAAAATTTGCCGAAATTTTTATTTGTTTTGGTTGCAAAAATGCAATCCTAAATGTGTTAATACGTGCATGCTTTACTTCACACACATGGCTTAAACTACAAACCATTAATCAATCAGGAAAGTTCACCTTAATATCAATATTCCCAACTTTAATTAACATAAGCTTCGTTCTACTACCTGTAAAAGAAAATGCAAAATCAAACAATTTGTAATAATAGAACTACAATAATCGGGTAATCTCTTTGAAGATGGAAAACTGATATAAATTTAAAGTTGAGATATTTAAGATGGAACATGGATACCAATAACAAAATCACGTCATAAATATTTAAAAACTCTAAAAAAATGAACAAATATGAAAATCAAATCGTGTCATAGATATTTAACAACTCCAAAAATATAACAATGAATAAATAAATTAACAATTTTCACCAATGTGCTTGTTGTCACTAGATGTTGAAGGAATTACAATAGCCTATTGCAACAACAATCAACTCCTTGTATTAGAGAAATTACATATCCCTTCCTCCCAATTATGAATATTTTGGTAAGCTCACAAGTACACTGATAGTATTAGAATATAGTAAACTTTGTTTAGCATCTCGCTAGTGTTTCGATCAAACATAAAAACCTCAATAAAAATAACACTTGATGATACATAAAAACGGTCACACCCTGGAGCCCTACACGTGTCATGATGATCTCGAGGAATCACGACCTTAAGCGTCAGCCCAACACTAATCCGACCCCAAGCAGTTCTAAGCCCGCCCAACTACAGTTTGTCAGGTGGACCCGAACTCTCACAACATGTTAAGCTTACATGTCTCACAACTATCCTCAATACCCGTAAACCCTCTTCAAGCAAGTATCTCGAGGGTCAGCTTCGGACGGGCAACTACAGCTGCTCTTTGCTTCAAACTAGGAAGCAAACCCTAGACTAGAGTATCTTTCACACAGGGAAACTCCCTTTCTACGAATTGCTCTTTGATTGAAAACTATATCCCACGTATCTAGGAGCACAAAGCTAACAAAGAACTTCCCTCCTACAGCACGACTTCAAATTAGGGAGGGATTTTCACGAAATTCTCCTTCCTAAACTACGCCGATGATGGCCTGGTAGAACCAGAACTCCTTGCACTATAAATAAGACATTAGGTTGGTAAGCTAAGGTACGCTATAAATTCTTTTTTACAACATTACACCTTCCTCAAAGCCCTGTCCGACTTTAGCATCGGAGTGTCATTGGTCACCCCACAGTGGTATGTGGCTCACGTGCGTTACTTGTGCAGCTCAGCGGGATTAGGTCAATGATAGAGGCATAATTAGGTTATTTTTAGTACTATATTTCTATATATATATTTAGCTATTACTTGTTAATTATGATACTAATTGCTATTTTCATGTTTGTGTAGGTTTCCAATTACAATGTTTTAAAATAGAAGCAAAGTGGCAATTTAGGAATACTAATTGCACAAGGAATTCATACAAGCAAGGAAACCACACCAACAAGGAAACCACATAAAGAAGAAAACAAGAATAAAAAGGGGACGATACCTGACTTTGAGAGAACCCATCCAGCAATAGCATTCATCCATCGCCAAGCCCTACCCTAACCCACCATCGCAGACTTCTCTTCATCATCATCCACGCTTACAAACCCTAGCCGCCGCCATCGTCCTGATCGCATCCATCTACCGCCAGTAGCCGTCGTCCTCCTCCTTCACAACAACCATCAAGCTCTTCCTCCTGAACCCATCATCAACCATCTTCACCGCCCTCATCCACAACCGCAGACCACCACCGTAGGACCCTATTCATCTTCTCCTCCTTACAACCACAGTCCCTTCTTCCATCATCTTGCCACAGTCTCTCTCGCTGTCCCCTGTCTTCGCCATCTTCACCGTTCGCATCTCTCTCTCGCCTGACTCCCTTATCGCCATCACCATCAGAATCTCCTCGCACGGAAACCCTTGTCCTTCCCTCTTCGTCCCTTCTCACCCGTTCTCAGCCAAAGCCACCCATCGCCATCCCCCTCACACTGGATCAGGAGCTTAAGAGATCAGGAGAGCTGAAGAAACAGATCGCGAAGTGAAGCAGAAAGAAGAAGCAGATCGAAAGTAAAGGAGCAAATTCACGTGAGGAAGGCGAAGGAGCAGATCGCGAAGAGAAAGAGGATTCTCTTCTGCTATTCGCACCCCAGCTTCTACTCAGTACCATCACGGATCAGTGTTTTGTTTTCATCTCTAAACATCTTTTTCTCTTATTTTAGTTTGATTATTGATTATGGATTACTGTTTGAACATAATTAATATGTCTAGCTAAACTCCTCTTAGTTAGGGGTGGATTCGAAGCCCCGAACATGTGTTTTATAAATTAATTGAATTTAATCTTCCTTGCTATTAGTGATTGTGTTTTGCTTAACTGCTTTATAGAAAACTTTTCTTTGTATGTTTGTTAAGGTGGCCAACTTAGTAAGCATGCTAGGAATTGGGGCTAGAGTATAGGAGAGTTTCACCTAATTGTTATGATTATGTACTCACAAGTAGTAAATACCAAGGAACGTTGGTAAGGTTAAGTCAAAACCTAGGCAAGAACAAGATGCTGATCATACTATTGCCTAGTCAGTGTTCATATTTTTCACAAAACTTAATGATCTTAGATTTCTATTTAACTTGCGATTTCTGTTTAGATAGCATGATAAGAATAGTTTGAAAGCGACGCTTAGTTTAATTCAACGAACTTGGGAAAATAATAAGATTAATGCAGTGCGGTCACGGTTATTCTTGAGCATCGTCTCTCACGAGTTAACAAGTGATTATTGAAGATTGATTTATAAGCATATGTTTGGTGTGTGGAGATAAAACCCTTAGCTAATTTCTCATATTTGCCATCTCTTTAGTTTATTATCTTTACATTAATTTTCGTAGTTATTTTCATAGTTTAATTTAGAAAATCCAATCCCCTTTTATTTAATTAATTAGGTTGTTAGTTGTCTTTTAATTATTATTAGTGTAATTAACAAGCCCTCTAATCCCCGGTCTAGAATGATCCCTACTTATTCTATACTACAAATCACAAAGCAGGGTATTAAGTTGTGTGCTACTAAAATAGCGCATCAATTTTTGGCATCGTTGCCGGGGATTAGAAAAGTTGTTGATTACTTAATTAGTTTTTATTTATTTATTTTTATTTTTATTGATTTTTTCTTTCTTTCTTTCTTTATCTCAGGTATCAGTTCATGCACAATAGGAGATCCAGCAAAAACTTAGTAGAATACGATTCAGAGCTTGAGAAAACATTTAGAAGACGAAGAAGAGAAACAAAAGAACTACAAACATCTAGCTTTGAATCTGAATCTGAAGAGTTCGACATGGGAGATAATAGATCTATTAAAGAACTTTCGGCATCCACCTTAGACAATGTCGCACCCTTGTGCATTCAGTATCCATTAGTCGCGCAGGGCAAGACTGAGTCATTCGAGATGAAATCCAGCCTACTTCATCATATTCCGAAGTATCATGGTATTTCTATGGAGGATCCAAATAAACATTTAAAGGAATTTGAAGTTGTATGCTCCAGTATGACGCCAATAAATGTGGATGAAAACATCCTAAAGTTGAGAGCATTCCCCTTTTCTCTAGCTGATAGGGCTAAGGATTGACTCTATGAACTACCTTCTGGAACAGTATATTCTTGGGAAAGCATGAAGAAGGTGTTTCTAGAGAAATTCTTCCCAACTTCCAAAATTATCTTATTGAGGAAGAAAATCAGTGGCATACAGCAAGGTCCAGGAGAATCATATTCGGCTTACTATGAGCGCTTCAAAACTCTCATAGCATCATGCCCGCAGCATCAGATGAAGGAGGAGCTCTTGATTCAATACTTTTATGAGGGATTGCTTCCTCTTGAGCGACAGATGTTAGATGCAGCGGCAGGGAGGAGCTTTGGTTGATAAAACTCCAGCAGCAGCAAAAACTTTGATTGCAAACCGAGCCTTAAATGCTCAGCAGTATGAAGGAATTGGAGAGCCTTCACGCCAAGTCAATGAGGTAAGTACTAATTCTAGTTTGGAAGCTCAAATGGCTAATCTTACCTCACTTGTGACTCAGGCCCTAGGGAAGCCGAATATGCTAGGAGTTGCACAGGTTTATGGCGTGTGTACAAAGCCAGGACATCCATCTGATCAATGTCCTCAACTGATTGAGAATGGTGGTTGGGAGAATGTCAATGCAATAGGTTTTCAGGGGCAAAATCACTATAGGAATAATCCTTATTCGAACACCTACAATGAAGGTTGGAGAAATCACCCCAATTTTGGATGGAGAAATTCAGAACAACCTCAACAACAGACTTCAAATCGACCACCCCCTGGTTTCTTTCAAGGACCACCTGAACCACATCTGCACAATTCAGGTATGCCGCTTAATTATGATGAGATTCTGAAATCATTAACTATTTCTCAGCAGAATCAAGCAAAAGATATAGCAGATTTGAAGCTACAGATTGGACAAATAGCTGAGTTTATTGGACAAATTCGCGAGCAAGGAAAACTTCCTAGTTCTACCACTCCAAATCCGAAGGGCAAGTTTGAAACTGCAAAAGCAATTACATTGAAGAGTGGTAGGCAAATTGAGAATGAACCAATAGTCCCTAAACATAGTCGAAATAGGGAAACTGAGTTACAAAAGGATGATCCAGCCATCATTGGAACACCAGAACTCCAAGGTAAGAAGGTGAGCATTCCAAATTTAGTTTATGCTAATCTTGTTCCACCTTTTGTGCCTTTTCCAGGTAGGTTTGCCAAATCTAGGAAAGATGAACAGGATAAGGAAATTTTGGAAACCTTCCGAAAAGTCCAAGTCAATATTCTGCTTCTTGATGCTATTAAGCAAGTGCCTAAGTATGCAAAATTTTTGAAGGAGCTTTGCACAACAAAGAGACGTCTTCGAGACGGAGAGGTAGTTAAAGTAAGTGAGAATGTCTCCGCAGTTCTTCAAAGGAAATTGCCACCGAAGTGTAAGGATCCAAGTAGTTTCACTATCCCTTGTGTTATCGGTAATACTAAAATTGAAAATGCAATGTTAGACTTAGGTGCTTCAATTAATGTTATGTCGTATTCTATTTATCGATCTATGAATCTTGGGAAGTTAAAAAATGATGGTGTTATTATTAAATTGGCTGACCGTTCTAATGCATATCCTCGAGGTTTGTTGGAAGATGTGTTAGTGCAGGTTAACCATTTGATATTCCCAGCAGATTTCTATGTTCTTGAGATGGAAGATTCGGAATTATCAGCACCTTTGCCTCTTCTTTTAGGGCTCCCCTTCATGAAAACTGCGAAGACAAATATTGATGTACATGCGGGGAAACTGACCATGGAATTTGATGGTGATGTGATTGGCTTCAACATCTTTGAAGCCACGAGATATCCTGATAAAAATCATTCTTATTTTAATATTAATGTGAATGACAATTTGGCCCAGAAATTGTCAGACCTCAAAAACGAGGATGAACTTGAGACCAACATCACTACTGCCGTTGGATATGAGAGTAATGGAGTTCCCTATGACACAAAGAAGCGGAAGAAATTTCAGTTGAATGAGATTGAAAAGATTCAGGATGAGGCTTATGATAGTAAAAGTAATTATAAGAAGAACACCATAGTTTTTCATGATCAGATGATCCATGGAAATATTTTTGTCATTGGAATGAAAGTCTTGCTTTTCCAATCATGTCTTAGAACTGGTAAGTTACGTTCTGAATGGGTTGGTCCTTTTATTATTACTAATGTTTTTCCCCATGGTGCTATACAGATTAAGAGTGTCACAACCGGGAAGGAGTTTAAAGTGAAACATCATCGACTTAAGCCCTATGAGTCATTTGTGGAGCATGACGTGGAGGACATATCACTCCCTGTTCCCACTTATTCTGAAAATTAATTGGAGATACCGTCAGGCTGCACGACGTTAAGACAAGCGCTTCTTGGGAGGCAACCCAATCAGATTTGCTTTCTTTATCATTTTATTTTATTTTCGTTATTTTTTGCTTTTGTTTGTTAGTAGTTTGTTTTTCCGCGTTTAAATCTTTCATTGCATGTGCTATAATCTATTAACATTGAGGACAATGTTAGGTTTAAGTGTGAGGGAACAAAACATTGTTTTATTTTGAATTATTTTGAAAAAAAAAATTTGTTGGTTTTTTATTTTCTTTGTTGGTATTAGTGTCATAAAAAAATAATAAAAAATAAAAAAATAAAAAAATAAAAAAATAAAAAATAAAAATTTATATTTGTTTTGAGTCTTAGGATACTTTCCAACACAATGATGAGATTTGGTTTTTAATTTCATGACTTTAAGGTGATTTATAAACATGATTTAAGATCTAATATTATTCTTTGGTTAATGCTTATATTTATGGTTATCATATGCAAATTCACATGTAATCAACTTAGTAATTGGTACTCATAGCATGCTTAGTTGAATTTAACTCATTATAACTCATATGTGAGTTTTGAGCCTATTGTTCTTTTGCTTTTGAGAGTTTTTAGTTAGGTCATCTTTTATTTCTTTTGTCAATAATAATTCGTTGCATGATCTCAATTTTGTTTGCTTTGGTTGCTATTTGGATTGCTTTCAAAATTAAGAATTAAACACTAGAACTTGTATTAATTTCGTTCAAAACATCATATTGAATTGCATGACATGCTTGACATGATAAAGGCACCTAAATTCCACCATTGCCAAATAAGCCCGTTCCATAATATTTTTCCTTTAGGTTAACCCCATTGGAGCCTCTCATTAAGCCTTTTATTTCATTACCCTCATTCTCTATCCCTAACCTAATAAAACGAGTGGAGCATAATTTGATTTGCAGATACTTTATTGTGGTTCAAGGTAAGTTGAAAAGCAAGTGTGGGGGAAGACCCTTGTGGTAGACAGTTCAAAAAGAAAGAGTTGCCAAAAAAAAAATGATGAAAAAAGAAAAAAAAAAATGAATGAATGAAAAAAAAATTGAAAAAAAAAAGTTACAAAAGGGATACAAGTCCTTATCTTTATCCATTCAGTATTACAGTACCATACAGATAGTTCAATAGATACAAAATAATTGCTGAAGCTCTTCATTATCAATGAGCCACCTCGTCATTTTCTCACTTATGTCTTGAGCCATATGATTCTTTTCTTTGCTAATGTCTCTAATCTTATTGCATACTTTCACCATTTCTTCAAGCCCTTTGAAAACTTCATATCCGTTCTTTCTCTTCCCTTGACCCCTGGCCCCATTACAAGCTGAATTAAGACCTTTTGATTGAGTGTGTCTTGCAATGTCACGATGTGGAGATTCGAATGAGGTATGAGCATATGGTGTCACTAGTTCTTGCATTCAAGTAACAGAATTCCTTCCATGAGATCATATATCTGGAAAAAAAAATCAAAAAATGTCATTCTTTCTTGCATATCATATGTGAGCTATTTGTTTCCCTTTTACATCAATCCTCCCACATATAACTAGAATAGGAAGAGCGATTTTACCAAACAATCAGTGAAAAAGAAAGGAGTGCATCCAGTGAGACTTTTGGGTTAATTCTTCTTGGCACGCGCTTGAGTTTCACAGTCACTTGAATTGATTTAATTGTAAATTTTTATATCATTGCTATGAACGTGTATTAATTTTCTAATGATGTTGATTTAATCTTGTGTTTACAAATAATCTTAACATGTCATGATCCGTTGAAAATCTCTGAGACAAATGTTGGAAAGTATAGATTGAGTCATTTGAGTCTTTTATTTTTGTTTCTTGGATTTGCTCGAGGACTAGTAAAAGATAAGTGTGGGGGAATTTGATAGAGGCATAATTAGGCTATTTTTAGTACTATATTTCTATATATATATTTAGCTATTACTTGTTAATAATGGTACTAATTGCTATTTTCATGTTTGTGTAGGTTTCCAATTACAATATTTTAAAATAGAAACAAAGTGACAATTTAGGAATACTAATTGCACAAGGAATTCATACAAGCAAGGAAACCACACCAACAAGGAAACCACAGAAAAAAGAAAACAAGAATAAAAAGGGGACGATACCTGACTTTGAGAGAACCCATCCAGCAATAGCATTCATCCATCGCCAAGCCCTAACCCACCATCGCAGACTTCTCATCATCATCATCATCCATGCTTACAAACCCTAGCCGCCGCCATCGTCCTGATCGCATCCATCTACCGCCAGTAGCCGCCGTCCTCCTCCTTCACAACAACCATCAAGCTCCTCCTCCTGAACCCATCATCAACCATCTTCACCGCCCTCATCCACAGCCGCAGACCACCACCGTAGGACCCTATTCATCTTCTCCTCCTTACAACCACAATCCCTTCTTCCATCATCTCGCCACAGTCTCTCTCGCTGTCCCCTGTCTTCGCCATCTTCACCGTCTGCATCTCTCTCTCGCCTGACTCCCTTATCGCCATCACCATCAGAATCTCCTCGCACGGAAACCCTCATCCTTCCCTCTTCGTCCCTTCTCACCCGTTCTCAGCCAAAGCCACCCATCGCCATCCCCCTCACACTGGATTAGGAGCTTAAGAGATCAGGAGAGCTGAAGAAACAGATCGCGAAGTGAAGCAGAAAGAAGAAGCAGATCGAAAGTGAAGGAGCAAATTCGCGTGAGGAAGGTGAAGGAGCAGATCGCGAAGAGAAAGAGGATTCTCTTCTGCTATTTGCACCCCAGCTTCTACTCAGTACCATCACGGATCAGTGTTTTGTTTTCATCTCTAAACATCTTTTTCTCTTATTTTAGTTTGATTATTGATTATGGATTACTGTTTGAACATAATTAATATGTCTAGCTAAACTCCTCTTAGTTAGGGGTGGATTCGAAGCCCCGAACATGTGTTTTATAAATTAATTGAATTTAATCTTCCTTGCTATTAGTGATTGTGTTTTGCTTAACTGCTTTATAGAAAACTTTTCTTTGTATGTTTGTTAAGGTGGCCAACTTAGTAAGCATGCTAGGAATTGGGGCTAGAGTATAGGAGAGTTTCACCTAATTGTTATGATTCTATACTCACGAGTAGTAAATACCAAGGAACGTTAGTAAGGTTAAGTCAAAACCTAGGCAAGAACAAGATGCTGATCATACTTGTAATTGCCTAGTCAGTGTTCATATTTTCTACAAAACTTAATGATCATAGATTGTTATTTAACTTGCGATTCCTGTTTAGATAGCATGATAAGAATAGTTTGAAAGCGACGCTTAGTTTAATTCAACGAACTTGGGAAAATAATAAGATTAATGCAGTGCGGTCACGGTTAGTCTTGAGCATTGTCCCTCACGAGTTAGCAAGTGATTATTGAAGATTGATTTATAAGCATATGTTTGGTGTGTGGAGATAAAACCCTTAGCTAATTTCTCATCTTTGCCATCTCTTTAGTTTATTATCTTTACATTAATTTTCATAGTTTAATTTAGAGAATCCAATCCCCTTTTATTTAATTAATTAGGTTGTTAGTTGTCTTTTAATTATTATTAGTGTAATTAACAAACCCTCTAATCCCCGGTCTAGAACGATCCCTACTTATTCTATACTACAAATCACAAAGCAGGGCATTAAGTTGTGTGCTACTAAAATAACGGATCAGTCAAAGCAGGGAGCGGAAAAAGGCTGCATCAGTTTGGCGCCATCCGTGGGGATGACATAGTTCATAACTGTACACCAGGTCATGCAACAACAGAAAACTAGGGGACACATCCGAAGCTCAGACCGTCCCTGTACCGCCTCTCTCGACGGATCATGTCGTGCACGGGCAACCAACTCACGCTCTCGTGCCAAAGGCAACACCGTTGAACCCCAGGTCGGATGTACGATCTATTTTCATACACTAGGCGATGTTAATGATTAAGATGCTTGAATCAATGAAGCAGAGCCCTGACAAAACCCTAGAGACGTGTTTAACCCACCTTAACAGCGGGTTGACCGCCATCTGCGTATGCAATGACATAACGACCGTCTCGGCCTTCATCAACGAGTTGCAAAAAGGAAGTTTTACGACTGTCCGACATTGGACCCTCCAGCAAGCATGGCGGACCTGACAAAGGAAACACGAAACTTCATTGTCTTGGGAGAAAGATGGACGGGAATCGAAGCCGGGGAGCCATCGGTCAACAGAGTACATGTGCTTCATGGAGCACATTCTGAGTCTGACCAATCCAACTGATCCAGAAATATGGTTCTACGAGTTATGAGGATTCAAGTGATACGTGGTGAACAACCGCCACAATACGATCGGAGGCAAGGCTCATCTGCGCTGGCATTTACGCAGAAGGATTTCTAGGTCATACAACTCCCACACGACGATGCCCTGGTGGTGACAATTTCCCTTGCGGGCTAGGAGGTAAGAAGGTCCTTGGTTGATATTGGAAGCTCAATGAACGTCTTGTTCCTCCGCACGCTCCGCAACATGCAACCAGACGAAGCAGCGTTGACCCCTAACAGTCGTCCAAAGACTGACTTCAGTGGCGAGAAACAGCTCCCCGTGGGAAAGATATAGCTGACAATAACAGCGGGAGAGCAGCCAACTCATAAAACCTTGTTTCAAGAGTTCATAGTTATCGACACGCCTTCGGCATACAATGCGGTTCTAAGAAGACCCTGGATACATCATATGGGAGAGACGGTCTCCACTTTGCACCAATGCCTCAAGTACCCTACAAACCAAGCAGTTGGTACATTGAGAGGAGACCAATTGGCGGCTAGGGAAACCAAGCAGCTGCCTCTTGGCAGTCCTCAACAAGCAACAAATCCAACGGCCAAGACTACCCTCCGAACAAGCACAGGAGAAGAACGAGTACTCGGTAATGAGGCACCAGTAAGCCCTCGAGGAAGGCCCAATGTCGGACAGCCAGAGGAAGAAACCGCTAGTGTCTACCTCGACGGCCCTCGAAACTGCATGGCCATTCATATTTGTTCCCGCCTAAGCAAGGAAGTGGCGAAGCAGCTTATGAAACTGTTGCAGCATAACCAGGACATCTTCGCTTGGACCATGCAGGATATGGTGGGGATTGATCCGTCGAAAATCATTCATCGCCTCGAGGTCGACCCCTCGAAAAAAACCATCAGGCAGAATAGGCCCGTGGAGCCTGAAGGGAATGCAATCATAAACAAGGAAGTACGACGTTTACTTGACGTAGACATGATCAAGGAAGCGCGATACCCCGATTGGCTGGTAAACACCGTTCTCGTGAAAAAGAAAAATGAAAAGTGGAAAGTGTGCGTAGACTACACTGACCTAAACAAAGCCTATCCAAATGACAACTTCCCACACATCCGCATTAATCAGATCGTGGACGCCACTTCATGACACATCCTACTCAGCTTTTTGGACGCTTATTCAGGCTACAATCAAATATTGATGACCCCCCAAATCAAGAGAAAACCTTTTTCGTAACGGAAAGAGGAATATACTACTATAGGGTAATGCCATTCGGCTTGAAGAATGCAGGGGCTACTTACCAACGATTGGTCAACCGAATGTTCAAAGAGCAGATCAGCAAAAATATGGAAATATACATTGACGACATGTTGGTCAAGAGCCTTCGCAACCTTGACCACATACGAGATCTTGTTGAAGCATTCGACCAACTCAGTAAATATTGGATGAAACTCTACCCACAAAAGTGCACGTTTAGAGTCGAGTCGGGGAAATTCCTGGACTACATAGTGAACAAAAGAGGGATCGAAGCCAATCCAAAACAAATTCAAGCTCTTCTCGACATGAAATCTCCGACCAATATCAGAGATGTTCAGAGCCTGACTGGGAGGGTAGCAACACTCAACATATTTATATCAAAGTCGTCTAACAAATGCCTCCCACTCTTCAAGATACGAGGGAACAAAAGATTCTCGTGGAACGATGAATGCGAACAAGCATTTCAGAACCTGAAAGCATTCATGGGGAGTTTGGAGCTACTCTCAAAACTCGCGATATGCGAAACACTATACCTGTACTTGTCAATTTCCAAACACGTTGTCAGTTCGGACCTCGTATGAAATGACCAAGGAACCCAAAGGCTAGTATACTACACCAGCAAAACCTTCATAGAAGTAGAAACACACTATCAAGACCTGGAAAAGTTGGCTTTGGCACTGGTCGTATCCTCTAAGAAACTGAGGCCCTATTTTCAGGCCCACACCATAATGGTCCTGACCAAACATCCACTCCGATCGGTATTTCATAAACCCGAGCTATCTAGCAGGATGGTGAAATAGGCGGTAGAGCTCGGGCAGTTTGACATAAGCTACGCTCCAAGAACTGCCATCAAAGCCCAGGCGCTTGCAGATTTCATCACTGAATTTACTAGTGGAGAAGAGACAAGGGTAGACTTTCAACCCTCGGAGTCAGATGTCCAAGCATGGACACTGCGCTATGACTGGTCTTCAATAGATAGGGCGAACGGAGCAGGAATCACACTTCGCTCCCCCAGCGGCTACATCCTCAAAAAAGCCGTCAAATAACGAGGCCGGATACGAAACACTCATGCCCAACATGCAGCTAGCTTTCAGGATCGACATAGATCACTTAACAGCATACAACGACTCAAAACTAGTTGTCAACCAGGTCAAATGAGATTTCAATATCAAAGATCCCCGCATGATAGCCTACCGCAACAAGGTACTTGGCGTAATGGGCAAATTCAAGAGTTGTCAGCTCACACAGTGCCCCTAAGACAATAACCAAAAAGCTGACCAGCTAGCAAAAAAACCTCAGCCTCCAACGAAGTCTTCGGTGGCCTCATCGAGTATCAAGAGAAGTCAAGCCTCGACGAGGATGAACACAAAGATATATGCGCCATAGAAGCACAACCAAATTGGATGACTCTGATGCAAGAATATATAGCGTCGGGAGCCCTACCGACCGAGAAGGTCGAAACACGAAGAATTAAAAATAGAGCAGCAAGGTACACTCTCTCCTAAACAACAAGTTATATAGGAGAACGGTGACAGGGGCCCTGCTCCGATGCCTACCGCCTTCAGAGGCAAACCAAGTCTTGGGAACTATCCACAACAATATTTGTGGGAATCACCCAGGTGGGAGAACCCTCGCCCATAAGGCCCTGACTCTAATGTATTATTGGCCAACCATGCAGCGAGACACCAAAGATATCGTCCGCAAGTGCAACAAATGTCAGAGTTTCGTGCCATATGTCGGCCCAGCCACTAACTCCAATGACTAGTCCATGGTCGTTCGCACAATGGGGAATGGACATCGTCGGGTCGCTCTCGGCATCGGCTGGTAAAAATTCCTTCTAGTAGTCAACTACTTCACCAAGTGGGTCGAGGCAGAGCCCCTATCCAAAATAGGGCAGATCCAAATTGAAAAATTCATATGGGCCACCATCGTTTGCAGATTTGGCATCCCCAGAGTATTGGTCAGTGACAACGGAACTCAGTTCGAAGGTAGCAAGGTCAAAGAACTGTGCAAAAGTTTGGGAGTCAAACACCACTTCTCCTTACCAGGACACCCCAGGCCAACGGCCAAGCGAAAGTTACCAACCGGACGATCCTAGAGGCCATCAAGAGAAAACTCGATGCAATCAAAGGAAAATGGATTCTAGACCTACCAGGAATACTCTGAGCGTATCAAACGACAAAAAGAATCCCTACCGAATAGACACCCTTCGCCCTAGCATTCGGGTTGGAAGCTATGGTTCCTATAGAACTAGAGGTGCCAACCTTCCGAACGGAAGAGTTTAGACCATAAGGTAACGATGAGGCCTTACGAGTGAGACTAGACCTCTTCGATGAAAAATGAGATCTAGCTTCCACCAAGATAGCCGCCTACCAACAACGTATAACACAGTACTATAACAAGAAGGCCAAGCCACGCGAATTCAAGGTGGGGGACTGGGTACTCAGAAAGACCCAGCAGAACACCAAAAAAGCATGAGTGGGAAAGCTAAATCGGAATTGGGAAGCACCTTACAGGGTTGCCAAGGTCAATAGGCCAGGAACGTACTGGATGGAAGACATAGACGGCTACGAGTTTAAACGACCATGGAATGTAGAACACCTCAAAAAATATTATGAATAAAATATTTTGCTTGTACTTAAACTTCCACTGTCGTTTGTTACAACTCTCGACCAACCCGACTATGACCAAACTTGAATATTTACCCAAAGCTTAATCCGCTCCGCGCGAGTCACGACGGCTGAGGAAGTGGGAGTCTAGTCAGCGCTTGTCCGCTGATGACGATGACTCGCCAAGGTATCATTGCTCTCAATACAGACAATGATCGCCGAACTTACCAGGTGAGCTTAGTCAATTCACGACTGATGACGATGGCTTCTGGTGCCCAAAGCCTAATCCGCTTCGCGCGGGTCGCGACGGCTGAGAAAGTCTAGTAAGCATATGTCCACTGATGACGATGACTCACCAAGGGATCATTGCTCTCATTATAGACAATGATCGCCAAACTTACCAGGTAAGCTTAGTCAGTTCGCGACTGATGACAACGACTTCTGGTGCCCAAAGCCTAATCCACTTTGCGCGGGTCGCAACGGCTGAGGAAGTGGGAGTCTAGTCAGCACTTGTCCGCTGATGACGACGACTCGCCAACAGTTAATTTCTCTCAATACAGACAATGATCGTCGAATGTACCAGGTAAGCTCAGTTAGTTCGCGACTGATGACGATGACTTTTGGTGCCCAAAGCCTAATTCGCTCTGCGTGGGTCGCTATGGCTGAAGAAGTGGGAGTCTAGTCAGCGTTTGTCCCCTGATGACGATGACTCGCCAAGGGATCATTGCTCTCAATACAGACAATGATCGCCGAACTTACCAGGTAAGCTTAGTCAATTCACAACTGATGACGACGACTTCTGGTGTCCAAAGCCTAATCTGTTCCGCCCGGATCGCGATGGTTGAGGAAGTGGGAGTCTAGTCAGTGTTTGTCCGCTGATGACGATGACTCGCCAAGGGATCCTTGCTCTCAATACAAACAACGATCGTTGAACTTACTAGGTAAGCTTAGTCATTTTCACGACTGATGACGACTGCTTCTGGTGCCCAAAGCCTAATCCGCTCCGTGTGGGTCGCGACGAATGAGAAAGTGGGAGTCTAGTCAGCGCTTGTCCATTGATGACGACAACTCGCCAAGGGATCATTGCTCTCAATACTGACAATGATCGCCGAACTTATCAGGTAAGCTTAGTCAATTCGCGACTGAAGACGACAGCTTCTGGTACGCTAAGCCTAATCAGCTCCTCGCGAGTCGTGACGGCCGAACAAAAGGAAGAAGAAGTCAGCCCTAGTCTACCAACACTGAAGGGGTCATTAAAGACAATGACTGAGGGAATCTGGTCAACCCTTGGCCAACAACGACTTCCGTTGGTTAACCCCTAATCTGTCACAATAGCAATATAGTTTGATCGAACAAGATATGCATTTTGCCTAGCAGCACAAACTCTATGGTGTACAAAGCAACCAAAGCAAATACGACAATACAGGAAAAAAAAAACAGCAGTTTCATTAAAAAAACATGTTTATATAATATCCGCCCAAGAAAAAACATTACAATCAATCTAAGGATAAACATCATCCTCATCTGTTAGCCTTGCATTACCAGAGCCCTCCCCTCGATTGATCGGCCCAAAAGCAACCCTCCTATAGCGGGCAAAGTCAAGATCGATATCGAGGTGTTTTTCTCTAATCAATTTCAAAAGCTCCAGTCTGCCTCGAATGACCTCAAACGAGATCAGTGGCCTCTTGTCGGGCCCGTCAAAGTCCACCGCGCCCAACAAATCCTCGTAGTGCGAGCACTCCTCCGCTAGCAACCGCTTCGCCTCTAGAGCACGACGAAATCCCTCATCAACCTCGACTTTCAGGTGCTGCCTTTCAATGGCCCATTCTGCCTCCACCCGGTTCCTCTTGGCTTCCTGAGCCTCTCGTTCAGAATACCACCTATCCACAGCCGCATCCAGGCGCTTTAGTTTAGCTCTGGTCCGCTTCAGTTCAGCATGGGTTGACTTCAAATTGAACTCGGTATCCTTCAGTCGAGCCCTCACATCAGCAACTGCCGCATCGGTAACAAGGGTCGTGGCCTTCTCACCCTCGCGATTCGCGACAGTGCCAGAACCTTTCGCCCGCCAGAGGGCATCTAAATACGACATCTACAAATCAGTGAAGGCCTTCTCCAAAGCAAGGACCCTCCCACGGGCTTCAGGGTGCAGCAAGACAGGACCATGCGGTTCTGGAGTGCGAGTACTAAGGGTCAAAATCGCCCTGACAGAATTCTGCCGCTTCCTCGGGACTACAACAAGAGGTACATTCGCTTCCAATTCAGCACTCCTGGAAGGGTTGAGCGGGCTAGGATTTTCTTCCTCATACGACGAGCCATCACCCCCTCAACTGGTGAATTTGACACGTGGTGAGCACCATAAGAGCACCGCAGCAACCCGATGCGCGCAACATTGCCTGGCATCACGACCTCCTCAACAAAAACCAAAGGGAGCTCGAGAAACTCCCTCTCTATCCGCATATCTTCCTCGCTAAGAGATGGAATAACGAACTTCCCTTAAATAAAAAAAAAAAAAAACAAAGTCAGAACCAGTGTCACAAAAAGAGCGCATGAAGATATGCATGCACCAGTGACCAAGGGACTCACCGAGGTCAAACAGAAAGTACCGAGACACTCTGCAACTCTCGAGCCTGAAGTGACTAGAATCCGCCGAAGCCAAAAACCATTGCTTCTCCCAAAATTCGGCATTGTTCACCGTCAGTCGCAGACAAGAAAGACAAGTTAGCATATAGATATCTTTGAAATCCAGCCGAGCATCGGTCAAGCGATGAATCACTGGCAAAGTCAAGCGTCATGAGCCCTCAGGAGAATTTCGAGTAGTATCTTGAACCCGATCGGTGCCATTTGAGCGGGAGGCATGTGAAAGTGGGAGAAAAAGCGTCATACATCATCCGGCACTGGGAACCAGACTCGAACATACATCGATGCAAGCCTATAACCCCATGAGGGGGCACAGTCATACCTAAAACTCCAAATGCATGAACAATTTGCAAATCTCCAGGGATATGGTATAGACTACAAGGCCTGATCAACTCAGTTTCGACAACCAAGCTACCATCAAAGAAATTCATGTAGGCAAGGGATAACGGATCCTTGGAAGAAAGTTTAGCCTTGTCAGCCATTCGGAAAGAAAACAAGTACTACGGTTTTAAAAGATAGCGCAGATAACAATGGGAAAATCTTACTCGAAGCAATAATTATTTATAAGGGAGGCAAACTGAACTTTCCCTCCTCGAGTAGTCACGTACCCATTAAATGTCATTCGCCACTCGAAACTAACGCTACGAGTCCAATCATCACGACAGTACAATTGTCTTTTCAAAGAGTCAGTGGACCGACTTAAGACCCCACTAACTCGGTGGGAGTAGCTGATAATACATAAAAATGGTCACACCTCAGAGTCGTACACGTGTCATGATGATCTCAAGGAATCGCAGTTGGTCGGACATTCACTCTCCTTGTGAGAGGTCGCGGGTTCGAGACTTACCAGTTAGGATTTGTGAGTTTTCGCCTGATTATTAGGAGCACATGTGCTCCACCGTTGATAAGCCTTCAGGTATTGAATGCAGCTGCTTAGATGGACTAGATTGGAGCGAAACGAAAGCGAGCCTTCATGCAAGGTGGAGGTGATGGACCGGAGCAAAAGCGAGTCTTTATGTGAGATGGAGGCAATGAGGATATTAAGTGGCAACAATATTGTAGCCATCGGGTCTGGTTTGGTTAACCCTATAGGGCCAATCATGTAGCATTCGGCATTGATTAATAAATAAATAAATAAATAAATAAATAAATAAATAAACGTCAGTCTAACACTGATCCAGCCCAAGTGGTTCTAATCCTGCTCAACTACAATCCACCAGGCAGACCCGAACTCTCACAGCATGTTAGGCCCACATGTTTCACAACTATCCTCAATACTCGTAAACCCTCTTCAGGCAAGTATCTCGAGGATCAGCTTCGGACGAGAAACTACAATTGCTCTCTGCTTCCAACTAGGAAGCAAACTATAAAGTATCTTCCACACATGGAAACTCCCTTCTACGAATTGCTCTTGGATTGGGAACTATCTTCCGCGTATCTAGGAGCACAGAGCTAACATGGAACTTCTTTCCTACAACACGACTCCTAATTAGGGAAAGATCTCCACGAAGATTTCCTTCCTAAACTACGCCAACGATGGTCTGGTAGAACCAAAACTCATTGCACTATAAATATGACATGATGTTGGTAAGCTGAGGTACGCTACAAATTCCCTATTACAACATTACACCTTCCTCATAACCCTATCTGACTTTAGCATCGAAGTGTCATCGGCCACCCCACGGTGGTCTGTGGCTCACGTGCGTTACTTGTGCAGGTCAGCAGGTCTGCGGGATTTGATCAAAGCAGGGAGCCAAAAAAAGTTGCATCAACACTTATTGCATATATTTGACCTACCACTCCCCAAACCAATAAATCACTATGAAGGTTTAATGGTGGAGTCCATCCTACTCTACCAACAAATTAAGAAAACATTTCAACTAAGAAATAGAGGGAAGCACACAAAAGAAAACTTTACCTTGACAAAAGATACACCAAATAGGACCACGACTTTCCGTAAACAATCAACAATATACATTTTTAAAGTTTCAAGCAATTTCATAAAAGTTGAATAAAAAATATATGTTATGTCCAAGGATTGATTTCGTTTTTTGAGTTAATTTCGGTTTCCTAATTTTAAGAAATTATTCGAGAAATATTTCGGTGTGTAGAGAAAAGTTTTCAAGGATAAATTATATATATAATGAATTTCGAGGGTATATTAAATATGTGAACAAATATTATGCAAGTAAATAAATGTATTAAATACATTAAATGAAACCAAAATACCTATAATTAGAAAATCAAGGGATAGTTTAAAAAATCAATATATAAGTAGAAGAATTGATAATTAGGAGCCAATGGTGTTATGGCCTAGTGGTTAGAGCTGTGTGGGTTTGTCCCCCACGCCCTAGCTTCGAATCTCACCTGCGGCATGGTTACTTTCTAAAGGGTGTTGACCTATAGGTCGCCCAGTTGATAGGTTATGGGATCCTTAAAAACCCAGCTCGCCTTCCCAAAAAAAAAAAAAAGTGATAATTAGAAAATTAGGGGGTGGTTTCAAAATTAGAATAAATGATAATTAGAAGAAAAAAAAACTCGAAATTTACGAAAAAATGCCGAAATGTTTTGAAAAAAACCCTCAAAATATCTAAATTTTAGTAGCTGATTTTTATATTTTTACGCAAAAATGAAATTTACGAAAAAATCTCAAAATTTACGAAAAAACCTCGAAATTTTTTGACAAAAACCCTCAAAAAATATAAATTTTTTCTTTCGCCCTTTTTTTCGTAATTTCCAAAAAACGAAATATTCGGCGAAATTTCGTACAATTTCACGAAATCACAATCATTGGTTATGTCTAAACAGTTGTTAATACGGAAATATATTTATTTTATGTCTAGTTTTTCAACATATTTTTTTATTCCTTGAAATTAAAAAAATGACACAAAATTAGTTAACCGAGATGGTACTGCATACATAATTTTGTCCATCATATTCACTTAAACATTGCACAAAAATTTTGTATAGAATCTTCAAAGTGGGAACACAAATAAATGAAACATGATATAAGTGTGTTGTTATAACATGTCCGTTGATAATGCAAGTATGAAATTAGCATTGCCCTGCTATGAAGATGGATGAATTAAACGTTCATAATGTCTTGAAGCAACATAATCAAAGTCAATACCGCTTATAGCTATCATGAAGGAACCTTGAGAACACACGACAAAAACCAAAATAAGAGGAAGCAATATAATGATACCAAAGATGTTAATGATGTCGCCTAATTAGTTATACATACCAAACTTGATTCTTGTAATGCAAAGTAATTATGAATTAGATATACCACCACCTTAGTGTCCGATGATGCAAGATACTTGGAGTAATACAATAATTCAATACTAATAACAATTAAAAAAAAATGTTTCCTTGTACACAAAAATAATTGAAAACAAATATGGGAGAAAATTCAAAGATAAATCTGAAAAAATACCCTAACCACGCACGGGAAATTAATGTTCCCCAAGTGTGGAATTTTATATTTTCAAACTGCGTTCATGTTTTATGAAGAATGTCCTATTAATACATAGATAAGTTACATGATTGAATTTATAGAGACCTCTTGAGTTTAGTCTTAGGTAAGTTGTTTTGTAATTACCTGGCAATAAACTAACGGGATATGTTTGAATTTAGATTCGTTCATAAGAATTATTGTGTTCCCTAAAAGAATGGGTGAATTTATTTATGATTAACAAGGTGTCACTGTATATGCATTTTGAGATATCACAATAAGCGATATGAATAACTTTGAATTCATATCTTTAAATCACACTGAATTGTATTCCTTAGAACTACCACATTTCTTGTGGTTAATGTTTTTCCCTCTCCTATAGAGAAACTAAATAACCTTCGGGTTGGGTCTTGTGTAGTAGGACACTCCTTTCTTATAGAGAAACTGAGTAACCTTCGGGTTGAGTCTTGCGGAAAGGGGTGGTTAATTAAATGCCTAAAATAGGCTTGATATTTATCTGTAAAAAAATGTGATGTGACTTATGCGCATTGATAGCTCAAGAGTGGCTTTTATATTACTCATATAGTTAGGAGTATCCAGTGGTACATGCATGTTTCCCCACTTAGGCATGAATGACGGAGAAGTTCTTCTTTACATGAGAGAGGCATACATGCATGTATGTTTGGCACGAGGTGGTGTGAATGTGGCATAGTCTAAGGTGATCAATTCTAATTTACTAAAACTGAATAATGTTATTTAAAAACACTAATTTATGGATCCAAATGACTTAATTGAGGAATTTTAGTTTTATTTAGATATTACAAATATTGTCCATTAATCACTTAGTGCAGGATGACAAGGTTGTTAATGTTTCTGCAGATCAGACTTGTCATGTTCAACTTCTACATAGTAAGTAGAGGTAAGGTAAATAACTATTAAAATATGCTAGAAATTTTAATTAGCCTTAGATATTTTCCTCGTGATGGAACTATATGTTTTGGAATTGGTTGTTTTCGGTTTACTTTATTCCCTGTCATTCCATGGTATTTTATTGATTTGAAATGAAGAATTTTCACACCAGCTTAATTGCTAATTCTTTGGCTTATTGGGTACATTCCTTTGGGAATGTAGCCGACTATATTTGTTTCAGGATTAGTAATTTTGGGCGAAGTTGGATAAATTCGTTTCATACAGGACGAGCCTTGCTGAAAAGTTGCATGTTATCTCGAGAGTCTAAGTTCTTTTGTTTGCTAGGTGATAGTTTATTCCATTGTAGTAGAGCTATGAGTTGCATTTTTATTTTTTGAAGATTTTTGTTCATGTTTAGTTGAACTTGTTAGAGTTGGCTCTACAAGATCTTAATATTAGTTTCCTTGATTAATTGTTTTATTTCTCTTATTCTGGTATATTTTGCATTCGATTATTTCTCGTGGATGTCAACTGTTACTTTTAGTGAATGAATTTCATGTCCTGAACTTGGGGGAAACGGATCATCCTACATGGATATAAGGATTTCGTTTTCTCAAAAATCGGGGCATGACTATTGGTATTAGAGCACATTTACTTTAGGCTGGAGAGAGTCTACAAGATCCTTGGAATGTGGTTATGGGTAAGAAGTACAGTGTTGTGTGGATTTTATTGAGTATTTAATTATTGTCATTTTTCTCAAAAGGATATGGTTGGAGGATATACTCGTCAGAATCCAACTGGAAGTAATGGTAGCGGTAGCAATGAGAATGTTCTTCCAAATTGATATGACAATGGAAGTGGGAAAATACACGGCAAAAATACGATTCAATTGAGTCAGACTGTGATGATGCAGTTGCTACAAGGGTTGCAGTGGAATATTAATCAGGGGGACCCTTTTGCTTTAAGGGTTAGGGAATTCGGGACTTTCGGTGGTAAGAGGTTCACAGGAGATAACCCTAAAGTTGCAGATCTTTGGATCCAAAGTTGTGAAAATATTTTTAGGAGGATGCAACTCATTGAAGTCCAAAAAACAAGAGTTACCTGGATGCTTTATTTCCCTCAATTGATGTTACCGCTATGACATGGGACGACTTCAATGATCAGTTTCAAAGTAGATTTGTGCCTAATGCAGTTAAGGCACAATTGGCTACCGAGTTTAATGTCTTGAAGCAGATTAAGAATATGACTGTGGAGCAGTATGTTACGAAGTTTAGTGAGTTTTTCGTTATACTCATTATTTGGTGGATACCCCAAAAAAGAAAAATGTTAAATTTATTGAGGGTTTGCATCGCATCTATCGATGGCACTCCTTACCTTTGATAGGGAGAGTTTTTGACTTGGCATTGAAGCATGAGAAACAAAACAAGTTGTATCACGAGAGTAGGGAGAAAGGCAAGGCAAAGTTGGGCAAGGCGTCAAGAAACACTCGTCACCAGGGTGCGTCACGTGATTATCATATTGACTGTAACTATTTTCGTCCTTATGACCAAGGGCAAAGGGTTCAACAGTTTCAGAACTAGATGTCTAAAGGTGGTTACCAGAACCAACAGCAAGGAGGAAACCAGCTCCATCGTCAGGGTGGTAATCAATTTTAGAGACAGTGTCAATCAGTTTGAGCGATTGTGATATTATCAGTTCCAAAAACAGGATGGTAATCAACACTAGAGGCAAAATGAAAACCAATTCTACTTTCATGATAACCAGAGACATGGTTATCAGGGTCAGCTGAACCAAACTACCCAAGCAGCGTCCAAGGGGGGATGTAGTAAATTGTTTACTTGTGGGCAACCAAGTCATGTGATGTGAGATTGCCCTAAAGGTATGGACACCCAACAAAAATGGCAATGTCAACCCATCCAAGGGGGTGTATTTGCCGTACTACCAGATTAGAAAATTTTCCAAGGTATTCCTGATTTTCTTATCTCTAATGTTAAAGTTTTATTTGATACTAGTGCATCCTATTCTTTCATATCTACACGATTGGTTAATAAAAAAAAGTTAAAAACCCTGCCACTTGATATTCATTTTATGTGTTACAACCCCTTGAGGAGGCTCAACGACATTTTATGAACTATTTAAGAATTTTAATATTTCACTCCTAGATAAAGTGTTATTTGTTGACTTAATTGTGCTGGACTTTGAGGGTTTCGACCTCATTTTGGGAATGGATTGGCTGCATAAGAACCTAGTCATGTTTGATTGTGCAAAGATTATAGTTTTCATTCATGCTCCAGGCATTCTCCTTGTTTCTCATACTTGGGGAGATAGTGAATAATAAGTGATGACTACTCGGTGGGGACGTCAGAGTGAAAAATTCGAGATGTAGAAATGGTAAGGGATTATGATATGTGTTTCAGAAGATTCTTGGCTTGCCACCTAAGCGAGATGTTGAATTTCGAATTGATTTAATACCTGGAACCGCTCCTATCTCTAAAACAATATACATGATGGCACCAAAGGAGCTGAAGGAGATGAACGTCTAGTTGGATGAGATGTTGCAAAAAGGGCAATTTTAGTGTTCTTTGATTTATTTGGATATACTTACTGACATGTTTATTCATGTTAATGTATATGTGTAATCCTTTTGAGGTGTGTATGAACCAGGTTCATACATCCTAGTAATTCTCCCAGGGGAGCACCCACAATGTTCATTTCGAAGAAGGATGGTACCTTGAGGATGTGTATCGATTATAAAGAATTGAACAAGGTGACTATTAAGAACAAATACATGTTGCCTCGAATTGATGATTTTCTTGATCGGTTGAGGGGAGCAGTTGTGTTTTCACAGTTTGACTTGCGAACTGGATACCATCATATGGGTGTTGAAGATGATAATATTCTTCTCACGACTTTTCATACTAGATATGGATTGTATGAGTTCCTCGCTATGCCTTTCGGGTTGATAAATGCCCCAACCTTTTTCATGGATCTGATGAACCGGGTCTTTCAGTCATACCTGGACAAATTCATCATTATTTTAATTGATGACATTTTGGTCAATTTCCATAATGAAGCATAGCACAAACAACACTTCATAATAGTTTTGCAGACATTGAGAGATCAGAGATTGAATGTGGAATTCGGCAAGTGTCATTTTTGGGAGAAAGAGGTAAAATTCTTAGGGTGTGTGGTTTCTAGTCGGGGTATAGCGGTAGACCTAGATAAGGTGAAAGCAGTGAGAAACTGGAAACAACCTAAAAATGCAAATGAGGTGAAAAACATCTTAGGGTTAGCTAGTTATTACAAAAGATTTATTGATAAGTTTTATCTTATTCTTGCCCCTTTGAATAAGTTGACCTGCAAAAATGTTCAGTTTATTTAGAACAATGAGTGTAAAAAAGCTTTTCAAGAGTTGAAACACCAATTAACTACAACACCCATTTTGACTATTCGAGTGCAAGGTGGGAAGTTGATTGTTTTCATTGATGCTAGTGGCACATGTTTGGATTGTTTATTAATGCAAAACCAAAAAGTTGTGTCTTACGCCCAATAACAGTTGAAGCCTCATGAGAGGCACCCATGATTTGGAATTAGTGGCAGTGGTGTTTGCTTTGAAGATGTGGTGACACTATCTTTATGGGAAACATTTTGAGTTGTACATAGACCACAAAAAGTCTCAAGTATTTATTTTCGTAGAAAGAGTTGAATATGAGGCAACAAAGGTGGGAGGAGCTCATTAGCAGTTATGATTTTGAGATCATTTACCACCCAAGTAAGGGAAATGTAGTAGCCGATGCTCTTAGTCGACTATACGCTATTTCTTCTTATGATGTTCAGTTTAACCAGGGGACGAACACGGTTTATGTTGGTAGTTTATATGTTTGACCTTCTTTGATCAACATGGTTCTAGAGGAACAACATAAGGATTCGTGTTTGTTGAGCAAATTGGAGGACTCAGTGCTTGATAACTAAGATGATTGTCCTTCAGAGTGATCAATTCGGTCTGATGGTGGTTTGAGATTTCACGGGAGACTTTGTGTGTCTGACATTGATGGGTTGAAGAAAGGGATTATGGATGTGGCTCATAAGTCACGTTTTACCATTCACCCGGGAAACACCAAAATGTATCATGATATAAAGCGAACATTCTGGTGGAAAATTATGAAGTACGATATGGGAGATTATGTATCACAGTGTTTCACTTGTCAACAAGTGAAGCCTGAGCATCAGTGATCGTCGAGTTTGTTGCAGCCTTTGTAGATTCCTATCTGAAAATGGGAGAATATTTTCATGGACTTTGTAGATGGCTTTACCGAAGACTTGACGAGTTAATGTGTCGATTTGGGTCATAGTTGATTGTTTGACTAAGTTCGCACATTTTATTCCGATTGGTGTGCATCATACTACCGATCAGTTAGCCAGACGATACATCTGTGAGGTAGTTAGGCTTCACGGGGTACCAATATTGTGTCAGACAAAGATCCCATGTTTGCATCTGAGTTTTGGATGAGTTTTCAGCGAGCTATGGGGATAAGGCTAGATTTGAATACTGCTTATCATCTTCAGACTAACTGAGCGGGTGAATTAGGTTCTAGAGGATATGGGCAGGTGTACTCGATTTTAGTGGTAGTTGGGAGGATTATTTACCTCTCTTAAAGTGTGCTCATAATAACAATTATCATTCCAGTATTAGTATGACCCCATTTGAAGCTTTATATGGGAGGCCTTGTCGATCACCATCCTGCTGGGCGGAGGTTTGTGACACGGTTTTGCTTGGACTAGAGGTTGTCCATGAAACATAAGAAAAAGTGTAGATTATTAGAGAGCGGATAAAAATTGCTCAAAGCTGACAGAAGAGCTATGTTGATCGGAAGCGTAAGGGTGTAGAATTTCAAGTTGGGGACGTTTTTCTCAAGGTTTTACCTATGCGTGGCGTATTGAGGTTTGGTAGGAAAGGGAAGTTGAGTCCTAGATTTGTAGGACCATTTGAAATTATTGCTCGAGTAGGGAGTTTAGCCTATAGACTCGCCTTGCCACCGAGTTTATCAGTCGTTCATGGTGTGTTTCACATTTCCATGTTGAGGAAGTGTGTGAAGGATTATGCTCAGATTGTTCCACCCACAAAAATTGAGACTAATGATGACTTTACCCAAGTAGTACGATTGATGAAGTTGGATCGTGGTGTGAAACCACTTCGTAAAAGGACAATGAACTTCGTGAAAGTTCAATGGACTAAGAAGGAGATGATGTAACTTGGGAGTTGGAGGGCAAGGTGAAACAGATGCATCCGAAGCTATTCATCCGGTGAATATCGGGACGAGATTCATTTTGAGGTGTGTATAATGTAACGACCTCATAATACGACATTTATAATGTGTTGGTATTATTTTATTTAAAACCCTATTAGGTAGGGTTTACCTTAAAGAAAAAGAAAAGAAAATAGTGAGTTTTCTTCATTCTTTTAGTGGTTGTTTGATTTAACTTTCGTTTCGTTTCTCTTTATATTTGTTTACAAGTCTTCTTCGATTCCTCTATTCGTGTTTCTCTTTCTATCAATGTTTGTTTTCTTATTGTTATGAAGGTTTTTATTTTGACATGTACAATGGGTGTAACCGAGTTTAGGTAAAGTAAGGTTGAAGTATCATGTTTCTTTGAAAAGGGTTTTTTCAGATCTGATTGGAGTTGTCTCTTTTCGACGGACGAACCTGCTCTTTTGAGGAGTGGGAGTCAACAAAAGTGGTGTGGGCTAATCAGAATGGTGTATTTTCTACCAATATTTTTGTTATTATATACATATATATAAATCACCCAGTGAGTGAGGGAGAGACGAGGTTGAGTGGTGTGGACTGTTTTTTTTTGGAATACATGCAAACAATTGATTTGTTTTTATTTTGCATTGTTTATCATACATGAATCTTTTTTACACTGGGCCAAGGGAGTGTTATTTTTTTTATTCATTCTTTGTGCAGTGATTTAAGGCATGTCCTTGTATTGTTCATTGTTTTGTTTATTAAACAAAGTGATGGAAAGAGATAAAACTTCCTGGTTAAGGGCATATTTATGCCCTATTTATGGATGATTGTCCTTCAGAGTGATCAATAGGGCATATTTATGAACTGTGTTAATGTTTTATGAAAAATGCCCTATTGACACATAGATAAGTTACATGCTTACATGATTGAATTTATAGAGACATTTTGAGTTTAGTCTTAGATAAGTTTTTTTTTTAATTTTTAGTCCCTGAACCCCTCCCACCCCAGATGCCGTCGGCTGGGATCGACCCCGTGACCTAGTGATATCATCCGTCACTGCTAAACCACTGAACCATCACACCTTTGGCTAGTCTTAGATAAGTTGCTTTGTGACTACCTGACACTAAACTAACTAGATATGATTGAATTTAGATTGGTTCATAAAAATTGTTGAATTCCCTAAAAGAATAGGTGTATCTATTTATAATTGACAATGTGTCACTGTATAAGCATATTGAGATATCACAATAAGCGATATGAATAATTTTGAATTCATATTTTTAAATCACATTGAATTGTATTCCTTAGAACTATCACATATTTTATTGTTTATGTTCATCTCTTTCCTGTAGATAAATTAAATAACCTTCGAGCTGGGTCTTGTGGAGTAGGGCACCCCTTTCTTATAGAAAAACTAAGTAACCTTTTGATTGAGTGTTGCGGAAAGGGGGTAGTTTTTTAAATGCTTAAAATATACTTGATTATTTATTCGTAAAAAATGTGACGCGACTTATGTGCATTGATAGCCCAAAAGTGACTTTTATGTTACTCATATAGTTTGGAGTATCCATTGTACATGCATGTATGTGATGTGTCTCCACTTAGGCATGGATGACGTAGAAATTCTCATTTATATAAAAAATACATATGAACGTGTATGTGCATAGATGACGGATAAGTTATGTTTTATATGAGAGAGACATACAGGTGGTATCATAGCACAATTTACCATAGGCTAGAAAGAGTCTCGGGGATCATCGAAATGTGGTTTTGGATAAGAAGTACAATGTTGTGTGGATTTTATTGAGTATCTAGAATGGTATCAAAGTCGGACTCAGCCAAAAGTGTGCCAATGAGGACGTTGGGCCTTAAGAGGGTGGATTGTAACACCTTGTGTAGAAGGGTTTTGAAGCTGACAGCTCCAAGTGTGGTCGGGCTTAGAAGCTGGCAAGCTACCAGAGGCATTTTAGTCCACATCACCTGGGTGAGGGAAGATGATGTGTTATATATGTAAGGGTTGGATCTCCATAGTAAGACGTGTTTTAAATCTGTGCAGGTGGTAAGACCCAAAGCGGGCAATATCTATTATGTGGATCGAGTCGTTACACCCCCTTTTTGGCTAAAAAACCATTTTGGTGTATTGTTATCTTATTGAAGCAGTTAGTGCAACACATTTTTTTTCATTGAAAATTGAGCGTAGAATTGAAGGAAGTCTTCATGACATTTGTGGGTTTCCTTACATTGATATTTTAAAAAAATTGAAGTACTTGATCCATATATATTTGATAGAAATCTTCATGACAATTGGCGGGTTTCTTTATATTGTTATTTTCAAATAGTTGAACCACTTCATCCATATATATTTGGTTGTTTGAAGGAAACCAAGTAAACAATACCAGAATAATTCATTTAATTCCACTGATCATAGAAAATTACATAATGAGAATGCGTGGGTGTTTGGGAAGAAGAGCAAATAAGCTTTGATTGTAGTCATGTTTGGATTTGATTGGCTTGAGTCGTTTACTCTTGTATTGGCCAATGACAGCTTGACCATTAGATTTATAAGAATCCATCGCCCAAGGTGATATATGGTATAAATAAATAATGTAGGCAAATATGATAAATACCTTATCTAGAAATCTACATTTTTCATTTGATTTACCTCATGCACCAAATGATGTCCGAAATTTAATACATTTAAATTCACACATAAATAAATTGTGACATTATTATCATATATTACTAAATAAAAATTTGACATTTACAAAAAAAATTCTCATTGTTTTGGGCTTTTCCCCTTCATTTTGCTTTTATATCAAACAACTTGACTGATATCAATCAATCATAAAGGTACACTTCTTTTACTTGTAATTTATTCCATTACCAAATATAAAAAAATTTCAATAGATTTAAAAACTAATTCAATTGGCTAATCTCGGCATTGTGGATGCTCTGAAAATTTTGTTTGATCTCTCAAATCAAACACAAATTTCTATCTTCAATGCACACAAGGAAAAATTGGTTTCAGTGCAAGCGATTTGCTCAACACTTTATTTAAGTACTGTTCATAAATAATTACAAAGCGAATTAAATACAGAAGAAGAGAAACCTTCATGTTTGACTGGATACAACAAGAGAAGACAAATCTAATGAAAAAGAGAGGACAGAGCCCCGACCAGCCACGAGACCCATAGAGTGTCAATACATAAACTGAATCCGTAACCACAGGCGGATCATAACCAGACACAATATCATAATATAACAAATTCTTGAAACGAGAAATGAAACGAAAAATAACCAACAACCATAAAATTTGAACAAAATAAAAAATATTCAATTCGCCCCGCCCTGCGTCATTGCGACAAAACCAATATATACAACATTTAGTATTTAACAAGGTATATAATAATATAAAGGAGACAAAACATACCCATACAGGGTGGACAAAACTAAACAACACAAAACAGCTGGAAGTTGGGCCTATGAGCCACGATCAGCAGGAACTCAACACTGTCTGCACTCCAATAAAAGCACACCCCTTGTGAGTTCAGCAAAACACAAAACTAGTTGTTGCGAGTGAACTAAATACAAAAAACAGTAATCCATGTCACACAGTAATGAATAAGAGAGTAATCCTAGATGCATGATCCATAACCTGGAAGCGGTGTCCCTATACAAGTTTCTAAAGTCAGAATCACACTGTGTCTATGAGGATAATATTTCTAAGTTCAAGCACCTACACAAGCATTCCATATTGAACAATAACTACAAGTTTACGAGATATGTTGATCATTACAGACGATTCAAACATGGTAAACATCAAGTGATGAAGGCAAAGAGAATATCATAATCTTGCACAACCTCCTAAGTATGGCAATCAAGTCGAAAACTAAAAAAAAATCTATGCAAGTGTTTCATATTGTAGGTATCCGCATACCCTACGAATGTGTCTCACCCAGACACATCCCACAATGTGCACAAGTACCACTTCAGGCTTTTTTGTATCCTAATAGGGTGCCATATGCCCGGATAAAAACTCAACCACCCCGAACGATTAGCCTAACACGGCCAACCTAACACAAATCAAACTCAAACACACTGAGGGGAAAATGAGTAATCTATGAAGCACGTCCTCTGAGACCCGTCCTACAACACTCTCTAGTGGCAAGTGCGTGCGGAAACTCATCGCACCTCAACAAACTTGCCACATGCAATAGCGTCATCAATGTACGTAGGTATGAGTTATCTCAAGCACCGACCAAACTCATGATGCGAGATTACAACGGGGTAAAGACACTTACACTAATATCAGCATGCACGTACTACGAGTCTACACCGAATCTAATGTAACTGATGTGTAACAATAATCAACTAGGCGGTTATCATAAATCCACAACTACACTAGGGTCTCAACATGACCCAATTCACAACAATAATGTCCCTCGAGTCGAACTATCATACACACTCAAGA
Organism: Berberis vulgaris; assembly: GCA_963556465.1. NCBI lineage: Eukaryota > Viridiplantae > Streptophyta > Magnoliopsida > Ranunculales > Berberidaceae > Berberis > Berberis vulgaris. The sequence continues at coordinate 29,537,282 of OY747125.1, read as the reverse complement.
CTCGACAATTTACGGTAAAACACACAAAATGATGACAGGCCATATCAACTAATTTTTTTTTGAGTCAATACAATTTTGCAATTAAAAAGCAGGTCATTATACCGAGACAATAATCCAATCGTGTCACACCAAGCAAACTTGAAAACACAACATATAGTGACATTATACCAAAGCCTAACCACATTTATATTCAACCACTATTCCATTTCATTCATGTATATCATACTTGCAGAAAACTCAATATATAAATTCATTCACAAATGAACCAACACAACAATCAGAATCTCCAAAACCTTGTGAGTGTCAAATCCTGAACTTGTATTCAATCATACACAATCGGCGACATAATGTAACAATTCAATGCAAGATTTTAAAATAAATATTTCTCAAAGTAAACATTATAGTTACACTCACCTGAGTGGAATGGGTTTTCGGAACCCAAATTCTACCGACCGAAGCTACCAATTCGTGAAACACTAAATTCGGGACGAAGGAAACTTCCCAAACTGCAAAGACGAACCCAATAGTGACCAAACTTGTCGAAAACTGGAAAATTGAAGAAGTAACAGCCGGCGTGTGACTGAAAAATTACTTATCGACAAACTAAATCCAGCAACCACTCCGACGAAGCCCAAAATCGGCGAAAACTACCCTACTCCAGTCTGATCATCTCCGAACAACACAACAGGCCAAAAATAGGTCACAAAACCACCGAAATTGTGAATCGCAACTTACCCACGCGATCAAAACTCGGATTCACGCCGGAGAACTTCCCTAACAGACATGCACAACTGATTTTTCAGAAATTTCAGCCAACACTGAAACCACATTTGCATGTAGGGTTTACATGTTCCAACCGACGCCCCAACCACCACCTGAGAGGCTGATTAGAGCAGGGTTGCTCACATCGGCAACAACAGCTCCGATCAAGCCCTCAACCTGAATTTTTTTCTAGTTTTTAAAGCAAAAAATTCGAGCAAGAAGGAGAGGGGAGAAAGAGGAAGAATAATGAGGAGGAAAGTATGAGATTTGGGCGGAGAAATCGGCAAATCCCGCGAATGCACACCGAAGACGAAGAGGAGTCACTGGGAGAAAACGCTCTGGATAGAGAAAAAAAAGGAAGAAGAAGAAAATGGGCAAGTCCTCTCTTAATGTGTGAGTGGCTATTTGTCCCCATCGAAAAATCTGAGAACACCCTTTCCTCAAAAATCCATTTTTTAACCGAAATTAAATCTAACTAAATTTACACTATTGAAACAAATTTCAAAAACTTTGAAGTTAGGCAAATCAAACAACCGAAAAGCAAATCAAATAATCGGAAAAAAAAAAGCTACAGTTATTACATCATACACACCTCAAAAGAGATATTGTCCTCGAGATCAGACCGAGCAACGACAAGAAATACTAGGTGAAAAGCTCTGGGTATTTTTGTCTCATCTGATCCTCCTGCTCCCAAGTCATATCACCCTCTCGGTGACTCCACTGGACATTCACCAACTTCACTGTCTTTTGTCGAAGTTGTTTCACATCATAATCAATAATGGCTACTGACCTCATTGGATATTTCAACTCATCAGAAATCTCCAATTCAACGGGCTCCTCAATCTGTGACGGGTCTGCTAAACACTTCCGCAACATGGATGCATGAAACACATCTTGGAGACCGGACATACTCTACGACAATGCCAATACATAGGACACTGATCCAATTCTCTCAGTAATTTCACAGGGTCCTACATATCTCGATGCAAGCTTCCCTCGACCTCTGAACCTAACAACTCCACGCATCGGGGAAACTTTCAGAAAAACTTTGTCGCCAATAACAAACTCTAACTCCTTACGCCTCCTATCAGTGTAACTCTTCTATCTACTATGGGCGGTCAACAAACGCTTTCTAATCAACTCAATCTTCTCACTAGTTTCTTTGATTGCATCCGGCCCGATCACAGTCGACTCTCCAATCTCTGCCCAACAAATAGGGACCTACATGGTCATTCGTAGAGTGCCTCAAACGGTGCCATGCCAATACTTACATGGTAGTTGTTGTTGTACGTAAACTCGCACAACGGTAGGTGATCTTCCCAATTGCCTCTAAAGTCTAATATGCATGCTCTAAACATGTCTTCTACTGTTTGGTTCACTCTTTCAAACTGGCCATCTGTCTGTGGATGACATGTTGTACTCATGTCCAATCTAGTACCCATAGTCTACTGAAAGCTTTGCCAGAAGTGAGCTGTGAAAATTGAATCTCGGTCTGATACAATCGAAACAGGCGACCCATGAAGGCGGATTATCTCCCGAATAAACAACACCGCTAGATTGTTTGTCGTCCGATTCGTACTAACAGGAATGAAATGTGCACACTTCGTCAACCGATCAACAATGACCCATATCGACTCATGACTTTTCCTCGACCGTGGAAGTCCATCAACGAAATCCATAGTGATATACTCCCACTTCCACGTATAGATTTCTAATGGATGCAACAACCTAAACGGTCTTTGATGTTTCGTTTTCACATGCTGACAGGTCGCACATTGTGCCACAAACTCTCCAATGTCTTTCTTCATGCCGCACCACCAGAAAGAACGTCTCAAATCTCGATACATCTTCGTTCCACCGGGGTGAATGGTGAAATGAGATCTATGAGTTTCCTGTAAGATATCTCTCCGCAGCTACTCATCAAATGGAGCACAAAGCAGCCCACAGAACCTCAACCCTCCATTCCAACCAATTGACCAATCGGTAGGGCAATCATCTAGTGTGTCAACTACCAAATCTGCTATCTGCCTCAAAATCACTGGATCAAATGTCTGTCTCTCCACCACTCTACTGATCAAGCAACGGATAAACTGCTAAACCCGCTATCATGCTGCCTTCTGTACTGGAATTAGGCTTAATTGCAAATGAAGCTAATGTCTCAAGTGTTCGGTACTGAATCATCATGGTCGCCATCATTACATGTCGTCTACTCAAGACATCAACAACCACATTGGCTATACTAGGCTGATACTGTATCTCGAAGTCATAGCTGCTAAGAAAATTAACCCATCGTTGTTGCCTCATATTCAACTCCCTCTGAGTGAATAAGCACTTCAAACTCTTGTGATCTGTGAACAACTCGAACCTCTCACCATACTGAAAATGTTTCCAGATCATCAAAGCAAAGGCTACGACTGCCAACTCTAAATCATGTGTCGAATATCTCCTCTCATGGGGTTTCAACTGTCGAGATGCATAGGCTACAACCCTCTTGTTCTGCACCAACACTCCATCCAATCCTGTATCGCAAGCATCGGTAAATACCACCAGTCGGCTACTAGGTGTCGAAATAGTCAACACTGGTGTTGAAGTCAATCGAAGCTTCAAAGTTTCAAAAGCTTCTTCACACATCTCTTACCACACAAAAGGAACATTCTTCCTTGTTAATTGAGTGAGTGGTGCCGCAATCAGTGAAAATTTCTCGATGAACCATTAGTAATAACAGGCCAAACCCATAAAACTACAAATCTCCGACACACTACTCGGTCGTCTCCAAGACTTCACTGCTTCGACTTTATCGGAATCCACTGCAATACCTCCCCTAGAAATGACATGTCCGAGAAATTGAACTTCAGGCTCCTAGAAATGACACTTACTGAACTTTGCATACAACTGATTTTCTCTGAGTGTCTGAAAAACAATGCGAAAGTGCTTTCTGTGCTCCTCTACACTCCTCGAGTACACCAAAATATCATCAATGAAGACTACCAAAAACTTGTCCAAGTACGGACTAAACAACCTGTTTATCAAATCCATGAAGAAAGCCATTGCATTCGTCAATTCAAATGGCATGACTGGAAACTCATACAAGCCATAACGAGTCCGAAAAGATGTAATTGGAGCGGAGTGTTCCTCTACTCTCATCTGGTTACCCAGACTGCAAATCCAACTATGAAAACACTACGACTCCCCTCAACTGATCCAATAAATCATCAATTCGAGGCAACAAATACTTATTTTTGATGGTCACTTTATTAAAATCTCGATAATATGTGCACATCCTCAATGATCCATCCTTATTGGACACAAATATAGCTGGAGCTCCCCAAGGTGAATTGCTCGGCCGAATAAACCCCTTACGAAGCAAATCATCAAGCTGTACTTTCATCTCTTCCAATTGCTTAGGTGCAAGCCTGTACGCTGATTTAGATATAGGTGTAGTACCAGGAACCAAGTCAATCCGAATATCTACCTCACGGCGAGGAGGGATACCGAGAATCTCTCGAAAAACATCAGGGAACTCACACACAACCTCGACAGAACTGATGTCGAGACTAGAAATCTCAAGAGAGCCAAGAAAACTCGATATCACATAAACAAAATTGGGTTCACAAGCCAACACACGAGGCTAAGCATCAGGTGGCGCTAATGTCACCGACCTATGCAAGAAATCAATGATCACCAGATGACTGGACAACAAATCTATCCCTAGAATTAAATGATAGCCCTTAAAACCCAAACAATAAAGTCAAACACGAAGGTGTGCCCCAACAAGGAAATCTCGAAAACGGGGACAATATTCCCAAAACCAAACCGAACTGCCAAAAGGGGACACAACACACAAGGGTTCTTGTAAAGGCACTATCTCTAAACGGTCTCTAACAACTAACTGTCTAGAAATAAAAGGCCTATGTGTTCCTGTATCGAAAAAAGACATCAACTGAGAAAACGACGAATGCACAAAGCCTGGCACACAACACATATATCCCGAGTGATATAACAACACACTAACATGCAATTTTTCCTACGTATAGTGCATGTAACACATATCCTACTATATCTAGCACACACAACTAAAACGAAAATAATAACATACCCTCAACATTTCCCTGACCAGGAATAACTGCGAGGTGAACAGGTGGTGCTGGGAGAGGGACTCTCTGACCAACTCTAGACGCATGTGCTAACTGTCTCGGAGGCGCCCTCTGCTGTGCTGGTACATCCCTACTCTGTGGATAAGCTCTGGAAAAGTGCCCCGGTTGCCCACAAATATAAAAAACTGCTTGTTCCCGTCGATTTGTCTGACCTCTGGGACAATCACATGCTAAGTGTCCATCCTGACCACAAGTGAAACAACTGCTCTTGGCTCCTATCTGACCACCCTCATAGGTTGTCTCTACTGCTGTTGTTGTCGATGATTTCCTCGGGAATGTCTATCACCTCTGCGGTTACTGCCAATCCTAACTGGTCGGCTCTAGTCTCTTTGTTGAACAACGACGTGCTCTGGCTGTTGTGCCTGATCAACTGTCTGGTTCCTCGACCAAACCTTTGACCGTGCTCTATACCTCTAGCCCATCAAACCAAAGTTTCTTGCCTACACTCAGCGTCAACTTGCTCCTGATTCAAAGTGACATCCACTAATTTCTGAAAAGGACAATCGATCATCACCATCAACTATTTCTTTAGGAACATGTTTAGACCACTCAAAATTTTCATGTTCTTATTATCTGTAGTACCTATGAAACAAGTGGCATAACGGCTCAACTGTGTAAACTCAACTAAGTATTCTGAAATAGGTCTAGATCTCTGTTGTAAGTGTGAAAACATGTCCACTATCTCAGCTCTGGCAGAATCAGGAATAAAATGTTGCTCAAACACCTCGCAAAATGTATCCCACTGCATCTCTGACACATCTCGACTCTGCCTCACTGAATCCCACCAATACATAACCTCCCCGTCAAACTAGAGTGTTGCTAACTTGCTACGCTGTATAGGTGTCAGCACCATCCTCTCAAATATGAGCTCTACCTTACTGATCCACCGATCCGCAGCTAGAGAGTCTCCAGTACCATCAAATCTTTCACCACCCAAGATGACGAAATTCTTGTTGCGACGAGTAAACGGATCCTTTGACTGATTTCCAAGTCTCATATTCTATGGCCACTATGTCATAATTTTTATGAAAGCTTGAGAGGCATTCTCTCTAGCAATGCCTGATCCCTCACCCTGGGTTCTCTTACCAGGAACCATCACCACACTCCCTCTACGCAAAAGAAAACACACATTCAATACATCAAACAGCACAACAAAATTCCTAACTCCTCTACCCAATTCACTCAAGAAAAATGTCATACGATGATGTTCTACGTAAACCGGTAAACAATGGCTCTGATACCAAGCTCTGTCACACCCTGACATGCCACGAGACCCGTAGCGTGCTGGTACGTGAACTAAATGCGTAACAATTGGCGGATCGTAACCAGACACAACATCATGGTATAACAGATTCTTGAAATGAGAAACAAAACGAAAATAACCAACTACGATAAAATTTGAACAAAATAAAAAGCATTTAGTTCGCCCCACTCTGCGTCATAGCGACAAAAGCAATATATACAACATCTAGTATTTAATAAGGTATATAACAATGTAAAGGAAGCAAAACATACCCGTATAGGGTGGACAAGACTAAATAGCACAAAACAAGTCTACAGCTGGAAGTTGGGCCTACGCGCTACGATCAGCAGGAACAACAACATTGCCTGCACTCCAATAGAAGCACACCCTTTGCGGGGTCAACAAAACACAAAACTAACTGGTGCGAGTGAACTAAATACAAATAACAAAACAATTTACAGGAGGAATCCATGCCACACAGTAATGAATAAGAGAGTAATCCTAAATGCATGATTCATAACCTGGAAGCGATGTCCCTATACAAGTTTCTAAAGTCGGAATCACACCGTGTCTCTAAGGATAATATTTTTAAGTTCAAGCACCTACACAAACATTCCATATTGAACAATAACTACAAGTTTACGAGATATGCCGATTATTACAGATGATTCAAACATAGTAAATATCAATTGATGAAGGCAAAGACAATATCGTACTCCTGCATAGCCTCCTAAGTATGACAATCAAGTCGAAAACTAAAAAAAATAATCTATGTAAGTGTCTCATATCGTGGGTATCTGCATACCCTACGAATGTGTCTCACCCAGACACATCCCACAACGTGCACCAATACCACTTCAGGCTTGTTTGTATCCTAATGGGGTGTCATATGCCCAAATACAAACTTAATCATTCCGAACGACTGGCCTAACACCGTCAACCTAACACAAATCAAACTCAAGCGCGCTGGGAGAGAAAGCGAGTAATCTCTGAAGCACGTCTTCCGGGACCTGTCCTACTGCACTATCTAGCGGCAATGTGTGTAGGAGCTCACCGCACCTCAACGAGTTATCTTAAGCACCTACCAAACTCACGATGCGAGCAAGCTCTAAAGCATTGGCACAACAAACATTACAGCGGGGTAAGAACACTTACACTAATATCAGCATGCACGTACTACGAGTCTATACCGAATCTAATGTAACTGACATGTAACAATAATCAGCTAGGCAATTCTCATAAATCATGACTACACTAAAGTCCCAACATGACCCAATTCACAATAATAAAGTCCCTTGAGTCGAACTATCATGCACGCTCAAGACTTGACAATTTATGGTAAAACACACGAACTGATGACATAGGCCATATCAACTAAATTTTTTTCGAGTCAATACAATTTTGCAATAAAAAATCAGGTCATTAAACCAATACAATAATTTGATCGTGTCACACCAAGCAGACTTGAACACACAACATATAATGACATTATATCAAAGCCTAATCACATTTATATTAAGCCACTATTCCATTTCATTCATGTATATCATGCTTATAGAAAATTCAATATATAAAATCATTCACAGATGAACCAACAAAACAATCGAAATCTCCTAAGCCTCATGAGTGTCAAATCTTGAACTTGTATTCAATCATACACAATCGCCAGCATTATGTAACAATTCAATACAAGATTTTAAAATAAATATTTCTCAAAGTAAACATTATAGTTACACTCACCTGAGTGGAATGGGTTTTCAGAACCCAAATTCTACCGATTCGCGAACAATGAATTCGGGACTAAGGAAACTTCCCAAACTGCAAAGACGGGTCCAACAATGAGCAAACTTGCTGAAAATTTGAAAAATAAAGAAGTAATAGCCGGTGCGTGATTGAAAAATTACTTACCGACAAAGTAAATCCGGCGACCACTTCGACGAAGACCAAAATCCAGTGAAAACTCATTGAAAACTACCCTACTCTGGTCTGATCGTCTCCGAACAACACAACAGGCCGGAAATGTCACAGAACCACCAGAACTGTGAATCGTAGCTTACACACGTGATCAAAGCTCAGATTCACACCAGAGAACTTCCCTAACGGACATGCACAACTGATTTTTCAGAAATTTCAACCAACCTTGAAACCACCCTTGCATGTGGGGTTTACAGGTTCTAACCGACGCCCCAACCATCACCTGAAAGGCTGATTAGAGTAGCGTTGTTGGCACCGGCAACGACAGCTCCGATCAAGCCCACAAATTTTTTTTTTTAAAGCGGAAAACTTGAGCAAGAAGGAGAGGGGAGAAAGATGAAGAAGAAGGAAGAGGAAATGATGAGATTTAGGCGGAGAAATCGATGAATCCCCGAATGCATGCTGGAGAAGAAGATGAATCGCTGAGAGAAAACGCTCTAGACATAGAAAAAAAAAGAGGAAGAGAAGAAAGGGGGGAAGTCTTTTCTTGATGTGTGGGTGGTTATTTGTCCCCACATAAATTCTGAGAACACCCCTCCCTCCAAAATACAATTTTTTTTTAAAACTGAAATTAAATCTAACTAAATTTACACTATTGAAACATATTTCAAAAACTGCGAAGTTAGTTAAATCAAACAACCAAAAAGCAAATCAAACAATGGGAAAAAAAACTACCGTTATTACAACAAATCTAATGAAAAAGAGAGGACAAAATGGTCAAATGGGATGTTAATATTATTTGAGTCATAAAAATTGCAAGTCGTGATAACGATTATGGATGCTCTTAACTGAATGCATAATAGAGAATACCATTACAATTTTATTTATTTATTTAATTTTTTTTGTTAAACAAAGTTCGACTTTGAATTGAAAGAGGTTTTAGACACATTTATTTGGTTCCAATTACAATCCATCTGTTTGCTGTGTTGAGGTCGGAACAACCCTCATCAAGCTGCAAATGGTGCCACCACTCCTGCAGTGACTCTCTTACTCCATTACGCGTCGTCTTGTCGTGGTTTGAAAAGAAGAGGGAGCCGCTCCACTCTTTTAGCCCAGATCTCGATCCACTCCAGCAACACTACCAGTACGTCTCTCCCTTTTCAATCCCAATCTCTCTCTCTCTCTCACCAATTTCTTCAATTATGCTTGAATTCGTTGTAAGGATTTCAGGCATTTGAACTACAAATTGTTCCTCGAGAAAACTTTGTTTCTCAAGGTCCATCAATCCAATTCTACCTTCTATGAATCTCGAGATCACATCTTCGCTATTTGTGTCAAAGCGTCTCCGTTTAATCTGATTCGTGTCATTTGTCTTTGATCCGATCTATATTTAGGGTTGGAGAATAGAATTTTAAACTTTGAATAATGCATCCGAATTTGAATTGAAATGCGTGATTTTTGAAAATTGGATTGATTTTTGTTATCTTTGTTTTTCAGGTGAAGTGGTCTTCATACAATGGCTGGGGCTGCAGGTGGTTTCATCACTCGCGCATTTGAGTCAATGCGCAAGGAATGTTCGCCCAAAAAGTATGGCGAGCTTCAGAAGGCTATCAACTCCTATTTCGGTCAGTTTATGCACTCTTTGTTCCAACTTTAATTATTTTATTTTATTTCTCTGTGACAAGTATGTTTGATTGTTTTTGTCATTTCCTTCCTTTAAATTGAGATGCTGTTCATACAATGTAAGATACTAATGCAAATTTTGACAAAGGAGGTTGAAACCAAAGAGTAACTCTAACATACTTGAGCACTCACTCTAAATACCATAGTATTTTAATCCTATCCTCGTGGATTTAGCTATTTTTACAAGTGGATTGTAGTGTGAATGTATATGTTGCGGAAGAGATATGTCTATGTCTATATATGTAAATGTAAATATGTATATAATTTGTTTCCACGAAGGTAGAAAATAAGATATTATCAATTACGCTCACACAAGTTCTTCGAAATGAATAACTTTAGACTCTCATTTTATATCTCAAATTCAATTTTCTTAATTTAGCTATTACACATAGCCAACACGGCCAATTGTTATCAACCCACCCAGCTTGGAAAGAACTTGATTTCAAATTCAAAGTGCAATGAGACCAATGACATTGTCTAGCGGAGTTGGTGTCGCTGTACCACAGCTTCCAAAAGATCCAATTCATGCTCGTCGCCTTATTTAATTAGGGGCTCTTGCCTCCCATTGGGACATTCAACTAGAAATATGCCCAAGCTTACCACATTTAATTTATATTTAGGGCCATTTGTGAGGGAACAACAGCTGAAAAGGACAAAGCCCGAGAAAAAGAAGTGGGGTTTGTGCAGGCTCTAGTTTGAGCTTAGCTTTTTGGGCGTAACTGCAGGCATCATTCATGGTCTTGAGTAGTTTGTTTTTGGATATTTTGTCGAAATCAATCGATGGAGCGATTGATTTTATGTTCAATTTATTTCAGCCTACTGCACAACAAATTGAACTCAAATTTCACACACGGGTGCACTCATATTTCTGATAACACATAATTGTATTCAATATTATGTAGATGTTGTAATTTACTAATACACAATATCTATAATTAACTGAGAAATTGCAAGCAATGTTGAATAACCTTTAAGCACTAGGCCATATAACTGGAATTTCCTTTTTAATGTATGCTATACAAGGTTGTCAAACCACAAAATCCTATTGGAAAAAGGGAAAAATCGGTTTGGGATTCAAATTGCAAATTGTAAGATTCAGGGGTATGGTTAAAAAATAGTTAGCATATATAAGAGACAAGTAATAGATAATAACTACTCATGAAAAGAAAGCATGCCGCAATCCATGCCCAGGGTTTTGAGCAAGAGATAAAGAAGCTGTATAAGAGAGCGGTTTTTATATTGAGAGATGAAAAAAATATATTAGAAAAACGAAATCTTAATTTTTGCCCTTATATTCAGCATACTTGAATATCGAGCTTGGATTAGACGAGGAAATGTGGGAAGATCGCATTGCTTGGAGAACCAAAATCCATGTAGCCGACCCCGAAAATCTCGGGAATGGGCTTTGATGATGATGATGATGATTCAGCATACTTGAAAGGGAGACTTGAAAGTCAGAAGTCCTAAGAAATCAAGTTATCATAACTCTTTAAATGTCTTTTTGTATTACAAACTAAATGCGTTTGGGGCTCCTAGTGGACTCAGTCACTCAGATCCACGATTCCATGATGCTTACTGGTAAGTTTGTTATTTGAACTTATGCTACTATAGTTCTCTATCTTCTTCTATACTCTTCAACTACCTTTTCTTAACTACATCTTCTCGAGTTATTGGGTTCAAGTTAGAGTTGGGAAAAACAATTAAAACTAAAAGAAAATAGGTTTAGGGTTTCTATACACCATCTCAATTTTGCTTGGAAGCAAATAAAAAACCATAAAGAGTAGATTTTTATTTGATAACACATCTTTTCAATTTTTGATTCATCATAATTTAAGCGGTTAAAAAATCTGAGTCGTCTGAGTTTTGAATTTTGTGAGTCTTTGAGTTGTGTCAACGTGTTTGGTATGTGAATCGGCTTGAATCGTGCGTCAACTCTTACGAGTCAATGATTTTTCACAACTATGATACTATATTCCTTTAATTACAAAAGATGAAGTGTTCGGGCAAGTATATGTATCGTAATTGGACAATGACAGGTGTCTTACACAGGTATGCCACTCTTTAAAAGTATCCATGCAACCCGAATGGTAGTATCATGGAGGCTTTCTTTGGTTTCTTTATTCACATTGAATCACCACTATATTGGAAGTGTGGATTAAGATAGTGGCTGCAACATATAATGGCAGAATAGCCTATAAAGTTGGAGATTCAATGTTATCAATTATATTCCATACTTTCCTCATATCTTGCCCTCACACTCCTAATATTTGCTTGCCTCTTCTCTTTGGCTCGATTGACTAGCCGTATATATGTAATCGCCTCCAACAAGGCAAAATATTTTCACTGTTTCATTTCATCAAAATGAGCCAATATGTTTTGACAACGTGGTTTATTTGCCAAGACAATGTCTCTAATATGACCCCATCAAGATTTGGTGAAAGATCAAAGAAGAAAGGATAATAAGGGAGAAGTTGAAGCTGTAAACAAGGAGGTATTTGGTAAACTCCAATTCCTGATTGATAACAAACAAAGCTTCTTTACACAATTTTGAATTCCTAGAAGAGGCCAGGGAATTAGATGATGCAGATGGGGCACACTGATTAGAACTCAAAACTGAGCCAGCAAGCTATTGAAGAGAACACACTCATTGGAGAAGGAAGGCTGGGGTAAAATGGGGCACACTTGGTGACTTCTGTTACAAATTATTGCATAAGTTAGCAAACTTTAGGGAAATCTTCAACTCCATTCATTCATTTGATAATCAGGGCACTGTCACTGACGACCAACACTGTATTGCAAATAATATTCTTCAGTTTTAGACCTGTTGCCTCTAATGTTTGGTTGTCGATCAATACATAGAACATTCTATAGATTGCTAGTTCCCATGCACATCGAACATTCTATAAACATGATACTTATTTCTTTATCAATTTTTATTTCTGCTTTGTTTTTGTGGTATTACTCTCTGAACTGTTGAATGTTATTTGACATCTTTTAATTATTGTTATTATTTTTGTAGAGAGTACAAGGGAGATCAATCAGCATCCTACCTCAAGTGAGAAAGATCAAGCTGCATCTTTGGTTGGAGATGCAAGGTCATAATCTGTAGAAAAAGTAATTAAGTTTATAACGAAAGTTACCCAGGAAAAAAGCTATGTTTCCTTCTCTTTTGAGATTGAAATTTTTTGTACCTCAGTTTGTAACATTCTTAAATGACAATTACTTCCGCTATCTATTCTTGCTTTAGTCGTAGCCCATGGAATTGCTTCAACAGTTTATGTATATCACACTTCTTCCATATCTTTCTAGGTCAAGCATATTATTATGTGTCTTGTTATTATCAAACAGTTTTATACGCTTAAACTTATTTTTTTCTTTTCTTTATTGCTAAAATCTTTTGTGCATGACTGGTTTTGTTAGCTCCCCTTTGATTTTTATGATACTCATTCAATTAGACATTGTTCTTTAAGATTTATTCTTCATACTTCCATCTACAGTACTGGTGCTGAAGCTGTCAGCGACAAAATAGATAGCGATGGGTCAACTTCAATTCCACAAACTAAGGAAGGGGCGGACAATATCAATAAACCAGTAGGCATGGGTGTGACAACAGCCTTAGCAAGTGCTGGAAACACATTAGAAGGGGCTGAAGTGGAACTTGTGTTACAGCCACTTCGACTTGCATTTGAGACCAAGAATTTGAAGCTTATGGAGCCTGCCCTGGATTGTCTGCATGTATGTAATCATTCCTGATTCAGAATCAAATGTATCTTTTCAATTGTTATTTTCATAGTTGTTTTAGATATTAAGAAACAACTCTACTGTTTGGGTTCTACAAGAAATGGAAACATGGCCATTCTGCAGTCTTATGCCGTATATGAGAATGCACTTCAGTTGTTATTCGCCTTGAAAATCTGTGCACCTCTTGCTGTAAATGTATACCTGGAACTTCATAAAAAACAATAAGAGGCTCTTGATCTCTAACTTACTCTGATCCTCTTGTTGTGTATACAGAAACTCATTGCTTATGATCATTTAGAAGGTGATCCTGGTGTGGATGGTGGGAAAAATGCTCCTCTCTTTATGGACATTCTCAACATGGTTTGCGGTTGTGTTGATAATTCATCAACTGATAGGTAGGTTCTGTATATGCCATTACTTTCCAACACATATGACCATACGACTTTTATATGCTCTTAGTTTTCGCTGAAACATTCATGGTACTTTGCAGTACCATTCTGCAAGTGTTGAAGGTGCTTCTTACTGCTGTAGCATCGACAAAGTTCAGAGGTAAATTTATTCTGATAAGTGACAAGTGCTGTTTGTTGTTTTACCTTGAATTTGCACAAATGGCTGATCTGTGACTGCTGGTATTTTGTTAAGAGCTGGTGCGTGTTTGTTAAAATCACTTAGACTGGTGTCATATATTTGAAAGCTGGTACAAATGCCAAGTAATTCTTGTACTGAAAGTTGATACCTCTCAAAGTTTTGGATTCATTGCAAAAAAAATTCGAGTTCATTTGACAATTCTAGTTTTTTTGAATTTATATATTTAAGTATTTGGAGGTTGAGCTTTTTGATTATGTGTGTGTGTGTTTCATGTTGAGTTGAGTTTATAATTTGCTATTAATTGAATTTTGTTTTTGTATAGTAAACCAAAGTTTTGAAATCTACTTTAAATTAAAAACAATTTTACGAGGTGTAGCATAAATGAGTAAACATCATTCGTGTTGTTACTTGTTAGAATTCATTTATTACTATTTATTATTATTATTATTACTATTATTGTTGTTATTATTATTATTATTATTATTATCATTATCATCATTATTATTACTATTATTGTTGTTGTTAGTTATTCTTATTTTTATTCTTTTCCAAACTTTGAAAATTTAAATTTGGTTTTTAACAAGTACTGGACCACGGTGTTCCAATCTAACTTCTCACACAAGCAAGTGGTGGTAGAAAGTGATTAAAAGGTGTAAATCTATGGTAATTGTATAAGCTAATGGATGGTGGTGTTGATTTGGTGCAGTACATGGGGAACCATTGCTAGGAGTGATCCGTGTATGCTATAACATTGCTCTTAACAGGTATCACCTTTACTTTTAATGTTTACTTAACCTCGACTCTCAACTAGAACTTCTAATTGTATATTTGGTTTAATGTTCAGCAAAAGTCCCATTAATCAAGCAACATCAAAGGCAATGCTAACACAAATGATCAACATCATATTCAGGCGAATGGAATCTGATCAGGTAAGAAGACACCCTCCATTCTCCATTTTTGTTAGTTAGAGAGAACAACCATAGTAGTATTAGAATTTGATTAATACTAGGAATCGTTTCCTGTTTCTAATAGGTTTTGTAGTTGTGTAGGATTTAGTTTCCTTGTAGTAAGTTTTTGTCCAAAGCCTCTTTCCTCAATACATTGAGGGTTGTCAGTGTATTCTCTCCCAATTAAGAGGGGAGTTCCTTTTAGCTGTGGCAAGTGGTAACATTATTTTGTCGCCCATGTGACCTAACTTTTGTCTTCTGAGTTCACGATGAGCTCTAGAAGATTAATGTTTAAAAACCCAGCTTTGTACTTATTTTAGTAGACCAAAGGTTACTATTTATAGTAATTCAGGCCTTTACTAGTTATATAAGATATAATTTGTTGAATCTGATTTCCACTTCTGATTAATGAATGTCAGTTGAGTCTTTTAGAGTTGTAGTAAATTTTAGAAAATCTTTGATTGTTTCTGTTAAAAATCTTGTTTGAGATGCTTTTGACGCAGAAGATTAATAAAATAGCATCGAGTTTTGCAAGGAAAGAGAAAAAAAAAGAGACAAATTCAATGATAATATTCAATCGATAACAATTTAATAGTTGTTTTTTTTGAGCTTCATATATAGACGCCATCTCAACAACTTCTAGGACTGCGAAATAAGTTTCCTTCTAAAATACTGAAAATAATTTTCGCATTATAATTCAATTTCAATACTTATAGGCACTTCTTTGTAATTTTATTAAACTTTCTAAAAAGGCACTAAACGTTCATTAAAACAATTTTTTTACAAATGCTATAAAGATTATAGTAAATCTCCGTTTTACTATTTGGAATTTATGAAAATATTAAAAGATTGATCTTATGGATTTCATTCATTGTGTTTTATCAATAAAAGAAAACCACTAAGCCCCCCAACCAAATTACATCATATATTGTTGTGGACAAAGGTATCTAAGTTAAACTTACACAATGAGAAATGTATATCTTTAAAAATAAAAATGCCCCACCTGCAGCCCCACATCCACAGACTTACTTTCGTACATCTGTTTCCCTTCCTTGGAATTTGTGCATTGGAAACAAAGTTGTGCATTGAAATCTGTTGTTTAACTTGTTTTATTGATCTGCTGTGATGAAATCTGTTGTTTTATTGATGAAAAAGTTTGTGCATTGGAATAATGTGAGTCATGGTAAAAATTCGGCCTAGAAAGCTTTCATCGTTTCTTTCAACTTGTAGCATGGAACTTCTTCACAAATCTTGGGAAAATTTGTGAAAGAGCAAGATTTTGCATGAATTTGACACGTGGAATGATTAAGAAAATATCGAAGCAACTTACTATCTGGAAGTGAGACAAAGGTGCATATGGATGAATGACAAAGGTCTCCCCTTCTTTAAGCTCATCCTAATACTAAAGCTAAAGTGGTTCCTCCTAAGAATCCATTATCTCGTCCATCTCAATTAGTATCAATAGTCCAACTTTGGGTGCCTCATTTGGAATTTCAGTTTCACAATAAACATTATCAATTTGGCTTTCCTTTGTGTATTAATAGCATCTTGTGTGAGTTTCAGTGTTGGAAGGATAGTGGTGTGGGGTTGGACAATGGCTTAAAAAAATGGTGGCGTTGAAGGATTAGTTAGCTTTGTTTCAGAAGGCTTGATGAAGATATTGGATATCTACTAAGGCTTGAGTTCATCAAAGTAACAAGTGTTTAAGAGGTGGTGGTGGAGACATAGGATATGGAGGGTTATGGTCGTGGAGGAATGTGCTCACGATGCTTCATTCTATTAGTGCAATGAAGTAGCATACTCTTCCTTCATGTAAAAAAAAAGCTATTTTCGCTTGACACAATTCATGGTCTTAAAAGGAATTATTGCGACGTTTCATTCTCAATGACATTGTTTGTTTCATTCTCAATGACATTGTTTGATTTGGTTTGATTTGCTGAAGAATGTGTAATAGAGAATGGGAATGCTTGTCTATATATAGGGCGGAATTTGGAATCACATTTTGACAAAGAAAGTTGCATATAAACAAGCACCTAAAGGATGCTGGAGTTGAAGGATTAGTTATTGTTGGTTCGGATGGATTGCATGAAGATATTGGATGTCTACTAAGGCTTGAGTTCATCAAAGTAATGAGTGTTGAGGTGGTGGTGGAGACATAGGATATGGAGGGTTATGGTGGTGGAGGAATGTACTTACAACTTTTCATTCTAGGGCTTTTTGCACTTTGCCTCCCCCAATAATATTTTCTAAAACAACTTTGCCCCTCAAAGTTTTCAATAACTTGCTTTACCCTTCACCCATATTTTCACAAAATAACTAAAGATTTCTCGAGATCATAAAAGCCATATTGAGAAAAAAAATTAGTGGCCACGATTTAATTGAAAAAACTATTGTCTTCCCTAATTCTCCTCTGCTCAACCGATTCCCAATACTCCCGCCCTTATATTCTTCTCCGATTCAAAACCAACACCAACTTAAAGACAAAAACTCAATGGCTTTTTCAACTCTTCTTTGCTCTTACGTTCTGCATCCCTCTGCAACCGCAAACACCCTTGTCACGAATCTCATTTCCTATCGACCCTCCATTTTCAAACCTCCATCAACTTCAATCCCCGTCAACCCCATTGAACTAAAGCTTTCTTATCTAATGGGCCACTGCAAAGATGAATTAATCGGAGAGTATGCGAAAGTGGGAAAGGGAAAGGTTGGTGCATTTAATGAATTTGAGAACGGGAGGGGGAACTTGCAGTGAAGAGGGCATGGTGAGCGTGATTGGGCATGATTGAAGGAGACTGAAGAAGATGAAGGTAGAAGAAAGAGGAGTTTTGAGCAACATCTGCCAAGTTCAACCAAATCCCTAATGAACTTATTGTTATACACAATAAACTTATTGTTATACACGTCAAACACATCCAGTGATTGCAAATCATTGAATCCCAAAATTAGCCCTATTAGCATGTTATAGCTAAGAACAATCATTTCCAAATGCTTCAAATTGGAAAGTCAATATATTTCATTCGTCTAGAAAAGTCGATACTTTGTTGGGATTAAATGATCTCTAATTTACACGTATACATGCACCTATTTTATCCACCTGAAAATTTAAAAAAGTGATATTATGATTGGATTATCTCTTAACTATGTAGATCATTCTCACACAAAATTAATTCATTTGAGTTTCATATCATGGATATATATGCTAAGCAAGTAAGAGAATGGTCAAACGTCCAATTTGACCATGAACTTGTTGACATATTTGATTGAGATAGAAATTCAAAACTTACCATTTTTTGTGAGGGTGATCTACATGGTGAGAAGATCATACCCACAAAAGGGGAAAAAAACTTAATTTAAAATTGGGGCATATGGAGTTTAGGGACAAGTAATGGTTTTCACTAGCCAACGAGGACCCTATTAGTTTTCATGGTAAATTAAGGACCCTATTAAATAAAAAAATAATTTTCAATTCTTTTGAAATCCATTTGAGCCATAATTTTCAGGAAAATTACGGATTAACACTAGAAACAACATGCCAGAGTTTCAGACCGTTTGGACACCGTTCCTTGAGATACATGGTTATGTCCATTAGATATCTTGGTAAATAGTCTTTATGAGTGTTTAAGGACCACCTGCAAGCGGATGATCTTGGACAATTGGCGTTGGCTGGCCTAGCGGTCGGCCTGTTCATGCCCAAGGTGGGTTCTCGCTCGATTCACTATGATTGTGATATTAATAGAGAAATTCCTTTATTGCACTTAGCATAGATCTCGAGGCGCACATGTCCAAATGAGGTAAAACTTTGCATGCAAATATTTTTTGTAAAATACCTCTGTTTCTGGATATATACATATATATCTGGCGGGATTCGGGGACAAATTCTTGACAAAGAAAATTACTCATGCCTATTTCATGTACCTATTTTATCCACCTAGAAATTTCTGAACAAGTTGATATTTTGTGGGGATGATCCCTTAATCATATAGACCACTCTTAGAAAAAATGAACTCATTGGGAGTTCCAAAACATGCTATACAAGGCAGAAAATTTTCAATCGTTTAATTCCACCCTAAAAATTTTCAAGTGTTTAATTCCACCCTGATAGAGTTAGAAATTTCAAAAACTAAAGATTTTCAACGAGAATGATTTACATGGCAAAGAGATCATTCCCTCAAAAAATCTACTTATTCTAAAATTTCTAGATGGGCAAAGTATGCGTGTGTAACTTTCTTTGATAAAAATCTTTGTCCCGGGGGATCCCACCCGTATATATATATAGTTGAGATTCAAAGACAATACTTTTTTACAAAACACCTAACAACAAATCTGGTTTGCACATTTAAAAAGGTCTAATGGTAAATTTTTTATGAGATGAAGCACTAACTAAGGCCAAGGCATTTAATGTGATTCTCTCCAAATGAACATTCCCTCTCTCTCTCTGAAATTACCCACTTCTCTCTCTCATTTAACTCACTCCACCATTCTCAAATGAAAAAGTCAAATTTCAATAAAATTTTGACAAAAATACCAAAAAGAAAAGATGAAATATCATTAACACAAATATTTAGTCCAATAAACATTTTAATCGAAATTCTTCAAAAATTGTATTTTAGCAAGGATAGATTAAAAAAATCCTGGTTTTTAAGTTTTTTTATCAGCAAAACCAGTAGGGAATATAATAACAAAGAAACAAGAAAAAGTTGCACCAGCTTTTGAATGAAAAGGTTAGCTAGCTGAAGGAAGAAGAGGCCAACACCTCAATTACAAAAAGAAAATTTTATTCCAGTTCAAAATGCACATGTGGAAGGGCTGATCCTCTAAGACTCCCCAAGTAACACCCAGATTTGATTGATGGAGTCAAGTGTGTAATATCTCTAGAAACACCTTTGAAAATCCTTCTGTTTCTCTCTTTCCAGATGGTCCATATGCAAAGAGGACCCTGTCTCACAACCACACTCCTTTTATAGACAACCACTTCTACCCCAAGCTTTAGCCCATTGGAAGAGATTATCAGCAATGGAGGGAAGGCACCTTACTTCTCCACAAATGGAAGACCAGAGATTAAAAGAGAAAGGGCAGGAAAATAATAGGTGCTCGATGGATTCTGTGTCAAACTAGCTGGCAAAGGGAGCATCAATTGATTATAAATTTCTTATGGATAAGTGGACCACTTGGTCCACTGTTGGCATCTTGCCCTGTCCTAGAGCCCATACAAAGAAATTAATTCTAGATGGAGTTTCTTTTATCCAAAAGATTTTGTGACCAAAAGGGGAAGTGGGAGCTCAAACTTGGAAGCACTGTCATGGTTTGAAGCTTGAGGTGATGATCAAAGACAAAAAAGATTCCTGTTTTGTCATCCCAGGACCAATTGTTTTCATCCCCTGATAAAGTATTGAGTTGCAGAATTTTCAGAAGCAGAAGGGAAGGAAGCTCTTCATTTTAACCCCTCTTCTCAGCTTAAGGTCCCTACGGGGGCTGTTGTGGGATGGGCCTTGATAAAATTGGGAAACCAGGGCATTCTTAGCTAAAGAGGGTCTGTAAATGGGGGTGAACAACTCACTTAAAGGTTTAGCAGAGCACCAATTGTGTTCCCAGAAGAGGACTTTGTTACCATTGCCCACTTTGAAGCTAATATGTTTCTGGAATTGCAGTTTCTTTTGTATAATTCCTTTCCACCAAGAGCATCCATGGTTAGCTTGAGTCAACCTTGTATACTACCCTCCTGTTTCCACACCATATTTTGCTGAATAATGGTTCTCCAGAGAGCTTGCTGCTCAACTCCAAATCTCCAGATCATTACAAAGCTAGCTTGTTTGAACAAATGCAATCTTCTAATTCCCACACCATATTTACAGACTTGGTTCCAATCAACTCAATGATAATTCTTTGAGTTTTAGCTGCCCCCAGAAAATGTCTCTGCAAATTTTCTCCATGTCTTGCTGAATAGAGATGGGCATGATGATACAAGACATGAATACAAGGGAGGGTGCTTTTGATCAAAGTCAGTCTGCCAGCCCTGGAGATGTATTTAGTTTTCCACACTGCAAGTCCGTTTCTGATTCTGTCCACAGTGGTCTCCCTCACTGCCTTGTTCTTGAACTTAGCTCCCAAAGGGAGCCCCAAGTAAGTAGAAGGAAGGGTGCCTTGCCAGCAATGAAGGATACTCAACATGCTGTCAAACTGTTGAATTTCTCCACTCGGCAGAGGACTGTCTTGTTATAGTTGATGCTCAAACCGGAAACCATCACAAACCAGAGGAGGACAGACTGGATATTTGATGCTTTGGATGTCAAGTTCAACGAAGAGAATTGTGTCGTCAGCATATTGCCGAATACGGATGGAGGTTCCTTAATTAGTAGCTTGGAAACCCTGAATCAAACCATAGTGTTGAGGAGTTAAGGGGGGTGGGTAACAAATGTCTATCTGTCTAATTCCCAAATGCTTTAAAGAAGCCTTCCAGTGCTCCATTGATTTTAACAAAGAATTGAGTTGATCTCAGAACGCTTTTGATCCAACCTCTCCACTTTGGACCAAACCCCATTCTAGTAAGAATGCAATCCAAAAAGGACCAACTGACTGTGTCAAAATCTTTGGAGAAGTCAGGCTTGCAAATGATGCCAGGTCTCTGAGCTTTGATTCTAGAGTCAATGAGTTCACTTGCTATCAAGGGGCCATCAATAATTTGCCTACCCTCCACTGCTGCAGATTGGAAGGGAGACACCCAAGAAAGCATGTCATGTTTCAGTCTATTGGTCAGCACTTTGGAAATGATATTGCAAACTGAAGAGATGAGGCTGCTAGGTTTGAAATGGCATATGAGAGTGGCTCCTCTGATTTTCGGAATCAAAGAGCTAAGGGTTAGGTTGAGCTTCCAGTCTAGAACTGGTTACAGTTGAAGTCCAGAAACTGGCTACAGTTGAACTCTGCAATTACATGAAGTCAGTCCTCACTGTCTGCCAATATTTTCTGAAGAAGTCAAAAAGGAAGCCATCAATACCAGCTGCCACTTCTTCCTCTCGACCTTTCAAAGCATTGAGCACTTCTTGCTTAGAGATGTCAATCTCTAACATATCAGAGTTGGCTAGGTCAAGTGTATTAAGCACTATGCCACTATCCCTGAAAACTTGGGCCCCAAGGCTCTGTTTCTTGGAACATCTCTTTGAAATGTGTCCTGAGTTTCAACCACATTATTAAAGAGAGGCAGTTATGGAGTTAGTGACCCTTCTATGATTGGTCAAGATGGGAACATTTTGGAACAGAAATATCCACCACGCATTCTCATTGTGTTCCAGCTTTTCTTTCCAAGATATAAAGTCTCTTTTGAGAAGCTTGCCCAACTATGTTTTAGATGTTATTCTCTTGCCCATTCTTCTAGTTTGTATAGCTGACTGAGCTTGACTTGCTGCCTATCAATTAATGTGTCAAATTTACCAACCTGGTTTATATTACTTTCCCTCAAAACAGATTGAAGAGCTTTTAATTTACTCCAAAAGATGAAACCAGTGTTACCTTGCACCTGACTCTCTTTCCAACTATCATCAATCACTTTGAAAAATGATTTGTCTTCAAACCACATCAGCTCTAATTTGAAATGAGCTTCAAAAAGCACTCAGAGAAGGAACTAAAGCCTGAACTGGATGTGGAAACTAAACTGAACACATAATGGTCTGAACCAACAGTTTCCAAAATAGTCTCTCGAAAGTTACCAAATATTTCAACCCACTGCGCATATGCAAAAATCTGTCTAGTTTGCAAAGAGTGGGAGAAGCTCTGTTGTTGGATCAAATAAATCTTCCACCTTTCAACTCAAATCTAATAAGGCAAAATTGCTGATGAAGGAGTTGAAATTCCTAATGTGAGCATTACGTCTAGCACCCCTGTTTTTGTCTTGAATCTTTTTGTAACGTTGAAGTCCTCACCTAAACATCAAGGTTAATCCCAATGCCTTTGAGGACTGTTCATCTCTTCCCAGAATTGAGGTCTGAACATTGTAGAGGAGGGACCATAGATATTTGAGAGCACCAGCATAGACTAGCAGAGGTTGTTTTGTAAAAGATAGAGAGGGAGAAAGCTCCTTTGAGAGAGTCCAAGCATTGAAGATCGTTTTCCAAATAGTTAGGATCGCCCAGTTGTTCCTACAGACTCAATATAGCCCACACAAACAAATCTCTGCCCAAATAAGCTTCACCAGCTCTCTATTTAGCTTGGTTTCTGGAATTAACACTATTTATGGGTCAATAAGCTTCACCAGCTGTTCATCTAGCTTGGTTTCTTGAATTAACACTATATGGGTCAACACGTGGAAACATTTTTATGAGACAATTAGACAAATTAATCTATCTAAAGAACCAAGCCCGCTAGCATTCCACGAATTTTTTTTAACTGTCATTTAACACTTCCATGCCCTCTTGCTCTATCGAAACCATTTGGTGGGTTCCTCAACTTTTCTTTTCTGTTTTCTATAACACTGTAACCACTCTTTCTAAATCTGTTTCAATATGTACTCCCACCAAGTGATTAATTTGCAAATGCTCAACAAGGGACGTGTCTTCTCAGTTCCACTTTAGGTTTCTCACTTGTAGCTTCTAAATTATGCTTGCGGAACTCCACTAAGGATTTGAATGAGTTCATCAACTCCTCGAGAGAGAGAAAAGTTGATTATCTTGAGAAGGGGTTATGAGCTCGCCGATGATTGTGTGGGCAGGGGGAGGAGGAAGAAAATGTTGGAACGAAGCTTGCTCATGGGTGTTCCTTGGACCGTTTGATTCAATTCTTTAATCAATGAGAGAGAAGAAATTGTGGCTCTTGTATTTACTTTTTAAAGCTTGGCTTTGAAGGGTCTCGAACTGGGCTAAAATGCAGATCCAAATTGGTTTGACCCGTAACCGCTTTTATTTTTTCTTGTGGTCTTGGGCTTTACTTTTGAGTTCTCTGTATTTTTGCACAAGGCTCGAAATGAGCATATCTTCCTCAAAATCAAAATGGGGATTGGCAATGCCTGGCCCATGAGGGCTAGGGTTAAATTTGGTTCCACTAGGTCACAAGTTGGAAAGCTTGTCCCATGAGGGGCTAGGCTTAAATTTGGCAATACCTGGCTTTTTAATTTTAGTTTATTCATATATTTATGAAAATGATAAAATTATTGTAGATAGATGGAATAATTACTTTTGGAATCTACTCAATGGAACACATGTAGGGGAGTTAAACTTGGAGGGATATGCTTCACAGGAAGGGAGAGATCGCGTGATCCATCGCAGAGTTAGTGCCACAGAAGTGAGTGAAGTTTTAAAAAGAATGAAGACATGGAAGGCCGTTGGACCGGATGATATACTAATTGAAGCATGGAAATGTCTGGGAGAAGTTGGGATTCAATGGCTAACTAAGCTCTTTAATAGGATTTTGGAAACTATAAAAATGCCAGATTCATGGAGGCATAGCATTGTGGTACCAATTTATAAGAACAAAGGGGATATCTAGAATTGCTCGAACTATAGAGGGATAAAGCTTATGAGTCATACGATGAAACTTTGGGAGAGGGTTATAGAACGAAGACTTAGGAGTTTAACCACGGTTTCGTAGAATCAATTTGGATTTATTCCGGGTAGGTCTTCTACGGAGGCCATCTTTCTGCGTAGGCAAACTATAGAAAAATACCGAGAGGCACGTAAGAGTTTGCATATGGTTTTTATTGATCGGGAGAAAGCATATGATAGGGTCTTCAGGGAGTTAATTTTGTGGGTGCTTGAAAGGAAGAAAATGTCTCAATGTTATGTCGATATCATTAAGGATATGTATGAAGGGGCTGTAACAAATGTTCGCGCAGTAGGTGGGATGTCCAGTGAATTTTCAGTGTCAGTAGGACTACATCAAGGGTCGGCGTTAAGTCCATATCTCTTTGCTTTGGTCATGGATGAGTTGATGAGACATCTGCAAGAAGATGTACCTTGGTGCATGTTATTTGCAGATGATATTGTCTTAATTGATGAGACTAGTGCAGGTTTAGGTTAGAAATTAGATAGGTGGCGGGCGGCTTTAGAGAGTAAAAGTTTTAGAATTAGCCGTTCGAAGACGGAGTATCTAGTGTGCAACTTTGGTTGTGAACCACGAGGGAGAAGTAATGCAATTGAGATCGAAGGTGTAGAGGTCCCAAAGTGTGAGGCTTTTTGATATCTAGGATCTATCATTCAAAAGAATGAGGCTATTGGAGAAGATGTAGACCATAGGATTAAAGCTGGTTGGTTGAAATGGAGAATGATGTCAGGAGTATTATGCGATAGAAGGATGCCTGCAAGGCTAAAAGGGAAATGCTATAAGACAATTGTTCAACCAGCCATGCTATACGGTTCAAAATGTTGGGCTAGTATGGGACAACATACACATAAGATGACAGTAACAGAAATGCGTATGTTAAGGTGGATGTGTGGTAAAACTCGTAAGAATAAAATTAGAAATGAAAGAATTAGGAGATACTTAGGTGTAGCGCCCATAGAGGACAAAATTAGAGAAAGACGTTTAACTTGGTTTGGTCATGTGCGAAGGATGCGAAGGAGACCAAGCACGGCGCCAATTAGAAAATGTCTATATTGGCAAGTTAATGGAGGGTGTAGACGGAGGGGGCGACTGTTGAAAACTTGGATGAAGGCGGTGAATGAAGATATCATTGAGCTTGGATTAGGCGAGGATATGTGGGAAGACCACATTGCTTGGAGAACGAAAATCTATGTAACTGACCCCGAAAATATCGGGAATGGGCTTTGATGATGATAATGATATATTTTTACAAAAACTCCTTAAATCTTTAGTAACCACCTATCTAACATCTAGTAAAAAAGGTATGTTGCCTAGAAGATACGCTACATGCTTTCCTATGGTGGTTTTGGAATGCAATATGTGCATTAAGATTCAGGCATGGTTTGCTTACTATATGGGCATGTTTTAGTTATTTTACTCTTTTTTTTGAAATAATGTTGTAACTTTTTTATTTGAGAAAAGTGGAGTAATTAAATAAGAGAGTGATGTGGTTAATTTAAGAGAGAGACAGAGAGATTGTAAAAGAGAGTTAAATGGGAGAGAGTCATTAATTGCCTGACTTAGTGGTACATCTCATTAAACTCCGACCATTGGATTTTTCTAAATGTACAAACCAGACTTGTTGTTCGATATTTAAAAAAAATGTTGTCTCGGGATCTCAACCCTTTATATATGTATGTGGAGGTGAAAAGGATGGCGATGGGTAAATAGGTTGAAGATGATGGTAAAGGTGGTGACAGGAAGACTGACTTTTTATTTATTTTTATAGTAGATAGATCAATAGTTACTCACCTTGGAGTTGTTGGTACCCAAGGAGTTAATCCACATGAACTTGGTTTAGCAACCAGATTTAAATCATACTACTTTATGCAGTGGAATAGTAAAATAGCTTTGAGTTTTGTGAGGATAGGAGAAGAAGAGAAATAATAGACAGAAGAAAATGAATGCCAAATTCAGCAGTAATAGTTTTTTGATCGGCAAAACAACAAATAGGTTTGGCAATTAGAACTTGCAGAGTACCACATAATAAAAATTAATTGTGACCAAGGGGATATGGTATACTGCCCCATTTCCCTAAACACAAATACAACTACAATCATCGAAAGACCCCCCTTCTTCCTTCAAAATACTCGATACATGACCCTGAATTCAGACCAAGGATTTATTTTCAATATGTTGTTGACAGACTAATCTGTATTTCCTGTACAAAAAAAAACTGGATTTGAAGAACACAAAAATAACTCAATTTTAAGGGTTAGCTGGAGTACGAGTACTTTGCGAGATTAACAATGTAACTTGCTAATTCATGTACATCTGTTCCAGAATGTCTTCAATGCATTACAGAGCAATCAAGAGTCGCTTCCATCCTCTGGTAGTTCTGCTCCTACAGAAGAGATTACTGATGGCTCAGACTCAAAAAATGAGGAAATTTGCTTGGAAGATCCAAATGGGAGAGAAACCAGTCTTGGAGAAGCACTTTCCATAAACTGCGATAAGGATGTAGCTCATGTATCAGTTGAAGAGCTCCAAAATCTGGCTGGTGGTGCTGATATCAAGGTATTTCATTATTTCCTCTATAGATAGTTGTTGGACAATTTTATACGCTTTGCAGTTATAAATGTTTTTGTTTGGTATTATTCCAGGGTTTAGAAGCCGTTCTTGACAAGGCTGTTCATCTCGAAGATGGCAAAAAAATAATACGGTAAGGAAAGACACTATGTCGAATATTCTTTTGCATATCATTGACGAAATTGACCTTTCATTTAGTGTTGAACACGTTTTTTTTTTCCTTTCCTGCATTTTTGTTCAGAGGAATTGATCTTGAGAGCATGAGCATGGGACATCGTGATGCTTTACTACTATTTCGCACTCTTTGCAAGGTTTGGTTCAGTATAGTGTGGAAATTTTAAGATTTTAACATCATTATTAGTCTCTTATATTAACATGTTTGCTTTAATTAACATGAGTTTCTCTTTCTGCTTCATTTGTCTATAGCTGTATCTCTGTGAAACCAATGTGTTTGAAATATCTGCTTGAACATACATCCTTTTGGTTCATTCATTGAGGATACACTGAACATAGCTCTAATATTTGCAGATGGGTATGAAAGAAGAGTCCGATGAAGTCACAGTCAAGACTAGGCTTTTGTCTCTTGAGCTTTTGCAGGTTAGTTGTATAAATCATCGGCATTTTGATGTTTATAGGAGTGCTAAATCGATATGTGATGTTCCAATGCTGCTCGTAGAAAGCCTTTGAAAGACTAGACTGGTGTTCATTTTACGGTTTTTCTTTTGGATCTAGGGATATAATTGAAGGGAGGGGTATGCAAATACTGATGGTGTTTAGTCGTGTAGCTCAATTAATTCATATTTTTTAGATAAAGTGCTATATAGCGACACATTCACGAGTCGTCGGACATGTTGGCAAAAAAAGTAAGGCACACTTGTACATTTTAGTATTATTTACTTTTTCAACAATAATTTTTATAATATTTTCACTCGTAGGTCAATATTGGTACACATGTCCTACTAACTTGCTATACTATGCTTGTAACATTGCAAAGCATTGAAAATTTCAAAGTTATGTGAAAAGTTGATTATCTCCGCTAGGAGTGTATCCGATGAATTCTGGATGTACGAGTGTTGATACTTGTCTGCCACAAGATTCTTTGTTTTGGATGTGGGATAGCGAGTTATTATAATGTATTGTAATTTTAAGTTCACGTATTACTGTTTCTTAGAATTAAAATATACACTTCTAAACGGCTTATGCCTCTTATCTCAGTCCACAATCATGCCTCCCGCGTTCAAAAACCTTGATATTCAATTTGTATCCTATTTTACATGCCGTTGTATTTCTAACTAGTTTTTATTTTATTTTATTTATTATTTAGTGTCTATTTTGCCTTTTTCCAATGAAGTTAGGGATGAAGTTTAGTAAGATTCTTCATTGAAGTTTCCGTGGTTAGTAAAATCCTCAAGTTGTTTGAATCAATTGTTGATTGAATTACACTTTGGTGTGTGTCTTTCTTACTACAAAGATTCACCCATAGTGCTTGATTCATTAATGCTCGATATGGAGTTTTGCAAATGGGGAATAGTTTCATTATTTTAGCATTAGTGTTATCAAGTATTTATTGGATAAAGAGAGTAATGTATTTGAATAACTCATTTCATTAAGGAAAAAGTTGGATTTTTTAATTATCATCATGCTTATGAGTCTCACTGTAATCCCCTAAGGTTAGGGAGCCTCTTCTGTTGTGGACTTCAGACCTATCAGTCTCCTCTCTTCTATCTACAAGGTCATAGCTAAAGGCCTCTCTGGTAGACTCTGCTCAGCTCTTCCACTAGTTATTTCTCCTCTTCAATTTGCTGGGATTGACAAGAGGCATCTTATTGCTAATGAGATTCTTGATTCCAAGATTAGATTAACAAAGCTAATATTATGATCAAAGTTGACTTCTATAAAGCTTTTGATTCTGGCTCGGAGCTAGCTTTAGAACACAATGTCCTTTTTGGCTTCGGTGACAAATGGAAAGGTTGGATCCAAACCTTGCTTTCCACTGCCTCGTCTATTGCAGTTAATATCCTGTTTTGATTGTGCTCTCTTGCTTTTCTCCTTAGCTGCACAAGGTTTGACTGCCATGCTCTCCAGAGCTCAACAAATTGGCCTTATTCATGGCTTCCAAGTCTCTGCCAGCTCCCAGCATGTATCTATTTTACATACACTGATGACACTATCATCTTCATTGATGCATTTGTTGATGAGGTATTAGTGGTCAATGATTTACTCCTTAGGTTTGAAGTCTGGTCTGGGCTCAAAGTGAACTTCTCCAAGTCTCAAAATTTTCTAGTTGGTGTTGTTTCAGAGATTGATGAGTGGGCCAACATTCTAGGTTGAAAAAAGTGCTTTTCCATGTACTTATCTTGGGGGCTTCCTATAGGGGCTAATTTCGGAAATACAAGAGTTTGGGAAGAGATAGTTGAAAGAATTGAAATTAATTAAGCATATGGAAGAAAAAGTACATCTACAAGGTTGGGAGAGCCACTCTCATTCAAACTCCATTGCTTCCATTCTTGTTCACACGATGTCCATGTGTGTTATTCCTGCTTTTGTGGCTGCTAGGATTAACAAATGCATGAGGAAGTTCTTATGGGGCACTTCTCCAGTTTGTAAAAAGTACCATGTCTTAAATAGGAAGAAGGTTTGCCAACCAATGCTAACTGAGAATCAAAAGAGTAACGGAGTTTAATAAAGCCCTTCTCTTGAAGTGGATCTGGAGATGCTCTTTGAAAACAAATTATAGCTGATAAGTATGGAGCCAGTCTTCTTGATTGGTTCACCAAAGACCCTGTCACTTTTTATGGCAGCTGTATAGGGAAGGGCATCATGAAGCTTATATCTTGTCT
This sequence comes from Berberis vulgaris, assembly GCA_963556465.1. Classification (NCBI taxonomy): domain Eukaryota; kingdom Viridiplantae; phylum Streptophyta; class Magnoliopsida; order Ranunculales; family Berberidaceae; genus Berberis; species Berberis vulgaris. The sequence goes on along the minus strand of OY747125.1, from coordinate 29,507,314 downwards.
TCAGGATTGCATCTCTTTGGAAGTACATACTAGTCCAAGGGTCAATTTTTGGAATCAGAAATGGATTGGGGATGCAGCCCTTAAAACCTCCTTTCCTACCATTGTCAATGTCATGCTCTCATGGTTGGTACTTTTAGCTTAGAACAGATTTAAATGAAAACAATTTCTTAGATGACTCATCTAATTGCTATTACTGAGGAGTTGTTTCTCTGCATGAAGAGCAAGATTAATGGTATTGGAATGTGAAGGATTCTACTTTCTCCATTAGGGAATGGTACACGGCTTTGGTCCCCACTCCCCAGACTACTGCCCCTGCCTTCCACCCTTGGTCAGAGAATTAGTGAACTTCATTCGCAAATCTGGATGAAAGAGATTCCCGCAAAGGCCACATTTCTTCTCTGGACAATACTCCATGGCCGAATTTTGACTATGGACAACCTAAGCAGACAATCCATTGATCATCGGTTGTTTTTCTACTCCTTGGTGAATAAGCTTTTGGGTCTTAGTTCTATCTCTATCTGAATTCCACTTGCAGACCTCCTTTCTTCTTTTCCTTGAATAGGTAAAGGCGTAAGCATTTGTGTTCTAGCTCCACCTCTTACAGTCTCTCTGCATTTGGGAAGAGGGTTTTGCAAAGAATCGCTTATGCTATGGTTTGGGCCATTTGGATAGAGCGAGACAATAGAATTAGTCTGAAGAGAATCCGTGGATAGACAGTAAAATTACTTTGTGGTTGCGGGCTTGTAGCTGGGATAGATTCAAAGACGTTCAATTCTCTTCTTGTATGTTCAATTGGGATTGTATAGTGCTATCTATTTACACCTGATGTATACTTTTTGGGTTTTGGGGCTGGCCAATGTTCTTTTTCCGCTGCTGCCTCCCTCCCTTTCTTCTTATCAATACAATATAGTGTCTTTCTGATGAAAAAAAAAGGTATGAGTTGTTAAGTGCTATTTAATGTTCTACACGTTACTGATATATTGCTGATGACAAAAATTTGCAGGGTCTATTAGAAGGGGTTAGCCACTCTTTTACCAAGAATTTCCATTTTATCGACTCTGTAAAAGCCTATCTTTCATATGCTTTGTTGCGTGCATCTGTTTCTCAGTCCCCAGTTATATTCCAGGTAGCTTTTACAGTTGAAACTATTTTCATTTTTTTTTTTTTTAAACTTGATATTCAGCATAACCTTCTTAATGATTTAATATTTTGTTTACTGCAGTATGCAACTGGCATCTTCACAGTGCTTTTGCTGAGGTTCAGGGAAAGTCTTAAAGTGTGTGTTTATCAATTTATCCCTTGTGCCCCACTTTTTTGTTTTTTGTTTTTTTAAATTGATTCTGTGTTTATTGTTCTGAAGGGTTTTTTTTTTATTTTTCCAGGGAGAAATCGGTGTCTTCTTCCCCTTGATAGTTCTTCAATCATTGGACAGCTCTGATAGTCCTATCAATCAAAGGACACATGTTCTGAGGTATGAAGCTAATTCCTGACTGATTTGAAGATGAACTTTTATCACCTGTGTCAGATGTGAAGGACTTGTTCACTTTGTAAATATGCATGAGAAAGGAGTCAATTCAGGCCTAGTTTACATTATAGGTTGATTTGTATCTGTGTAATAAACTTTCCCCTCTTTTTCTTGTTATGATCTGATCTAATTTGCTGGCAGGATGCTTGAGAAAGTATGCAAGGACCCCCAGATGCTTGTTGACATATTTGTTAACTATGATTGTGATCTCGAGGCATCAAATTTGTTTGAGCGTATGGTATCATCTAAAACATTATCCCATGTACATTGTTCAATGTATGTTGACAGTTTTTCTCAGTAATGCCTTTAACATGTTTATATTTGATATGATGGCATCAATAAGGTTACTGCTCTATCAAAATTAGCACAAGGTACACTAAATGCCGATCCGAGTTCAGTTAGTGTATCCCAGACGACATCGATCAAAGGCTCATCTCTTCAGGTAATTAAACATGCCTAATTTGTGGTTTTCAAAGCATATCTTATACTGTTGCTTTCCCTTACAGTTAAATTTCTGTATTCTTTCCAGTGTCTTGTGAGTGTGCTAAAGTCATTGGTTGATTGGGAAAGGTCACACCGAGAATTTGAAAAACAGAATAGAAGCACTCGATCCACTGAAGAAGATATGTCAACAGGAGACTCTGTTGACTCAAAAAGCACTGATGATGCCCCCAATCACTTCGAGAAGGTCAAGGCTCATAAATCAACTTTGGAAAGTGCAGTATCTGAGGTAACTCGTGAGGGTTTCACCTAACTGGTCTACATTTTAGAAACTCAGTTGTCAGAATTAATAACCATATCGTAAATAGCTAAGAGTGGAATCCATTTTATTTAACAAATAAGAGTGAGTTGAATGCATTACTTGAGTTTGAGAGAATGTCTGATACTTTAATTGCTAGAGAATAGCGTCTGATAGTTATGTTGGCAGTGTGATAATGATGTACTACTTTCAATAACATTTTCGTTAAATATGTCTTGTGCAGTTCAATAGACAACCTGGAAAAGGAATACAGTATATGATATCAAATTCGTTGGTGGAAAACACTGCAGCTTCAGTTGCTTTGTTCCTCAGGAATACTCCAAGTTTGGATAAGGTAGAGTTCTCATGTGATGTATCTTTGAATTGTGCGTAAAAACCTGTTTAATCCTACTAGTCTTGCAGGCTATGATTGGTGACTATTTGGGCCAACACGAGGAGTTCCCCCTTGCTGTCATGCATGCTTATGTGGATTCCATGAAGTTTTCAGGGATGAAATTTGACACTGCGATTCGTGAGTTCCTGAAAGGATTTCGACTTCCAGGTGAAGCACAAAAGATAGATCGCATAATGGAAAAGTTTGCTGAGCGGTAGGCTTCGTATGTCCTTATTGACAAAATGAACTTGAGCTGTTGGTTTGTGTGTTTGCCATTTTATTTTATCCTTTATCCTGTCATAAGTAACTACCATACTTCTTTTATTGCTCCCTTGAGTTTCTGCATTTTTTTTGAATGGTAGTCAAGTTACAAAATTTAGAATTTCATTACTGGTTATCAAATATGCAGAACTCCTTTTCATAAGTATGCTGTATTTTGAAAACTGCCCCGACTAGATTAAGATCTTTTGTTATACAATATTATGAGAGCATCTCCAAGACTCCAACCATTACAAACGATTAACTCTAAAGGCTTGTCTAAAAGATAGACTGCCAACTGTTATACATCTGTCCATTGCTTGAAGTGTTCAGTATAAATATAAATATTTTGGGCAAATGGCACTTAATTACTGTCTAGCCTCCTGTTCTAATTAGACGTTATTTGACCCTCATGATATCCTCCCAATTTACAATGACATGTTGGAATCTGGTTCCCTTTTTAGTGATGTTAGAAGACTACATATACCAGACCCTTAAATCCAAACTACCCGCCTTCTATCCTTTAGAGTATCTTGATAATTCTATCCTTGAAGCATATCCACGATGGCCAGAGCCAATCAACCCCTCAAATGCTAACCATCAAGTTACCGACCTATTCCACCAACCACATATTGATTATCCCTTCTAAGGTGACGGTTCCACCCATATTCACGAGAGCCCCTGTATAGTGGAGACCCAAAAAAGTCTAGGGAAAGCATCTTGGGAGACAATGTGCCGCACATCTTATCTTGCCTAAAACAAATTTTGTACCCTTTTTCCAAGAATTTATTCCACCCAATGAGAGAAAATAGGCATCACATTTGAAATGTCTTTCCAATTTCCATAAGCTTGTACCATTATGCTATGTAAGATGATGTGGTAGCCAAGACTCTGGTTCCTTGTATCTTTGAAGCCACTTGGCCCCGGTAGCGAGATACTCATTTTCTGGAATTTTCTAACTCTCAAGTAGCTCCAATCTTTTGGATAGGCCACCGATTCCCATCTCAAGGGATGAAACTTTCTGCCTCCTTCCACTCCTCCCTACATAAAAATCTCTACCTATATGCTCCATTTACTTACGCTCCATTCTATTTGCAACAAACGCCATTCTAGAAATATTGGCTGAAAATAATCGGGGTCAATTAATCATCACAAAGACGTGAATATTTTTCTCAATCTAGCAGCAGAAAAATATTCTATGAAGGCAATACAAGAAGAATTTGAATAGACATGGTCATAGTCATTTTTCAAATTCAACCTTGCAAGTCATACCTGGTAACTCATCCGTTTGCCTAAGAGTCTATAACTGCATTAGCCACAAGAACCCAATGACCCATCTTCCACGAAGTCCTTTGAACATCCGCAATGATGCTATTGATGCACGCCTTCGTAGACATGGAGATCGACATAGTCAATAACTTTTTAGCAACTACCAAGAAGGCTAACTAGGCGATCATTGTTCATTTGGTAAGCCCCTTCTTTCTTAGAGGGTAATAAAAAAGTTGCAATAAAACTCCAATCAAATAATTGGGCATTTTGGAAGCTTCATACCACCTCCATAGTGAGGTTTTCCATGAAATGCCAACAATATTTGAAAACCCCATAGGTAACCATATGGTGTCGTAGCATTATCCACACAACAAAAAACCAGGGCACTCAAGATCTCCTCATGAAAGTCTCTTTACCCACTTATTAAGTTCTAGTGTAATGCCATCGAAGAACACACTCCATAATACTTAATTCTCTTGATGCAACTAATCAGAAAAGGTGTTTTAACATGAAACTATGTCCATAATACTTAATTCTCTTGATGCAACTAATCAGAAAAGGTGTTTTAACATGAAACTATGTAATATCTATTAGGAATCAAAAGACAATCATATATTCTAAAATTCAGAAGGAAGTACATGCAGAACCAGAGAAAAATGTGCAAAAAGCCATGCCTTTCAGCTTTCTTTGTTTATGACGTGGCCTCGTTTATTCTTATATATAATAACGCTGCTCTGTTTTCTAGCATTATATTGCCCAGTTATAAATTTGTATTCAGCTAGTTGATATGATTGCAGAATCTGGTTATAATTTACAATAAGTACCATCATAGATCATCAGTTAAATAGGAACACTTGAATAAATAAGAACACTCGAAATTGAAGGATAACTACCAGATTATTATTGTTATTATTGTTTTCATATGATAGTGAATGGAGGACAAGGTGAGTATTTTGTAGTGGTTTTGGTTATCAGATAGGTGCTCCAACTTTGTAAAATTTTGCTTTGAACACAGTGCTTTCATTAAAATTGTAGCTTCCAATGTTGTATAAGTGCATACATTTTGTGCCTTGGATGTTTGATTCATTTGAAACATTTACTATCTACATGGTCGTTAGAGTAGATATGCCTCCTTTTTAATTGCTATCCAGCTTTTAAAATGTTGAGCTTGATGGATTTTTGCAGTTATTGTGCTGACAACCCAGGACTTTTTAAGAATGCGGATACTGCCTATGTTCTTGCATATGCAGTTATCATGTTGAATACAGATGCACACAATCCTATGGTGTGGCCTAAAATGTCCAAGTCTGACTTTATTCGCATGAACACAACGAGTGATGAAGAGGAGTGTGCTCCGAAGGAGCTCTTAGAGGAGATTTATGATTCAATTGTCAAGGAGGAGATAAAACTTAAAAATGATACGGCTGGTATGGGTAAAAGCAGCAGGCATACTGAAGAGAGAGGCCGTCTTGTGAGTATTCTTAATTTGGCCCTTCCCAGAAGTGAGACAACTGCTGATACCAAATCACAGAGTGAATTCATCATCAAGCAGACCCAAGCTTTCTTCAGAAACCAAGGTCTAAAGAGAGGAATTTTCTACACTGCTCAGCAGATTGAACTTGTACGGCCCATGGTCGAAGCTGTAGGGTGGCCATTGCTTGCTACCTTTTCTGTTACTATGGAGGAAGGTGAAAATAAGTTGAGAGTTCTTCTTTGCATGGAGGGGTTTAAAGCGGTTATACATATAACACATGTTCTTGGCATGGATACCATGCGCTATGCTTTTTTGACATCGCTAGTCAGGTACAGTCCATTATATCTACCATAACCTATTTGTTTTACTTTTTAATTTTTGGCCTTTAAATTATCAGGTGTGAGGCTTTATTTATTTATTTATTTATAATGATTGGCTTTCAGGTTTACTTTCTTGCATGCGCCAAAAGAAATGCGTAGTAAAAATGTCGAGGCCTTGCGGACTCTTCTAGCTCTATGTGACTTGGAGAGAGACTGCCTACAGGACACATGGAATGCTGTGCTTGAATGTGTTTCTCGACTAGAATTCATCACTTCCACCCCAGCTATTGCTGCCACTGTCATGCAAGGGTCAAATCAGATATCCAGGGATGGTATACTTCAGTCTCTCAGGGAGCTTGCAGGGAAACCATCTGAAAATGTTTTCGTGAACAGTGTGAAGTTGAACAGTGATTCTGTGGTGGAGTTTTTCACAGCACTCTGCGGTGTATCTGCTGAAGAATTGAAACAGACACCTGCTCGAGTTTTCGGCTTACAGAAAGTCGTTGAGATCAGCTACTACAATATGGCTCGGATTCGTATGGTAATTTTCTAATCTGCTGTCATTGTCTGTGTCATAGCCTTAATCTCTTGGATGTTCTCAGCTCTATTAATGAGATCATAGAGTAATGGAATAACAGCACATGCTCTACGGTCCTTTCTTCACTAGGAAGTTGGGTTTGAGATGGCCTCATGCATGTGATAGTGTGGAACATATGGAAAGAGAGGAATTCTAGAAATCACGTGAATAAAAAGAAATCCACAGAGGAAATTATTTTCTGTGATGGTCTGGGGTACACTTTGGATACTATCGTGAGATCATCCTCACGAAAACTCGATAATTGATTCAACCTCTAAATGTATTGACCAAAGTTTTTGTGGGCAAGATCCATATCTTGAGATCATCCTTACCAAATCAACGGTTGATTCAACTTTTATACGTGTTAACCGAATTGTTTTATTAAAAATTTGATCCTAACTAAAATTTGGTCATCCTTGTCACATAATTCTTATAACTATTAGATTGCAGTATAGACCATGATCCATGGTGGGGAGTGATTGAGGCTGGGACCTCATGTTCCGTCCTATTTGTTCTTGTTCCAGTTGGTAGTTTCTGTATATGTATGAGTGTACTTTGTGTTAAATCAAGTAGGAAGTTTCCTGTAGTTAAGATCTCTCTTTGACGGGACTTGCAATTTCTTGTCATTTACACGTTCTTATGTGAGAATGATTCTGGACATATACAAGGACCACAGAATAATAATCAAATCCATCTTTATTTTCTTTCATTTGTTTTGTATAGTGTTAATCTTGAATCTTTGCGTGGGTCCTTCCTGCAGGTCTGGGCTAGAATATGGTCTGTTCTGGCCAATCACTTCATTTCAGCTGGAAGCCATCACGACGAGAAAATTGCCATGTATGCTATTGATTCATTGCGGCAGCTTGGCATGAAGTATCTGGAGCGCGCTGAACTCACTAATTTCACATTCCAGAATGACATTTTGAAACCATTTGTTGTTCTCATGCGGAATAGTCGAAGTGAATCTATTCGTGCTCTAATTGTTGATTGTATTGTCCAAGTATGGGCTTTTCCGATCATTGTGCTTTTCTAAATTTGAATCAGTATTCGACTATTGCAATTGTAGGCTTTTGAAACTCATTATTTGATTATTGATTAAATATGAGAACTTGTCAGAAAATGATGAAAGTTAATTGCAGATGATAAAATCTAAGGTTGGAAGCATTAAATCGGGCTGGAGAAGTGTGTTTATGATATTCACAGCCGCTGCTGATGATGAATTGGAATCCATTGTTGAAAGTGCATTTGAAAACGTCGAACAAGGTAGGTACATCCATATCCTCTTGTTGTTAGGAGAATAAGGATTTTATTCTGTAGTTGTGGTGGTACAAGGGAAAAGCTTCTAGTGCTTAAGGGAATTATATTTTATTTTTTTGTTTAGCTACTTTGACCTTTGAATTTGTTTATGGCATGTTCAGTGAAGAACCTGTTTTGTAATTTCTAATCTGGGTGGTGTAATTGCTACTTCGTCATTATTCCATTGAGGGTGAGTAGTAAAAATAGCTGATCGGTTAGGGGAAAAAATTGGGTGATCCAAATACGAGTTTTATTTTATTTTTTAAGTATTTTTTGATCCACTCCTAATAGCAATAAATTAACAATAAGAATGATAGAATTAAGATATTTATTAATATTAGGAATAGTAGTATTTTAGCATTATTAGACAATTCTATTATTCTTGTAATAGAGATTCCAATTATGTTCTCATATTTGTTTCCTATTAGGTTTGTAGTTTGTTTTAGAAGTTAGATTAGTTATAAATAAGGCACACGCTGCCCATTGTTAGCTGGTTGATAGAATAAAAGTTATTTGTTATTAGTTTATTTCGTTATCTTCGTTTATTGCAATTTCATTTATTCTATTGCAATTTCGTTTATTTTATTAGTCCGAATCTATCAAAGATTATCAACGATTCAACATATCAATGCACGTAATAATATAAATGACCATTATTGTAAAAGAAGTTGTGAGTTATGCGAGCTAAAAAAGCATCACATAAACCTATAATTGGTTAAGCACATAACAGTGGTTAAATACATAACATAAGATGATGTCCCAAGCAATCGCAAAAGCATTAAAAAAGATCAAATTCTATGATTTCCATCAACTACTTACCACTATTTGACGTTAGCGTCAATATTATCACGGACATGGTGATGATGATGATTTGTTTTTGTTGTTTTGTGGATAAAAATCATGTTGGAGGAAATGGTGGAGGGTGAATGAATGAAAAAAGAGAAGAAAAAGGAAGAATGAGGAGTTAAAAAAAAAGAGACGCTGCTGATCCGTTTTGCAGAGAAAAAGAAGACGAAGGAAGAGAAGGAAAATGTTGACAAGGATGAGCATCTACAAGTCGGCAACAACAACAAGAAGAATAGATAACACCAACAATGACAACTTCACTAACAATGAGATTGAGAGATTTAGAGACAAACATTTGGCTAGCTTTAGAGATGTAAGTGAGGAGAAGGTAGAAAAGAGTGGGAGAGCCGGAGACAAAATTGGGTGCTAGTGAGGAGAGGGGAAGGCTAGCTCAATTGCTCAAAGTGGTGATATGACTAGGTGGAAATGGTGGATGTACAAAGCAGCAGAAATAAATGTTTAGTATACTTGGAAGCCTACTTAACACATTTGATTAGGTGCATTTTTCTCTAGAATATTGTTCGAATACACAATTAAGTAACGAAATATAAGTAATCCCTTCTCTTTTAATAATATATTATAATATTGTATTAAAAAATATTTAGATTTATAGATGTTGGATTACTGGCGTTGTCTTGAGTAGTTGCACATCTTGAAGGGAGGAGTCGTCAGGAAAGAACATAATGGGTGGTCCACTTCCTGCTAGCAAATAACTATTTGGATAAAATCCTACACATAGATATGGTCATAGTTCTCTTGAATGTTCTCCTTTTGAAATTAATCCTAGAGTTGATTGTTTTCTTGATTGTTCCAATAGATTTTTATTTTTTTTGAAAGGTAAGCGTGCCGCCGGTGGGTATAGAACCCAATTGTTCCAATAGATGGTGACAGTGTCCACATAATTTAGAGGCTATCAAGTCAGTTATAATGGTTGCTTTCCTTAGTTCTTGGTAGTAGTTGAGCATGCTTACTTGGCATCTTACGACACTTTTTTACCCGTCTCCTTCAGTTTGTTATTTGGATTATTGATTTGGTTTCCGCTATCAAGTTTATATTTTAATTCTGTATGTTTCTAGTTACTGTCTCGACGTGGTATAAGACATACGATGCGTCTGGCACCCCATGTCATAGGCCACTACATCTTGGGTGTATGGTTTTGAGAAGGTTTGTCTCAAAGGGACTCGGTGCAATTGAGGAGTAGACAACTAGTTATCAGCTACTTGCTAATTCGTCTTGCAAGTGATATGAGACCAATCAACCTACCACCACATTCGCATCAAATCCTTGGACGCCTGTATAAGCATGTGGTACTCCATCTAGTGCGACCCCTCATTCTAGGGAGTGGCCAGCCTCTGCATTGGTGTTCTTGATACTAATTTCTCTCTCCTGCTAGTTATTGTCGAAGTATTATGAGTTTGGTGGGTTGTGACAACTGACCCACATGCTTATTATGCCTAATGTATTGTGTCAGACATGGTGCGATATCCATATACTACAATATGGTGTGATATTCATATACTACAACATGAACTCGTACTAACAAATGTTTCATTATGGCTTTTATAAGTAATTTCTTTCTTTATCAATGCCAAAATAAAAACCAACAAATTATAACGAACACGTGTTTACGTTTAATTTTATTTGCATTATATTTGAATTACCTATTGCATCTGTGTTATAAATGCTACACACTTTAGGATATTTATTAGACTCTTATTGCGTGTCCGTATCAAATTCCACTATCTCTGCAATAGATAAATGCCTCTTTTCCCTGGAAGTTGTTGGAATTATTCGGAATACTATACCCATATCTGGGCATTACAGTTAGGAGAATGAAAATTTTAGTCAATAGTTGTGGAAAGAACAATCATGCAAGTGATTATCTTTTATTTTTTAATTTTGATTAGCCTGTGGTCTTCCATAGGTTATTATAGTTTGGGCTGTCTTTAGTCTATGACTTTTTTAAAGTAGTTTCTAAGTAAGACTAGTTCACTTGTTGGGTTCAGTTAGTATTTCCCTTTACATAGGTTCATTGGTTTTCATAATTAACTAGTTTATCATGTTTTTCAATTTAATTTTCTTTTTCTATGATCGTTCACATTTGCAACCATTCTATACATTGCCATTTATATTTTTCACAATTATGGTAACTTTTATCTTCTTCGTTATCTTAGGAGGTTGTCATTTTCCTAACACTAAAATGGCATTTGCAGTTATCTTGGAACATTTTGATCAAGTTGTTGGAGATTGCTTCATGGATTGTGTGAACTGTCTTATTGGTTTTGCAAATAATAAAACCTCCCACCGTATAAGTTTGAAGGCTATTGCTCTCCTCCGTATATGTGAAGATCGCCTAGCTGAGGTTTGTCTTGGATGACCTTGAAGGGTTTATTTTAGACCTTGAGAAATGAAATATGTTAGTTGCCATGGAGACAAAGGAAAAAAAAATACTATGAGGCAATTTAAGACCAAATGGTAATCATAACTGAGATGAAAGAAAATTGTAATCTTGCTATGCATACTTCTCGAACAATTATAATTTATAATTGGAATTCGATCTTGTACCTTTAAATTAGGCCCACCATTAAGAATGCTTAGAAAAATCAAATTACTATTTTACCTATTTTATGATTTTGGCCACTAGCCTGGTACCTGTTTTACTATTTTATGGTTTTGGCCACTTGCCTGATACCCGTTTTACAATAAACTCCTCTTTACTTCGATTCCGTTTGTGAAACTTTACTTCAATGATGCACCTCATCATCTTTACTCAAGCAATGTACTAGAACCAACGGTATAGGAGAACACTAGAAGCGTGTGTGAAAATTGAAGCTCTGGAAAGCCTTTTAGGACCTTTAGGTACAGAACAAATGAAAAGATGTTCTAAAATTTTGTCTTGTAATTTTTTTTGTGTTTTGTGCATTGAAATTGTACTTCGAATTATATCTGAAAAGGTTTTAAGATTAGGAAATTTTCTGAAAGTAGAAAGGATTAGGTCGGTTTGGATTGGTAAAACTCATTGTGGACACTCATAATTGTTTTGGAATAGTCTATAGGATAGCTAGGTTCAGCTAGGGGCTTATTTGTTATCCAGAAATTTCACGTTCTTGAAAATAACTTCTGGGATTAAGCTGCAAATCTTCCAGTTTTCACAAACTTAATTTTTTTTTTTTTTTTTTTCAAATTATTTTCAAAATCAATCTAAAACAAGTTTGGGTATACTAAGAGCATCATGTTTGTTATTTTTTCCATAGACACCTGTATATTTCTGCTTGTCGAGTTAGGCATGCCAAGTGCCGCTTTGACTTCTTGATGTATGCATCGTCTTCAACTAAAATGTGAGACCATCATAACTATAACTAGGACAAAATAGATGTTTTGCCTCAAATTACTTTCAACAAAAAATACATCGCTTACATTTACATAGCTTTTCTTGGCTCTTCAGTAAAATATATGGTTGCGGTAGAACTTAAATTTGTAAAAAATATACCCGATGTGAAGGGTTTCCCATGACTCTAGATGTCCTTTTTGACATGTTTTCTGGCTCAAATCGGATTTGACAAACAAGATATCCTTGAGATTTGTGAAGCGACAATTCTTATCGAGAAGTACTGTTTGTAGTGTAGGCAATGTCGATAGTTATTAATACCTTGACTTCTAGTTGCATGCATAATGCTTCTGACTATAATTGTTTTCCAGGGTCTTATTCCAGGGGGAGCATTGAAACCCATTGACATAAATGCGGACACAACTTTTGATGTGACTGAGCACTATTGGTTTCCAATGCTCGCTGGTTTATCTGACCTGACGTCTGATCCCAGAGCAGAGGTCAGAAACTGTGCACTTGAGGTGCTGTTCGACTTGTTGAATGAAAGAGGTCGCAAGTTCTCATCTGCATTTTGGGAGAGCATTTTCCACCGCGTGCTTTTTCCTATTTTTGATCATGTAAGACATGCTGGAAGGGACGGCTTGGGATCTTTTGGTGACGAATGGCTTCGTGAAACCACTATTCACTCACTTCAGCTGTTATGCAACCTTTTCAATACATTCTATAAGGTATATACAACTTTGCTTCAGTCGATTGACTTGCATTAGCTGCTATTTGTTAGCCACCCCCTTTCTGATTGCCGTCTTCCATTCCTTGATTTGGTTGTGTTCCTCTTCAGAATATAAATCAAATTCACATAATTGTTTACCATTCAGAATTGGAATAAAGGAATTCCTTTGCCACACCCTTAAAGCACGCTAAAATTTAGTCAGATGGCCTGAACTTCTAATGGGTTATACAACTAACTTTCAGAAACTACCATGCGTTAACCTTCGCAGCCTACTCTCTTAAGTTATGGTGTTTTAGAACTCCTGGTGGTATTGTTACTTGTGGAAGCCTCGACTACATCTCCTTTTCTTAGCTACCACAGCCTATGTTGCTAGAATATAAACAGATAAAAACCATCCATAAGGGATACAAAAATAAAACATGAATGTTTACAAAATGTAGGATAGTGAACCTAGAAAGTTATCTTAATAATGTGTTGCATCTGCAGAAATATATAACAATTTTGTTATGATAAATTCAGTAATCTTTCGTTGAAACAAAAAACAAAATATATGTCTATAAGGAACCATAGAACTTTTTGTTAATGCAGTTAGAATTGAAAAAAAATCCATAAGGATAGAGGCTTCTGTCCAGTATTCTGTACAGGTTCATAACTATTGTCGAAAGTACGATGCTATGCCATGCACACTAGTTATGCATGGTGCATCTAGTTTGTATAAGCGTGTATCAGAATTATCAAGCATTTTCGATTTTTCTCCCTCTTCGATCTTTGTGTTTGACAGTTTATTTAGTTGTATATTTGTTTTGTTATGACTTGTTTCAAGTTACTAGTAACTTATATAGTACACGGAATATAAAGCAAAGTCACATGGTGTTTACCATTCAGAATTGTAATAAGAGAATTCCTTTGTCACACTCTTAAAGCAAATAAAAATCTACAAATGGTAGATTTCGGGCAAAAGTTCCTCAGAAACTCAAATCTTTACCACGTTTCACACGATTCAAAAATAAAATAAAAAGCCTCACCTCATTGGCCTTGCCGTCTGTTGGTGAGATGATTATGTTAATCAATAAGAATGGCAGGGTAAGCAACAACTGAGCACATGGTCTAAGATTGGAGCTAATATTCTTGGTGAAGTTTGTGTTGAAAACCTACCAGAAAGATCATTTCCACAGGTTGCATAGCTTGAAAGTTAATGACTACACCAAACACTTATTTCTTCTTTGTAATCGCATTAATTTTCTCAATCAGTTGGGAAAGAGGATCCAATCTGATTTGAGCATCCTGCCGAAAACACAGCAAAACATTCTGTTTTCACACCCAAAAATGGTAAATCACCATGTTATTTATATATTTTTTTGGTAAATGTAATTTCACCTTTATGTTGTTGATCGCTGCTTGAAACTTGAATTTTTCTTACTACAAGAACCTGAAAAAAGCCACCATGGCCAGCTATGAAGATTAGTCGTAAATGTGTATACATCATCTTAGAAGGCCCGAAGGAGCCACACAATTCTATAATGTATCGTTTTGTCTCCCCCCTTCTCCATAATACTAAATAATGTATGTAACTTTCTGTTTGTTTCTCTTCTGTTGTTATGTAAAGGAGGTCTGTTTTATGCTACCACCACTGTTGGGTTTGCTGTTGGACTGTGCAAAGAAGACAGATCAAACTGTGGTTTCTATTTCCCTTGGTGCCCTCATACATCTCATAGAAGTTGGAGGACATCAATTTAGTGATGGTGACTGGGATACTCTACTAAAAAGCATACGGTAAGTTGTTGCAGCAGTTCTTGTAGAGAATTCTCTTATTACCATTTGCTTTATCTTGATATTTTTTAATTGTCAGGGATGCTTCATACACAACCCAACCTGTAGAGCTTCTTAATTCTTTGGGTCTTGGTAGCTCTAAGAACCTTTCAGTGATAGCCAGAGAGGCTGATACTGATATGGGTAGCAGTCCTTCCCCACAGTCTGCTGGCATCGGGAATGTGGAAAATAATCAATTAAATAGTAGTGAGAATGGGAAACTATCCTCCCCACACATTGGCACTGACAGCCCAAAAAATGGGCGCATTACACATGTCTTGCATGATGGCAGGGAGTTGCCTGTAAACCCAGATGAGTCTGAAGGTATGTAATGATGGCATGAGTTCCTTACCACTGTTTCTAAATATTCTGGTAACCATGAAAATGCATTTTGAAACATAATTTTTTTACTAGGCCTGTCATCACCTTCACGAGGAGCTCGAAAACCTGCTGAAGCAGGTGACCTTCAAAGGAGTCAAACATTGGGTCAAAGGATAATGGGAAACATGATGGACAACCTCTTATTTAGAAACCTTACCTCCAAGTCGAGAAGCCCCCCTTCAGACACTTTGGTACCATCTTCTCCAGTAAAGGTATCTTTCTAGTGGATATTGATTGCCTTTGTTAACATTTAAAGCTACTTGTTGCTTTTATTTTATTTTTGACCTGTCAAAAGTGGATACTCGATGCGTCCTTTGCGGAAACGAGGGCGAGAGCCATGACCACCTTTGCTTTTCATGCCCCTTCTCTGAAGATATATGGCGCAAGCTCGGGTCAATTGCTACCTCTGCTGCTGGTGCTTCTTGTGCTACTAGGAATGAACCCACTGAAATTCGGCCCTGTGTAGATAGTGCTTAGGCACGAAATTGAATGATGATACCAAACATAAATAAAAAATAAATAAAGGGAACTAAATTAAGCAAATTCCATGTCAGTCTTCAGTTCTTCCAATGCTCGTAAAAATCTCTTTCCGTACCATGTTCCTTATCATTATCAGTTAATTGGCTTTTAAGTGATTACAATTTCTCGCTGTTCACTTCTTGACTTTTGAGAATCTTTGTTTTCTTTCTAACTGAAACTCCATAGAATAGTACAATGGAGACATATACTTTGCTCATTGAGGGAAATTATATTCGCAATTTCTGAATTAGTCCAAGATTGAGTGTATAGTTTGCATTGGAAATATGTGATTCTTTAAAGTTTCTAGTCAAATGGATAGAACCCCTAGGTACAACTGGAAAAGGCGATTTAAAGATTCTCCACATTTTCGATGTGGGAACATTTTAAGTTCTAAAAGAGATTATTTTATATCAGATTCTGGTGTTGGACTTTGATGAAACTACCCTAACTTGAAGCAATCAGAGATCAGTCGATGAATTTCACATAATAAACAATAAGGTAAATGCTCTTCTATGGAGTGAGTATAATAAACAATTTCATAAATGCTATTCTGAGGAAAAGAAGAAGATAATATAATATAAAGGTTGTTCATTCACACAGTAAACACGCCGAACGTGAACAGTAGAAAATTATAGACAGTTCAAGGCTAAATTGCAGCCCTACACTACTATTCCTATACACGAATGGGTGAATCGAAAATATTTTCTTTAAACCAAATCAAGAGAGCAAATTTCATTATTTAGATTGATACAGATTATGAAATGCGAGCGGGATCAACTATGTAAGGCTGATCAAGTGAGGTTGTAGGTAGAGACGAGTCTAATTACATTGAAAGAAATGAGAGAGAAAAAAGGAAATTTAACTTTTAATAGCTCTAAGAGGTTTCCCACCATTCCAGTCTCTTGATTTCATTCATCTACATAAATTTTCATCATCTCCAAATAGAACATTTTATGTAGTTAGTCATCCCTAGAACTAATCTCAACCATTGAAACGAATCAATGATTATGATTTGTTACAGACATAACTATCTAAAACTATACACAACTAAACGAGTATACGTGTCACAACATGTCATAACTACCTAATGAATAATAACTACCTAATGAATAGATAACTATAAACTAAAATCACTAATTGAAAAACTAGAAAAGCTGTCCAATAGAAATCCAGCCAAAATGGACTATGTTTTTTGCATAAACCCAAGTCAAATAGGCTGTCTATCGCTCGAATTGCAGCCCATATGCATCTTTCCCGCATGTGGGGTCTTCAACCTACTAGGCCCAAACAACATAATCTAACCATAAACATACATGTTCATAAACATTCTTTCTACTTTGACAAACTTTAAATTCAGAATTGTTTATCTGCTCATCACAGAACGATAAAACAAGGTGAATTTATTGTAGATTTAGTCGAGCATATACTATTCTTCAAAGTTTATAGTCAAATGGACAGAACCCCTAGGGACAATGGGAATCTTTGTTGTATTAACATAAAACATGGATGTGGGAGCATGACGAAATCTCATAGTTTCGGTTCATCTCCAGAAAACAAAGTATCAGAGAAATTGAGGATTGTTAATTTTTTTTTGTTTGGGGCCAAATTACAACACATAAAAACGTTTCATTAACTGAAATAAAAAACAAGAAACTGGAGCCCAACATTATGGACTTACCTATCTTTTATTTTTTAACAATCATGCCATTTCACCCAGTGTAGTCAAGGCGACCGCCTAGGCATGCCTCTAAGGCGTTTTTATAGAAGCCCGCCTCAAAATGAGGCATCCGCCTCGGACCACCTCATCGCCTTGCACCGCCTCAACAGCCTCAGCCCAAAATGGTTGCAGCCAGCCTATTTGCAGCCCATTTTTAACTCATTTGCAGCCCATTTTTATCCTATTTGCAGCCCAATTGCAGCAAAAGAGGTTGGAGCTCACTTTATCATAAGGTTTTATGGTTCTTGGTGTAATACTTGTTGTTGCCGTCAGAGACCCAGTCTTTATCTCCTCCTTGCCTTCAAATAAGGAATTTCCAAATAACAAACAAACATACAAACAAACAAGATAAAACATTTTTAAGTTTTGATAAATATGTCACCCTTTTTTTTTAAATATTTTTTGGAGAAAACATATCATGTTTTAATCAGTCTGTGATAAACATCAATCTTGATTTTTATTGCATAGTTTAATGATTTTTATGCTTTTGGAATACCAATAGTGATCATACTTGTGGATTTTTACCAACAATTCCAATAATTTCTTTTTACAAATGCTCAATATTTTCAAGTTTCTATTCTTTCAAGATTATTAATTTTTAATGATTTAGTAGATATTTGCAAGTTACTTGACACTTATGTTGTGCATTTTTCGTATGCTATCAACTTTATTATATTTCCATTTTGATTTTAGGTAGTTTTTCTAATTTTATACATATATGCTAATATGTTTCAATTGATTATAAGAAAAATCTTTAAAAAATGTTAAGACCACCTCAGTGAAGTGAGGCATCCGCCTTGCCTCATGCCTCACGCCTCAGGCGTTTTCAGGCCCGTCCGGCTTGCCTCCGCCTCAACGCCTTAATTACAATGATTTCACCCCCTTAAAGAACTTCTGTGAGTTAAATATGGTTCCTCCATGTTAGCTTCAATGGGGGTAAAATTAAGAAACACAAAAGTGTCAACACTAGAGGTAGGGGCGTCCTCAGAGGGTGTGCATGTCATCAAATTGATTTGTCCTTTTGAGGGTGTGCACAAAGACCAAAACCTCCACAAATAAAAACACTAAAAAACATATGTAATAGTTTAAACATGCAAACCTTTAGAAGGGGCAATAGAGGGTGTCGAAGATGTGCCAATATCGGTCATCGCCTTGTAGTTTGTAATTTAAATGTTGACAAACGTATCCAATGAATTTTTACTATGAAGCGCTAAAGTAGCCTTGATCTGTGATGGAAAACCTTGAATGTCCTATACTTTGTTCCTTCCAAAAGATTTCTCGAGTAAACAAGAGCCTAAATTCCTTAACAAGTAGCCACCAATTTTTGTTTTAACCAAAAAATGAAGGGCTTTCCTACAACTTCAAAAATTATTTTTGCCTTTTTCCACCAAAAATGAAGTGCCAGGATCTAAGCCCCAAAATTCACCCCATTGCAAGATTGTTTATCTCCTTTGATTGAGATTGAATGAATGGTTCATGTCCCCTATCATTCCTTCCACTGCCTAACCCTAAACCAACCACCAATGTCAACCGTATCCACCGTCTTTACCTTTTCACCTCCTGCTTCTATTGTGGTTTACACCTTGACCTTGTGGTCTTGTTTCATCATTACCAAGCCCCTATTTATACTCTTTCATTTATTGGAGAGGGATAATTGCTCTACACTGCAGTCCATACAACTACTTCCACCCATGGTTTTAATCAGGGCATTAGCAAATAAGATTTTTTGGCTTATTTATTTTACAAGGTGTATGCCATGCCGAAATGTAGATTGTGAAATATTGTCATCATAGAAATGAGAATTTTGTATCCAGTGAGATGGTACAAAAGTCGTATAATGTTTGAGGACAAACTTTTTCCAAACAATCTGATGCATACTAGGGGTTTACAACCCCAAGGAGCATTCAAAAAAAAATTTAATTTAGGTTTTTCTTGAAAAAGTAAAGCCTGTGGTTATTCTTAGGGTTGTTTAGATGGCTTATCATAGATAATTTTAGTTTCCCAATTGTAGGGTTGAAAACTGAACCGACGATTCGATTTTTTGATGAAACCGCAAACCGAACCAAAATTTCGGTTTCAAAATTTTCAAAACTGATCCGAAGATTTCAGAAACCAAGCCGAACCGCGTGATTGGGTTTCGGATCGGTTTCACCGGTTTCAAAGTCTAGCAAGGAAGATATTTCCAAAAGATTGTTGAACATGAAGATTTCATCACTTGACTCTCTCACTCGCTTCGCCCCTGCTCGCGATGGAGACTGATATTTCACTCTTAGAAGAGTTCATCAAAGAGGAGAAGAATAGTAGCAACATCAACAACTTTCGTCTCGACTCGATCTTGATTTCACTTGCTCTCCACTCATCAGATCCAAACCCTCGCCAAAACCTCCACGAGTTCAACCACTCGATAACTCTTTGATCTCGCTTTCTTGATTTATTCACTTTGAATAAGTGGTTCCAGGTTAGAGAAGAAGACATTGTATTAGGTTTGGTGAAAGATTGATTGAAATTGCTCCTTATGTGAAAATTTTGAGTCTTAAGCGTTGGATTTGTGTTACACCACCACGTGGGCTCCATGCAAAGAAGTGTATATTGCTTCACCTTGAAACCAACAAAAAATACATTGGGCACCCAACTCATTTATGACCCTTTCCCACAATCCACTCTAGTCAAATAAATTTCACCTCTGCAAAAAGTTTCCAAATACCTCAAAGGTCAAAAAGTTGCAATTTCACATACTATTGAAGGTACCGTAAATTAATTTTTTGAAGAACCAAAGATCCGAAAGTACCCAAAATTAATTTTTTCACATCACTGTTGGTGTAAGACAATTGAGTTTTATTGGAAATATAACTTGGAAAGGACAATGGAGAAACAAATAAATAAATGGATGTGTTATGTCAATACTTTGTATTGTACTTGAGAGAGCGAGAGAGAGTAAACTAAGGAGAAAGTAAAGGGAGAGTAATTGCAAAGAGTAAAATAAGGTAGAGAGAGTAAAGTAAGCATATTATATTGCCGTTTTGTTCAGTTTGGTTTTGTCGGTTAAAATAACTATAGAATCGAAAACCAAACCGACCATATAGGTTTCACATTTTCACAAACCGAACCGATCGGTTGGGTTTTGATTGGTTCGATCGGTTTACTCGGTTTATTTGGTTTTTTGTTCAACCCTACCCAATTGGGTCATTGGGCTAACTGACTCGTTTGGGGGTTTATTGAGGACCCAACTGAAAAAATTGTTTATTAATTGAGCTCCGTTTGAGCTGAAAATTTGAGGAAAACTAAGGATCAACGCTAGAGAAAATGTGTCAAGGTTTCAACTTGTTTTTTGACATCGTTCCTCGAAATACCCATTTAGGTCAATGCTATTGAATATCTTGATAAACGGTCTTTGTGGGTGTTTAAGGATATTCCCTTCGGGCGGTCTGGGGATAATGAGCGTGGGTTGCCTATGTCACGCCCAAGCTGGACCCTTGCTTGCTTCTCTCGCTTCAAAATTATGATAGAAAAATCCAACGATATTACATTTAACGCCCATCTCGAGGTGCATATGTTGAAACGAGCTGAAACTTTAGCATTTCTTATATGAATCTTAATTTTTCTCAAAATTTCAACTCAAACGAATTAACAAACATTTTTTTGTTTAGTAGGGTTCTTTTAACTAATTGAAGCTTAAATGTGTCGTAAACTAGCAGTCAAACTATAAATTGGGCTCCTTTAGCCTAATCTCTATTCCTAACTTGGGTATGATTATGTTTAGGGTCGTTTTTAAGCTACTTAGTATGTAAATAGGATTGTTAGTTGGTGATTTTATTACTGAAATTGTGTTTGGTTTAGAAAAGAGTATTTTCATTGGTTCCTTTGCTCAAGGGAAAGGTTGTTGAACCTACATCGACAAAGTTCCTGAAATTAGGTTTCAGTGTATCAATTTTTCACCATATCTCTTGAGTTGTCTTACGTTATTAGTGGAACATAACACCATTTATGATCGGTGTTCAATTAAGAAAATAGAAACAACAATGCAAAGAAAAATGATTTCTTTTGGTAAGTTGAAAGAAAGATAAGTGCATTTTGAATGCATGCAGGGAATCACTACTTTTTCGCATTTCACATTGATCAGAACATTAATAGTTTATTATCATTTTGATAAATAGGTAATTAGGAATTTTAGTAAACATTGAAGGAAACCATTCATATGGCTCATTTTCTTTTCTTGTGTGAACTTCGGCCCATGCTTACAAAATTTCTTGGGTAATAACTGATGTGCTTACTAAAGCTATTTGGCTGATGAGGATACTTTCTAGTTCTATCACATTTGGAGCTAGAATCGTCAGAGTTAGAATCCTACAATTTTCTAAGGGTATGCCTCTGTGGTGAAATCATAGAATCTTTAATTTATATTTACGAACAAAAGTTTTTGTAAGCCATTTGCCCTTGTTTGCTATTTCTTGGTTTTACTATTTTCAGTTCCTGGATGACAATTGAATATTATTATTTTCCGGACCTCTATGTTTAACAGTTCTTTTCTTGATTAAATTTAATAATAGATTCCCGATTCTATCGAGCCTGATGCTAAGGATGAGGAAGAAAGTCCACTAATGGCAACTGTTAGGGGGAAATGCATCACACAGCTCCTACTTCTGGGTGCCATTGATAGTATTCAGGTACAAGTCTCTTTTTTGTTCTGTCATCTCTTACATTTTACATTTTCTTTTGCTTTTAATACCTTAATGTGATCCAACACGACTAGTTATCTAGACTTTAGCGTATTTATATAGTATATGGAAGAGAAGTTTCCAATTCCCTTGCTGGGTTGATTGACTCCATCTTTCTGCATTGAGTTTACTAAAAAAATTACTGAAATTAATGTCAAGAATAAAATAAAATTATATATAATTGGAAAAAGAAATGAAACCAAAGTTTCTTCCAAAATCATTTAAAAGAATGGAAGTGTAGGAGAGGCTTTTACATTACACTCGACTTCAAATGCAGAAGAAATACTGGAGCAAGTTGAAGGCTCCACAGAAGATTACAATAATGGAGATTCTGCTATCTCTTTTAGAGTTTGCTGCTTCATACAATTCATATTCCAACCTCAGAATTCGTATGCACCACATACCTGCTGAAAGGTAGGCAACGTATACTTTTGGTTATTTATTTTTCCATTTTTGTTCCCTTTCATTTCTATGAAGTTCTTTTTGGACTATTTTGTGATTGTACAGGCCACCTTCAAACCTTTTACGCCAAGAGTTAGCTGGAACTTGCATTTATTTGGATATCTTACAGAAAACAACGTCAAAATTTGCAACTGACAAAGAGAATCCACTAACTAGTAGTGGTGCCTCTGATGCTGGGGTAACATTGGTTGATGATTCAAGTTATAAAATGCATTCACATGCAGAGGTGAACCTTGAAGGCATAGCAGAAGAAAAACTGGTATCTTTCTGTGGGCAGATACTGAAGGAGGTGTCTGACCTTCAATTTAGTGCAGGAGAATCTGTGAATGTAGACACACATCGAGTTCTGGAGTTACGTTCTCCAATCATTGTTAAGGTACATTCTTTATTTATTAGAAACTTACTGGCGGGGTTGAATGTATTTTTCTGTATAGCTGCTTTTGACATTTTCACATAGAATGCCTTCCTTTCTTTTCAGATTTTTTGCATTTACTTCTTTTCATTGTTGCTAACAAAGATTTCAGATTGCGTAGGACTTAGACATTGCTCTATAGAAGTGACAGCGTCTTGTTGCACATACATAGAGTCTTCATTGCAATTGCTTTCTCCTTTGGCCAAGTTCTTTTTTTAAGTGAAGTAATTTTTTCCAAAACGCCACCTAGCTGAACATTGATTTGGTCCAGTGAGTTAAATGCTCATGCAAGTTTTAAATCTTCATCAAGAATGACTATCTAGTTCTATTGAGGTGGTTAAAATGTTAATATGGGGACTTGTGGTAGTTTATTTTTAGTTTTTGGTCTAGATTTTGAAGAACTGGAGTAGGAATTTTTAATGAAGGTGATTTGGGTCAGATCAGATACAATGTTGCAGGAGAAAACCAATTGGCATCACTATTTTACTTAACTACAGGCGCAGGGAGAAAGAAAATACTAGGTTGTGTTTGATTGCCAAAGAATCAGTGGCAAAGATAATTTTTCCGTTTTTGAAGGATAACGTTGTGTTTGGTTGTTTAAGTTTCCGCAATAAAGTTGAGAGCGCGTGTTTTGAAAGCGACATAAGAACTGTTTTGTAATGAGTTGCCTTTACCATGATATCAGACAGACTCCCAAGGTTTCAGGGATCTGGATGCAAGGATTTTTCGAAACCTTTTCACAAAGAGAAGAACACGCACAAGAAGGATGTCCAATCTGTAGAAACAATTCAAGTAAACCGACTGTTACCATGAGCCAAAGAGTATTATTTGGTGGTGGTAACTTTCCTGTTGTATTTGAAGGAGGTTTACCATTTTGTATTTTCATGTGTTTATTGTTATTACATGACAAAAATGTAGTATACAAACACAAGAAACAGAAACATATGCAGAGAAAAGAAAAAGGTTAAAACTATGACAGAGATTTCATATTGCTAGCTTTCCTGTTGTATTTGGTACTTTTCTCGGTACATTGAAACTGGAACACCATCCTAGTAGTTTTCCTCTTTCTTCATTACGATGACAGAAAAACATTTATATTCCCCATTTCCTGTGTAGGTGCTGAAGGGGATGTGCATTATGAACAGTCAAATTTTCAGAAGACATCTAAGGGAGTTCTATCCTTTGATAACTAAGCTCGTGTGTTGTGACCAGGTAAATCAACCTTTCACAATGAGTTTTTTTATAAATTCGTACCCAACTTCGATTTAACAAGCACTTTTTTCTATGGACATTTGTCCCTTCATATCTTATTAATATATATGCTAAATGTGTTTCTCCTTACAGCAGGACGAAGACATAAAATTTGTTAATTTTATTTATTTTTTATATGAAATTATCTTGTCTTTTGCTTCTCCGGCTATCCTTTTTTTAATCCTAATAATTTCTTGTTCTGTTTCAGATGGATGTGCGTGGAGCTCTTGGTGATCTCTTCAGCATGCAACTGAGCATGCTCTTACCGAAGTAATTGTGTCTCTGTGGAGTGTATTAACCTAATTGGCTGCTTTTCATCTTCTTGATCCGTGAGTCAGGCTGAGCATGTAGTGTTCTTAGAACATTTTTCTTTTTATCAGAAAGGGCGGGCTGTATCCAATTTTTTGTAGCTAATTTTGTTATATTCCTCATCCACATTAAACTCACCCATTGATGTAAATTATTTATTACAAGTGGAATTTGTAAGTTGAGGTTTAATCAGGAAAAGTGAAATGTATAAATTTTTTATTTTTTTTCCAACAAATAATGGAAAACACATAAAAGTTAAGAGTTGGATTTCTATGAGCACTTGCAGAGAATTGGGATTATTGGTAAAGAGTAATTTATTTTTTTCCTTTTAGAGGACAAAAACATATAATAATAATAATAAATATTATTATTAATTAATGCTAATAATAATTAGTTTGAACTGAAATTTCAGAAACAATTGTTTTTTAATTAGTTTAGGGCCATTGGCAGTTTAGAAATCAAGGAACAATATGTCAAAGTGTCTCGTTTAGACATTGTTCCTCGAGATATATGTTTAGGTCCATGCCATTAAATATATGGATAAACGGTCTTTGTTGGTGTTTAATGACCACCTATGTCAAGTTCTAGGTGGGCCCTTGCTTGCTTCATGGTTAGGATAGAGAAACTCACATTTTAACATTTAACACATATCTGGAGCCATGTATATCGAAACAGGCTGAATTGAACATATTGTTGCTGATAGGGTGGGCACGATTTGGAATGATCCAGGATTGGGCTTGTCTTAGTCCTAGTTCTGTGAAAGGGGACTGAACGGTTTGAGATTGGAGGTTTTTTTTTTTTTTTTTTTGCAAAATTGGTTCGTCCTAGATCGGTTTGAACCAATACGGTCTGGGACTGAACCATGCCATCCCGATTTAAAAAAAAAAGTCAAACCATTTTTTTCCTCTTTGCTTTATAAACCAAGAACTACTTCTTAACTTTTCCATTTTTTTTTCTTACAAACTCATTTGATCTCTTTCTTAGAACGTCTCTCTGCCAAGGTGTTGAAATCTCTCTATCACACTCTTCGAACAAGCTTTTTTTGCTAATCGAATAGAACTGAATCGAATAGAATCAGATATGGATCTTGGATGCCTGGATCTAGGTTGCTTGGAGAAGCAAAGCAAAGAAGACAATATTGCTCTCGAATCTCTACTCACATTCCTGTCTGTTTTCCTCAATGTTTCAGTTCTCTTCTAGACTTCAAGTGAAGAAGCTAGAGTGAATAAGAAGAAGAGATGGCACTAATGTGTAGAGGGGTTTTAATAATGGCAATAGGGGGTTGGAGATTTCATACCACTAGCACTATGTGTGTGAAAGATTCGTTTTTTGTTTCGAATCCTCTTCTACAAATATTGCTCAAGGAATCGAATTTAGGCGTCAAAGCTGTTTTGGATTCAGAGGAGGCGAATTTTTCACTCGAAAACGAAGGCCCCATTTTGTGGGAAACTTTAATTATGTCTCTCAAAATTCACTCATCTAAAAAATCTCAACTTGTAAGAAAGCCAACAAGCCCATTTTCGTGTTTCTTTGGAAGCTCACTAGTTCAATTTAGCCTTTCTTTATGATATTTGGTTCATATGTCATTGTCTAAGCATCATTGTCTTCATCTTCTTCTTCCACATGTTCTTGAACTTGTTGATTGCTCTGATACTCTCCACCACAACAGGTGCAACACCATATGCTAAACCGGATGTGTAATAACATATAAGAGTTAATTTGTATGTACTGTTTGTTTAGCTAGGGGTGGGCATCCCATCCCATGATCTCGTTCTGGTCTCTTTTTTATTTCTTTCGAGTCCTTTTGGGATTGATCAAACCAATCCTGATCTATAGTGGGATGGGATCGAGATGGAGATTTTTAGTCACATCCCGTCTGAAACTTATTTACTTATTATTATTAATTTTAATATTTTAATTTTATAACCGAAAGAGAAGTCAATTTGATATAAAGTTTGGAATTTTTATTCCAACAACCAAAAAAATATAATAACTAAGAATATCCTTTATTGAGACATGAATATTTAAGTTATGGAAGAAATATTATGACACTTCTCATCATACCCAAATAAAAAGTATGATTTCTCACTAACATGCACATAAAAAAAACTCCCTTAATGTCTTGCATTATCAAACAATTGATAAGAGTAAGCATTTTGGTAAATAATGATACTATGTTGTCAATGATAGTTTGTTTTTGTCTCATATAACTAAAATAGGATATCACATTGTTATATCTTTGCGGTAATAAAATGAATTTGTTAATTTAATTTGGGTATTCGATAATAAAATGAATTTGTATCCTTAATTTAGATATTTAGTCGCATTGGAATAAAAAGTCCCACTCTCACTTATATGTTTTGATATAAAATTTTAACAATTTTTGTATAGCCTTTGAACCATGTCATCCCATCCAGTCACAAACTCGTTTGTGATGGATCGAGGTCACGCCCATCCCGTAGATAAAGGAGCGTGATGAGATAGGGATGAGGTCTATTCCGTCTCGTGCCCACCCCTAGCTGTAGCTAAAGGCAAACAATAGAACATTTTAAGTTTTGTTTAGACAAAGAGTGAGTGAATTGTTTGGGTTGGTTACAGTAACTTAACGAACAAAGAACAGGAAAATGCATTTGTTTGGGTTGGGTTTTGTTAGGGTTTGAGATGGGCTTTGTAAATGCTACAGTAACCGGGATGGACTGGTACGGTCCAGGACTAAATTGTTGGAAATCGATTCCGTCCCAATTCCAACCGTCCGAGACGGGGATGAAAAGAGCAGAGCTCGTTTTAGCATGGTTTGAAGCGATTCGGAACCATACCGGTCCAAGTCGAAACGTGATGGATCGGGATTCTTGGCCAACCATAGTTTATGATGCGAATATATAATTTTTCTCAATATTTCAGCTCAAATGGAGTTGCCAAAAAGTTGTATCAGCTGAGTTGGTAGAGGTGTGGCGGATGGTATCACATGTCACGGGTTTAAACCCGACCGACAACATGGGGTGGGTGGGTGGGTTAAGGGTTTAAAAAAAAAAAAAAACCTCAAATGGAGTTCAAATGATATAGTTTTTCATTTACTCATGTGTATGTAATTCTTTACGTATAAATGAAAATGAAGTGGGTCCTAAGTGGGCTATCAAAATGGTTTTTTTTTTTTTTTTTTGTCCTAGTGTGCCTATTTTTAATCTAAAAACAAATCAAATAAGGGAAACTGGGTAAAGTCCCTCCACTTTTTATACCGAAACATTAGTTATTTATTAAACTAAAATTGGTAAATACCATGTCGCCGGCTGGGTTCGAACCATGACTTAGTGGTTTCCAAGCTCTAACCATTGAGTTGTCATGCCATTGGTAGCTTGATATTTAAAGTAGACTAAATTGTATTTATTATGTTAAACTTTTATCGTGCCAATGACACGGGAAATACCCTAGTAATAATACATATTAAATAAATAAGTCCGGAACAGGATGGGATGGGCAGGATCGAAAGTCTCCATCCCGATACCATCTCACTCTAGAACGGGATCACGGGATGGGATGTCCACCCCTATTTCCCACCCGCATAGGTAAAACAACATTTATGTATAAATTATTGTCGCCCAACTTTTGATAAGCTGTGTGGTTTTTGAGAATCCCTGTGTACAAACAACCTGAAAAATAATGTGGTCCACTGGCAGATTTCAATAGCTTAAGGTGCCTCATTTGATACCACTTTCATATTATCTTTATAACAAAATTTTAAACATTATTTCACAATACTAAACTTTCTAATTTTGGTAATTATGATATACCTAATGATAAAATATAATTATTTATTAATATTGTATACCTTAAAAATATCAATTGTTTATTAATATTGTATACCTTAAAAATAAATATTATAAATGTTGTTACTTATACTTAATTAGTGTTATTAATCAAAATATCAATTGTAACACAAAATTTTAAATAATTTTATACTTAATTAAATATCATATTAGCTGACTATGTATAATTCCAAAATTAAATATTTTAACTAATGTAATACTTAATCAATTAATTTCAATTAAAACAAGTATTAAATTAATTAACCACCTCTAATATGAATTAAAATCACATTTTTTAATTAATTCACCTCCATTAAGGGGGATAATTGCAAAAGACATGGGAAATGGAGATTTAACAAAACAAAAATATCGAATATATACATAGTTGGAATGAGAAGTATAACCTATACACGGAGTGAGAAGTATAAGTCCCATAGAATGAGAGAAGAATAGTTTCCATATTTTGTTATATTTAAGAATTATAAAAAATACTTGGAAACCAGGAGTTTGCAATCATGTTTGCAGTTTATCGTCCCTATTACCATATCAAATGTTCTACTATGTAATATGTTGCAATAAAGATGAGAATAAAAAATTTAATTTATTGCTCCCTTTAGTTGTAATATTGTTTTATATGCATCTAAAACTATATCCTAATCCTATGTAATCCATAGAGTGACATGAATGGGCAGACAAGTGCAATGACTAAGAGTCTAAGATGTTCATGTCTTTGCCTGAGTGATCATAATAAGAAATTAAGAAGAAGAAAAAATACTTATTGTTATCAAGTTAAATACCTACTTTGATTAGTTGTAGATGTAATTATGTAAATAGCAGTTTTCTTCAAACTCACATGACCTATATTAGTGGATCGAATCAAAATGATTCCCACAATAAAGTTTTCAAAATATGCTATTTCCACCCATCAGATTTGTGGGTTCATCCATCTACATTGAGAATATCCAATTGTTCCTCTTATAGAAAACACTGAAAATTTTGTTTCCCTTCTCAATCTCTTATAAGTTCGCAAACATACACCAAAAGGAACTATTAAGGATAACAATGATCATGCTTAATTACCACCATTATGTAACCACACATTGAACTGATCAAGCAAATCCAATCTTTGACTAGCACGCAACAATACCTCTAAACAAGAAAACTATGTAGGAAGATATAACTCACTCGACTGGCTTGATGAGCAAGCATCTAGTTACTCAGTGGGTCAAATTTTCTCTCAAGGGCAGATTTACCAGCTGAGGTAGAGGCCTCATTGGATGACGAAGGTTCCATGGTTTTGGGAAAAGAGAGAGAAAGTTCAGCATAAAGGTCTGTCACCTTCTTCATATTATTGTTGAGTTTTTTAATAAGGTCCACATTTCGAATAAGACCTTCAGGTACCTTGGATTCTTGGTTCTGATTAATCTCTCTGATGAGCACCTTATTTTGCTCAAAAATGCCATCCACTTCAACAAGCGTCTTATGAACCATTTCTACAGTTTTCTTGTCTAATCGAGCACCATTAGCATCCCTTATCGAATGAGCATCTCCTTCCATGTCAATGCCGAGTTGGAACTCCAATCTCAAACCTCTCATGCATCGATCACAAATACAAAGATGAGTAACAAGTTTGTAATCATGAAATCTGTTTTTTTTTTTTTTTTTCCAAGGAAGGAAAAAGAAAATAGACATATAGAGTAAACTAGGCATACTAGTGCACATACTAACATCCAAAATCAAATAAAAAAAAGTTCAGAAGAATAAACTCACTAGTGTTAATACTTCTCCAATGCAGATTGAATGTGTGAAAGAGATGAATGAAGAGAGCAAAAAATTAAGAAAAAAAAATGGGGGTTTTGAATTTGAACTGAAGACAAAATGACAAAATCTGGTACTTAAAGAGCGTTGCAGTTGCACAATGTGGAACAAACTTGAAATGGAAATACTAAAAACAAACTATAAAAGAATGAACTCTCAGAAGAAAAAAAGGAAAACCGAAGAAAATGCTAAAAAATAAAGCAGAACGTCGATGTTTAATAACACATCTATCCTTTAGGTGGGGTCATAGCTAGCAATTCCGAGGATGAACAGAAATAAGATACGACAAAACTTGGATAAGTGATGGTTTTGCCAAATTTCAGTTCAATTAGCTATGCATAAAAAATTGATGCACAATTCAATGCAAAACATGTTCAAGTATAATACGTGAATAAAGAGTTACTTCATAGCTTCTTCTTGCAATCCTGTTTTCTATGATGGTCTTTTCTACTGTTTGGGCCATGATGGAAAGCTTGGTGTTTTCAATGCAAATAAAGAGTTGGAGGATGAAAATGAAGAAGAAGAGTTGGAGGGTGAAAATGCAGAGGAAGAAGATCCAAATGAAGATTTGGTGGATGGATCAAAGTGGAAGGTTATCCCCAATCTAATAGGACCGAATATGTCCGTCCATAGGTCTTATATTGCTGAATGTGATGGAGAGATTATATCAGTTTTTATCGGTCGTTTGGGGAATCCAATTTGTATTTATAAGTTGAACCGGTCATCTAAGATGAAAATGAAATGGGTCAAATTGAAAGTTTGGGTGACAAAGTGTTATTTCTTAGCCATACCACATCGATACTGATGCCAGCAAAGTTGAAGGGGATTAAAGATAGGATCTATTTACCCATGTTTCACGAGAAACAGAGCGTGTTTTATTCTCTTCAGACAGGGAGGTACCACTGTTTTGGGACCAAACATTTAGGTGAAGAAGTGAAGAGTGGCATTGCACCTGGATCGAATCCCCTGCTGATGGATTTTTTGTGTAGAAAACAACCGATTGGCATGATTCTGAAATGAGGTTGAATTGTAAATTTTTGTATTAATGTATACATTTTTTCTATTAATGTTCCGAGTGATTGTCATAGCACAACAGTAGTGTTTTATAGTTCCTTTAGTTTGTCATATTAATGAAGTGTCTTTTTTTTTCCCCTAGATTTGATCTTTCTGTTTGTGCAGCAGAAATATAAGGGTTGTTAGTAGGAGGGATTTAGTAATGTGAGAGCAAAGGGTTGGATTCCCCGTAGTCCTTGGATCCCAAGTCTGAGGTTTCCTTGTTCTAGTATTTTTTGTTTGTGACAGAAATAGAAGGGGGTGAATTTAGTAATGTGAAGATCAAGGTTTGGGGTTTCAGTCCTTGGATCCCAAGTCATAGTTTCCTTGTTCTAGTATTTTGTTAATGTGATACAAATATAAGGGCGGTTACTTGGAATCTGAAAAAAAAATTCATAAAATAAAAAAAGAAAGAAATCGTGCCTAATTATATATCTGTGCTGTGTTTATATACAGGTGGGTCTACTTGCTTGGTTCCCCCTGTAACATATAGAAGAAGAAGATGGTAACGACGGATGAGAAGAGATCAGTGGGTTCAACCCCTCCTCCTTCAATCACCTCCTCTCCTTTCCTTGTGTTTCCTCATGGTAGGAAGTATCGAAGCCAAACTTTCTTCAATCTCTCTGACAACACTTACCATCCAAAATCCATCCCAGAGATGCGGAACAGGCAATGTTATGCATCCACTCCTGATGGTTGGCTTTTGATGTTACATCTCGAAAAGATGTCTTCATCATGTTATCTCTTTAATCCAATCTCCTTGACCAAAATAGATTTGCCTTCTGTACCAATGAATTTCACATACAATTTTGGTGCTATAACATGCTCTCCAACACATGATCCCAACAATTGTGTTGTCGTGTTTATAAGCCAGTTTCCACCTTCCTGTGTGTTCTGCCACCCAATTCCAAGCACGGCCTCTTCTAAATGGATTCAACAAGATATAGAACCCCAGGCTGCAAAACACAAAATCATTGTACAAACCAGCGATGTCATAAGTTGCCAAGGGAAGGTGTATCTTATTGGTTATTATGGTATTGCAGTGGTTGATTTCTCCGACTGTATTAGTACTACTACTACTCACTATGTCTCAGCAGCCCATGCATCTGCTGCAAATATAACCATACATCCATTGCGTCCTGAATTTTCCATTCCAAACGTTGGACCATATACATCTACTTTGGTTGAATCATGTGGAGACATATTTCTGGTTGAAATGATATATTTGGGAGTACACAAAAAGGTTCGGACGATGGACGTTTTTAAATTGGATTTATCTAGTATGGTCTGGGTTAAGGTTCAAAGTCTATATGATCGTATTTTTTTGTTGGGTACAAACTCTGTATCAATCTCTGCAATACAATTGGGATTACGAGGAAGAGGAGATTATATTTATTTTTATGAGACGGAAGATACAAGCTTGTACAGATTTGACATGGGCGATGGAATCATAACAGTTACTAGGCCTTGTCCAAACGTAGTTCGTCAATGGGATACACCTTATTGGTTAGTTCCCACTTTTTGTAATCCAATTCATTCTCAATGGAGTGAACCTCAACCGTATTTGGCAGGCATTTTACTGGTAAGCTATCTTCCTCTTTCCTATTACCAAATTTAGTACACTTGTTTTTGCTTTATCCTTTTATTGATATATCCTCTTGACATTCTTTCCTATCATCTAGTATCACTAGAATCATTTGATTTAAACTACAGTGTAGCTAGTTGGGTATTCTCTTGACATTCTTTCAAGTCATCTAGTATCATGAGAATTGTCTTCATGGTCATTTCAATTCTGTCAGCCCGGCTCTGTTTGGGACTGTTACCATTTCCATTTGGTAGACTTTGGTATTTTCATGACATATAAGCAAATTTTAATAGTTTATGACTGTAAAGTAGATTTCTAGGTTTGCATGTGATGATGCCCAACTTGGAAGGGTTGATGGAACATGAACTTTGCACATGAAAATAAATTCATAAGCTGTATGCTTAACTGTCATTGTCTTATCACATAAACCGATAAACTTGAAGAATATCAATCTGAGATGAAGTCATGGTTAACTAAAATACAACTTGGAATACATAAGCAGATAAAAAAAAAAATCAGCGAAACATGACCAAATGGTACAACCAGTGAAAGTGGTGTAAACCTAGAAAAACTAGGATGGAAATGCTGATACTAGAGATGAATCCGAAGAGGAAACAATTTTGGAGGTAGCAGTGAAGGGGATCACTAGTGTTTCTTTTGCCTTTAAGGTTACTTTGTAGTTCTTTCTCTTTTTTCATTTGCAGTGGATTCTCTTTAAACTGGCCACATTCCCGTGTTAAACAAAATTAAATTAAAAATAAATAAATAAATTACAACTTTCATCCACCTAATGCATTTGACAAGTAACCACCTGCTAAACAAGAAATTTTGATAAACAATAAGGCTGTGATTGTTTTAAAAGGAAAATATGCCAAGAAAAAGTTGAATAATTTTTGTTAATATTTAGACTTAACTATTTCGTTCAGACTGACGTGTGTGCATATTTGCAGGTGAATCAACAAGGGACAAATGTGAAGGAAACAAAACAAGAAGAAGTAAATGATCAAACGACTTGGAAGGACCTCAACGAGATCTTAGAGTTGGTCATGTCACATCTCTTTCTAGATGATTGCACACGTTTCCGTCTTACATGCAAAACTTGATTGTCAATCGCCCCATCACTCCGATTAACCCCTCTTCCTGTGCAATCCCATTCTAGGTTCCAGCAGCATCCGTGGTTGATATCCCTCCCAAAGAATGACAAAATTTTGTGCAAATTTCACCATCCGATTTACAATGATTCTTATCTCATGGACGCCCCTGAGTTCAGTGGTGCATATATTCACCACTCCAAGTATGGTTGGTTGTTAATGTCAAAATTGGATCAAGATGCCTCCTACTTGTTCTTTCTCAACCCCTTCACTAGACAAACTATCAAACTTCCAGAGCTTCCTGAATCATACTACTGCCGTACTCTTTGGGGAGCCACTTTCTCAGCTCCACCGACTTCCTCAGATTATATAGTTTTTGGCCTTCGAGAATCTAGACAAGAAGGTATATTGGTCTACCGTTGCGGAGAAGATTCTTGGAAAGCTCATAGCCTTGAGAGTTACTTCATAGCTTCTTCTTGCAATCCTGTTTTCTATGATGGTCTTTTCTACTGTTTGGGCCATGATGGAAAGCTTGGTGTTTTCAATGCAAATAAAGAGTTGGAGGGTGAAAATGAAGAAGA
This sequence comes from Berberis vulgaris, assembly GCA_963556465.1. Classification (NCBI taxonomy): domain Eukaryota; kingdom Viridiplantae; phylum Streptophyta; class Magnoliopsida; order Ranunculales; family Berberidaceae; genus Berberis; species Berberis vulgaris. Next base: position 29,473,052 of record OY747125.1, on the reverse strand, counting down.
AGAGTTGGAGGGTGAAAATGCGGAGGAAGAAGATCCAAATGAAGATTTGGTGGATGAATCAAAGTGGAAGGTTATCCCCAATCTAATAGGACCGAATATGTCCGTCCATAGGTCTTATATTGCTGAATGTGATGGAGAGATTATATCAGTTTTTATTGGTCGTTTGGGGAATCCAATTTGTGTTTATAAGTTGAACTGGTCATCTAAGATGAAAATGAAATGGGTCAAAATTGAAAGTTTGGGTGACAGAGTGTTATTTCTTAGCCATACCACATCGATACTGATGCCAGCAAAGTTGAAGGGGATTAAAGATAGGATCTATTTACCCATGTTTCACGAGAAACAGAGCGTGTTTTATTCTCTTCAGACAGGGAGGTACCACTGTTTTGGGACCAAACATTTAGGTGCAGATTGGATCAACACAAGTGAAGAGTGGCATTGCACCTGGATCGAATCCCCTGCTGATGAAATTTTTGTGTAGAAAACAACCGATTGGCATGATTTCTCTGAAATGAGGAAACGAGGCAGAATCATAATTTTTTGTCACAGCAATATATACATTTTTTCTATTAATGTTTCAAGTGACTGTCATAGCACAACAGTAGTGTTTTATAGTTCCTTTAGTTTGTCATATTGATGAAGTGTTTTTTTTTCCCCTAGATTTGATCTTTCTGTTTGTGCAGCAGAAATATAAGGGTTGTTAGTTTCTTACTTGGAATCTGTATCAGGGCAAAAAAAGAAATAAAAATAAAAAATTTGCAAGAAGTTGCGCTTCTGTGTATGTCTATCGCTGTGTGTAAATATTTGGTGTGTCTGCTTGGTTGGTTCACCCTTCTCTGTGCCACCATATAACATATACAACATAGAAGTTAGAAGAGGAGAGAGGTGATGACAGCTACCAACAAAGAGATGTGAAGATGGAGAAGGGATCAATGAGTTTCAACCTCTAAAAAAAATGATCTAGGTAGTCTGGATAATCTCTCTGTAATCTTCATTTTGTTTTGACGATTAAGGAGGTCTTGCAGCAACTTTGTTTGTATGAGAACGTGGAGCAGTCGGGACTTTATCCCAGTAATCTGAGGAATATTGTCTCAAATCGCTGGCCTGAGCAAGTCCTCAACCTCAAGCACCTATGGAAACCCTTTACAAATAAAACCATTTGACAGAAGCAATTATTTTACTGAACAAACAAATGATGATCATACATTAACAAACACAAACCATAACCAGGACAACCCAACCACTTGAACATTTGTAAAAATGAGGAAGCCTGGATGAAACATCAATGATAGTCATCACCAACTTCCATTATTCTCTTTCATTCGTTGTCTGCAATAAAATCAGGTAGCTCAGCTTGGCATAAATATTCATCACATGCTGATGCAGATCCCCAGTCCTTCCGGAGCCGTAAAATATCCTCTGTGAAGGTCGACCCTGATGAACCAATGAACACACTTGACATTGCAGAGATTGTCTTATCCAGCATTGCTTCAACCTTCAATATGAATCAAGGAGCATTAATCAGTGCAGTCAACTCATCTTTCAACATTCTACTATCATTGGCACTCAAATATTAGTTCCTGTACAAAAATAACATTTTAGCCTCATTGTATCTCAATAGTAGAAAATACATTTCCTTGTGGTGCAACGAAACTATGATGGTGGATCCACAAAAGAGACCCATAAAACACAACTGAATCATTACGATACCAATCATAACATCCTTGTGAAACACTGAATTGCACTTCCTGTAAGACACCCTTTTAGCATGTAACTGGTGCCATCCTTCATGTAACATGCAGGCATTTTAGGTTGACTGTCACACTACACCAAATTGGCATTTTTGTAAACTTTTGAGCTATAACAATTTACAAAACAATTTTACATATTTTCACAAACAAAATCATCACGAATAGTATGGTCCTACAAGTGATACTATTCATGGTGATCTAATTTATTGTATCACTTTTTTTGTATATTTTTTTGACCAAATTTAGTTTTGACTTGGAATTGTTTGGTGGATTGTAACAGCTCAAAAGTGTTACTGATTTAGAAATTGTTACAAATATGCCAATTTAGTGTAGCGACAAGTGACAATGTATAAGAAAGAGGCATAAGCTCACCTGGGAATCTCCATCAAGGCCATGTCTGTAGAGCAAGGCATCCCACTTCTCAGCTGAATTTCGAGATGGCCGTTTAACAAGGGGCACAGCTTTTCCATTCAGCATAATTAGTGCTTGCAGCAGATCAGTTTCACTATTTGCAGCATCAGTTGACAGATATATCACTGGTGCATTCACCCTTTCGACCACCTTAGTAATGCAGTCTGCTGCTTGCGGAACGGAAAAAAAGCAACTTGGCTTCTTAGCATTGCTGGGAAAAGAAAGTGGGTTGTTAGAAAGGTGCATAAGATGGAAGTGTCATAGCAATAGAATGAGGTGTTCCTTATGCAAGTATATGAACAACATTTGAATAATATCAGAAAAGTAATGGGGGTGTCATCCATTACATAAAGCATAAATTAAATTCAAATAAATATTTTAGTACAAATGATCTAAGTTTCCCAATTCCCTCTTTCCTTGTGTTAAAATAAGTTGTATAGCATTGGATATTATCAAGTCCATTGTATACTAAACTGTCTTCCCTGATCGTAAAAGAGGAGACAACTAAATCAGGCTACAAAACAAAATCAAAAAAGAAAAGAAAAGGGTATGACAACGATGCGTTGCTGGCTGATGGAGGATTGTTGCAACTGTTGAGATTAGATATTGGAACAAGGCATGTCCCAGCAGAACCATAAATTGATTAAGTTGCAGATTAACGATTCTCAATCTTGTAGGTTAATGTGGTTGTGAAATAAAAATCCAAAGGTAGAAGGGGTTTGATCTCTGGTATGATCAATTCTTTTCTGGCTAAGGTCTGGGAAAAGTATGATGTTGGCTGAAGAGATGGGTACAGGGGCTGTGAGCAATAGTACAAGGTGTGAATCCTAAAAGAAGTACTTTCGCTGGTCCTCTATTCCCACACATCATGCACCCTTATCATCCTCCTGAAGGTTGTTATAAACGAAATCAAACTTGCAAAAACTTGCAATCATCAAGTTTGGAGGAAGGAGCGTGGACTCCAAGGAAGAGGGAGACAAGATAGAAGGAAAACATGCAGGAGCAGGTGACAAGGTGACAATTCTCTCCTGATTAAAGTTCTAAAATTGTACAACCACAACAGTCAAATTGGTGGACCTAAAAACGTGTTATGACAAGATATATACAAGTAGAGATATCTATAATGAGAGGACAAAAAAAAGGATAACAACATAGTTTGATGTCCAACCAGGTCAGTGATAGAGAAGGTGACCAAAGGGTATGAGGGAAAACAGAAAGGGGATTCATCAGGGGTTTCTGTCCTTGAACCAAAGCTAGGAGGCCCGATTAAAGCAATCCTGCCGCTGGTGATTTGATCTCGATGCAGAAAAGGGATGGTGTGTTCAATAAGAAGTTTGCAGGTCTTGGTTCTCCAAGTAATTCAACTACTGACATCATTATGAATGAAGAGTATTGGCTTGAAATTTTCTTGAAATGTAGGTATAGATGTAGTGGAAGTGTCGTAAATATGAAATACCTAATGGAGAGGACTAGATCTAAGACTGACAGGATGACGACAGCCGAACTGGGACCTCGTCCCAACTTGAGGAACTTGTAGAATCACACAATAATGATTCTAAGTTTGATAATGATGGGGGCGTGATTACCGAAACAGTGCAAATAAGACCGATCATTCAGCAGGCAGATGATGCTCTCTTGACAACTTGAGGTACAGTTCACAAAGATAAGAAATGGGTCATGGCTCTAAGAGTAAAGGCAGAGTCAGATCAGTACAAGCTTTGGTAAAGAAATACAAAATGTTCAGTGGGTTTTTTATGAAAATAAGGAATAATCCGTCTCAAAAGATTAGGTTATAAAGATATGGAGTAGAGGGATGTGGGTTGAACACTCATTCCGTTCCTCTTTCTAATGTATAGGACCATCAAGTTCTTGAGTTTGATGAGAACTTGGAAAGGACTTATTCACTTTCCAGTGTTTAGACTTAGGCAAGGTTTATCATTTCAAGTTGTTTGCTACACTTAACTTTCAGCTTTCAGATAGGAGGGTTATAGCCAACAGCCATACGACGTGAAAGTTTTGTTGGACCTGCCATGGGCCATGGAGAAATTTCTCGAAGTTTCTTCAGAAGCATGAGCTTTTTCTATGGTATTCCTATGAGGAGTAGCTACAGTAATCAGGAAGTACCAATATAATGCAGGTTAGATATATTTCAAAGCACCAATAAATGGGAAAGTCGCATACGGTTATATCCAGGTCAGTGCTTTTGCCACGAGTTGATTAGGATCAAGCCCCAATCTTGCTAGAAGGGGGCAAAGAGAAGCAAAAGAAGATGTCTTCGAAGTTTGATGCGGTATAGTTCGAGGAATATACACTAAGATATGATGGAGATAGTTAGTGGAACTCCTGGGAGGACAGTTAGTTACAGGTTATGCTCTAATCGCGAAGAATTCATAGTAAGGCGGCAAAAGTGGAGCAGAGAGCATAAACTGAAGGTTAGAAATGAAATATACCTCCCTTTGAGAAGAAATTGCAGTATTCGATTGAAAAAAGGAGAGTAAAGTAGTGGATGTCGTGGCTCAGAGAAGATTGCAAAGACCTGAAGTTGAGCTGATCCTTCAGTTGGAGTTATGGGTACAAAAAAAGTCAATCCAGGCTCCAGGGGGAAGAATTGTAGGAAGGGCATGCCAAAGTAAGCAATGCGAGAAGTTTGCATTCAAAATGCTAAAAACTTAACCGGTATCAACGTACCAAAGTTTTTAAACAGTGAAAATGCATGCAATATGAATAAAATGCTAATATCATGTTTTAATTGCAAAAAAACCTGATATTTGGAAATTCACATGTATAAAACCTCCATATAAATATATTTTTTGAATCCACAATAAAATTTGATTTTAAGCTAAAGATAAAGAACAACTTTTTTCCTGATTTTATCAACATCACGTGACATCAAGATATTAGGCGGGCGTCCAAGACTGCCTCGCCTAGCCAAGGCGAGGTATATTTGTTGTGTAGTGTCGAGCGCTTGCCTTGGACTGCATTTTTTTTAAGAGATGATGATTAACAGTCTTTTCACTCTGACTTTTGTTAAGTAGCCCTAACCCCCTTGCCTTGGACTGGCCAACCTATGTTATTTAATCAGTGATTATCAGCGATTAATCCCTAATTAACCTCTTCTCGCCAGTAGAGTGTTACAATTTTTGAATTAATCGTTTGAATAATATCTAGCCAATTAATTAGCGAGAATTGGCAATTTCTCGTTGAGTTATCGATTAATCTCTTTCAAACTCTCTGATTGATCGATCCATGACAATATATTATAAATAAACGAAAAAAATTATTTCAAAACTCTCTGATTGATCTATCCATGACAATATATTATAAATAAATAAAGAAAAATTAATATTTATTTTTAACAAGTTTTCCTAACCTCATCAATACTCTATCATAGAGCAATACGAAAAGTGTCTGAAGAGGCTACAGAGAGAAAGATCAAAGAGAATATTAAAAAAAAACAACTAAAAGAAAAGAGAAAAATGACCAAGGAAAAATATCAACCAGAACTAAAAAATTGGAAAGCCGCACCTTTATCTAACATTCAATTTTTTTTTTCTTATGATTTTCCTTAAATTATGACATATGATATTTACTACTTCAATATTCATTAATTTTCAATTTTTCTCCCTTGTAGTAAACATATTACTTACAAGGAAAGAAAAAATATGCTTATACTACATGCTGTAATTTCGACTAATCTTCATTAGTTCCGATTAATGTCATAACGTTCCTGAACTGATTAGGGTCTTATTCACAATTTAACTGCATGGTGGCCAACTTTCTCTTGCGTTGCTTTCGATTGAAGCCCTAAATCCAATTTCCATTGTTCACCAATCTTATTCTTCTATGACAATGGATGGCTTTGAATTTCGTGTGTTTTAGTTTAGTTTGTGTCAAATTTACTTGTGAAAACGATGTATACTTGTATATATACAAGTCAATGAAAATACATTAAAAAAATGCAAAAAAACAATTATATATATATTGGTATGTCGCAAGGTGAGCTATGCGCCCCCTTGCCTAGCACATGAGCCAACATAGATTAAATGTTTTCCTTCTTCCAGCAATAGCAAATAACTAGGAAGTTATTTCATCATTGTATTATTTCAAAATCGTGTTTCTAGTATTTATTAATTGAAGTTATGTTCCTTTTATGTAAAAGTAGATAAGATAAAAGACTTTGGTTTGTAGTCCCCGATCACATTTGTCCTAGCTAAGCATGTAGTTCAATGTTCATTCAAATTAATATGTTTAATAGCACTCACTTTTTTCAATTCTTTCCCATTGTTTATTTCAAAATGGTTGTTTATTCATTTAAACTCATATTTTTTATAATCTCCTCTTTATGCTAATTTTCAATTATTCTATGGGTTTTTTTTTATTCTTTCAAAAATTAGCTTTTTGATAGTTGATATTTTAAATTTGTATCCTTACACGGTGACTCCATGCGTATGCAATACGGCAATAATAAATGACCTCTCAAGCATAAAATCTGAGTGTTAAGGAAGATGGAAGAAATTAGCAAAACATATTATTGGTTTCTTCCAATATTTCTAGGAAGATACATTATTACATCTCATGAAATTATATAATGGAGAGGATGAGCTTCAATTTTTTTTTTGAATGGTCAGTAGGGTTTTTTATTGGTCCCAGCAGCATCATTAAATGCCTTCAGGTTCGACCCTGGACTTGTGATATTTGAAATAAAGTATGTCTTTCAAGAGTCATGTGAATCGCCCTTATCTACCATAATGTCAATCACGTGAGAAACCTCACAATCCTTGATATCAAGGATATACTCAATTTAGAATATGTGAGATATCATACTCTTGCGATAGATATAAAATTCCAATTCAAAACACGTTATGTAAAAACTACACTTTCTTACATTTGATTTCCCAGTTGTTAACATTCTATACTATTTAGCATCAAACTTGTGCACTAAACATTAGTGAATATAGAACGAGTTCTTCTCCTCTAACATTCAAAATCTACATTCATTATAACATTATAACATTGGTGATGTGGCAAGCTCTCATTGCTTCACATTTTTAACTTTTCAAAAAGTTATGTAATAAACACCCAATAAAAACATGTCGCACCACAGAATGACAAAGTGAATGATAAGAGCAGAGTTTTCCCTATAAAATATGCTATCAAGTTGGCCTTCCTCTAGTTTTCCATATAAAATATGCTATCAAGTTGACCTTCCTCTAGTCTCACTTTCAGTTCTTGGTGCACTAAACTCGCAAAAAATAAATCATACTGGAGAATAAAAATTATAAGAAAGATAATGCATACCAGAATTTCAAGAAACCATGACGACGGAAATGAAGAGCTATAAAGTTTTTCCCCAAGAAGGTTTGAATAAACCGCTGAGCTGTAAGCCTTATAAAACGACTTGGTTCAATCAAAGTCTTGCATGTGGTAGCGAGTGGCCCGCCTGGTTGCATCACCCACTCTTTCTCTACATCAGCATAGAAGACATCTCCAATTGCAAGAACTTCATCATTAGACGAAAATTTTGTTGTAATATCTTCAACACTCCTTTTCGTCGGCTCCTTGATATCCTCAACCCAAACAGAATCCAGCTTATTCATTGAAAGCCCTAACGATTTTAGCTTCTTAATATGTTCTTCATCGACATAGCAAGGTGTTGGCTTAGATACATAACAAATAATCCTATCTATATGCATGTGACTCTTTTTTCTTTCAGAAAATTCTTCAAACGAAATGACAACCTTCCGCCCTCCGAAACATTTGTTAATATGATCAATATCGAGAACTCTATCATACTGGTAATCTACTTTAGGGCTCGGAATAACTAAAATGCGATTCAGCAGAGCTGCAAAGAACATGTGCTTCTCCAAGCAAATCAAATGATTAGACATCTGACCAGAGACACAAATTGCAAACAAATACCTATCAGATTTCGGATTCCACTCAATCGTCCTTCTACTTGACGATATCTGGTCCTTCTTTGGACATGCCTCATAGCCGAATTCAAGATCCGTATTATGATCTAACAACTCAGAAATGTTACCTACTTGATGAGAAGACAAAAGAATCCGTTGTATCTCTTTATTTAGCTTAATTTGCTCAACCACAGCAGATCTGACGTCCAAATTGCCAGAAAAATTCAAATTTGGAACCAATGTAGAATTGGAATCTATAGATTTGAAAATAGAGGAGCGATTCCATAAATTCAAAAGGCTTAATTGCTGCTCACGCAACAAATACAAAGCTTGCAATTCGGCCTGTCGCATTCGATATTGTGGCATATAATCACCACCAATCATTTTTACACTACGAAACAAGTTCTTCATATCGACGGAGAAATAAACAAGAATCAGGAAAAGAGGGAGGAAGATGATAGCGTAGAAGAAGTACCTCTTGTTGAGACTGAAAGTGGAGAAATTACGAGAGATTCTGTTTCTGAACTCTCCAATCTCGAAAGTGGATCGTGGAATTGGCTTTCTCTCATTTGAATCGATCAAGTTTTCTCGATCGTCGTCTTCGTCGGATGATGATTCTCTCTGCATTTGAAGTTAGAATCGCAATTCTTTCGAATTAAGGTTTGAGAGTGAGCGAGAGAAAGAAAGAGTGGTCGGTGCAGTGAGAGAGAGCTGAAGTCCGCTGTGGTTACTCTCCCTAGAATCTCTGTGTTGGATTTTAACTTGTAAAGGAAGACAGAAACAGCAGTTACAGCTTACAGGTGAGGTGTATGTAACAAATCTGGTGAAGGATAATGACTTCCCATCTCACCTCCTAACTCACACCTTTTATTTTCACCAAAAGGACCCCTTATCACACCCATATAAGGAATATGCTATCTACACCTGCGTTTTCTTCCTAGTACACCATGTTTTTTTCTTCCAAATCAATTTTTTTTATTTTTTTTAAGTTTCATCTTTGTACTCGGAGCTCTCTCTTTAGGGCACACATGCAAATCTCTCATCCCTGGCAATTTTTTGACTTGGTCATTTTCTTAAGTCTGTTGCTTGCTTTGGAGCTTTTTGTGTACTTTATAAACTTAAATTTTTTTTAATTGGAGGTAGTTGATTGAATATGGTGATTCTAATATAAGAGATATTGAAGGGGTGGAGCCTAATGGGTTTTCAAGGTGTTACAAAAACTTGGAAAGGTGTTTGGTTCAAGATGTTGAGGTTGGTTGAAAGTGGAGAAGATTGTTTGATGATGGAGTCGATGATAGAAATGATTTTAGCTTGGGTTGACCCAAAAAAGAGCAATTCTTGCTGTCGAGGGTTTGGGCGAGGAAATGAGCGAGGGGAGGGAGCCGTTCACCTCTCTCGAGATGCGCGCGCGAAAAGTCAACGCACGCATCTCGAGGAAATTGAACGGCTTCCACCCCTCCACCTCATTTCCCTCGCTGGTTTCCTCGCCCAAACCCTCGACATTTAGAATTTCTCCCCAAAAAATATGGATATAAGCTAGTGTTCTTTACCTCCAAAGAAAAACTCGCCGGATCTTTAAAAAAAACATAAACGAAAAAATTACTTAGTGTTGACACACATGGAAATTTGCGAGTATTTATATAGAAACTCTATCATGGGTTGTGAGTATCCCAAAGGTTCGCGAGTGTCCTTTAGATACTCACCCTGATCTGATTTTTTTGTCAACCCGAGCCAAATCATATTCATCTTTAACCCAAATCATCTCCATATTCAACGAATCTCTTCCGTCTACAAACAACCATCTCAATCGTCAACCAACGTCTACCATTTTCACCAAACCTCATCTTCATATTTGTTGGAAGACCTTGAGAATCCACAAAAGGCTTTATCTTCAATTTTCTAAAATACACTTTGAAAATGAGGTCTTACATCCACGCATGGTTTTATACACTTATTTGCTTTGTGCACCCCACATGGTTTTTAAATTCATTGTCATTTTTTATTCAAAATCATAGAAACATCTTTCTCCACTACATATATTAAGAAAATAGGATGATAAGTTTTATATACTTATATTGTGTGATAAGTTCCTTAGTATATGTATTAAAAACTAAGGTATAACAATATTTTTTAAATTGTTGCAGTAGATTATCTATGGTAAAAGAAAATAAAAGTGGTCTTGCTTCATTTCTAAGCTTTACTTTTTTTTTTTTTTTTAAAAGTGCATGTTTTGATTTATTTATTTTTTGTTTGGCAAACGTATAATCCAAAAACTACACAAATGACGTAAAAAAATGAAAGTATAAATGCATACTTTAAGCATTAACTTGATTTTCCACAATTTATATATTCAAACTAGTAAAATACACTTTTAATGATATAACCAAATTTTGTTATATCATTGGAAAAAAAAATTGAATCTATCATTTGGCCACAACAAACATTGGTGGTAGTGGTGGTTGCGTCCAATTTGTTCATCTTCTTCTAAGCTAATTCATGGCATTGTTGAATTTGCTTCCTCTGTAGGTTCTTCCACCATCGCATTGTATTTCTCTAATCAGCATGGTGATTGATGATTCGATTTTTGGTAACCGCTATGCACCTTTTGCTTCCATCTGATTGCTTAGAATCGCTTCACCACGTGAATTTTTTCGTACCACTAGGTCCTACCCCTTTTGTGTCTGCTTTCATCTTATCTGTCACTACAAGTTTGTAAACATGTTTTAGAGCTCCTCCTCTTTGGGTTTGACCTCCTTCACCATTGTGGTCATTTTTCTGATTTAGAGCCAACTTTCTCATATATCTTATGGCCAATTAAGGCGCAAAAATCATAATTTAAAACTGGGAAAGATTAATGTTTGCCAATAACGTCATTGCATCTTTATCAATCTAAATCCTGGTCGGAAAAAGGAAAGATCCATTTCTACACAAATACGAGCAACTTTTGCTTAGTGAAACATTGCGTATTGGCAATGCGCAAGAAAATGCCAAAGGAATCACCAATGGCTTTGAGAATCACCAGATGAAATATTGAAAAGAGAGATCTGACATCTCTACCCAAAGTGGCGCAGACGGAATCTGCTTTTAAGCTAAAGTCTTGACACCATCGGAACACCTTGAATCTCACTCCACAAATCAAATAAGAATCTCGCGACACAATACTTCCCTTTTTTTTTATTGAACATGCAAGATAACATGCCTCGGATCTAATAGACCCTTAGTGAACTCGCCATTAATCCCCCATGGTTTATAGATATTATCTCTGATAATTTCCAATGACAGTCGAAAACTACAATACAATCACATACTTTTGAAGTGAAGCTCCCTTCTGTTTACTTCAGATATCGTGAGGGATAAGGTCAGACTTCCATCTTTCCGGAATCAAGTTCACTGCATTGGAACGTCATCGAAAGAAACGGTCTTGGCAACTCTTTACACTTGGGCAAAGGTCAATGGAGGCTTGGACACCTCAGCCGAGCCACCTCCAAGCCCAGCCGAGGGGTATGCTCTATTGGCAGCTGGATGTGCTGCCATGGAGGAAGGCTTCGACCTAGTCTGGATGGCCTAGATCCTGAAGCTTGCAGATCATGCAATCTCAAAAAATTGTAGGAACAATTACCAGACACCCCTTGAATGGCCCCAAAATCACATGCTCTACTCTGTAGGAACAATTACAATATGGACTAGCTTTCTTCATCAAGGAATTATTGTGAAAACGAACTAGACAGTTAATTTTGAATTTTTTAGTTATAACCTTGAGTTTATCCAGACCCTATTTATGCAACACATCTGAAGAAACACATCACATGAAACTTTCTACGCAGCCTGGAAGAGAGCACTAATTAGTACCTGTGAAGGGTGTCCAGCACGTGAGTGGCAACTCGACTCCTCTTTCCATCTTTTTCCAAACCATAGAGAGGGTAGAGTTGGCACTCACATGTTGGACATCCTCCCCAAGCACTAACCAGGCTGAGTAGATTTTTTTTCCTTATTAAAATATCCTTTTATGGAAGAAAACAACCTAATTATTTGAAATATATCACATGTTTCTTTCATCTCAATCTATTTTGTTTTTGGTCTCCACTGGCTACTCTACTAAAATGTGATTTCTCTCACTCCCTACTATTTGTATATCAACCTTAGATTTTGGTAAATAAAAGAAAAGGTAAAATAAACAAAAGTTTCTGAGTAGTTGTAAGAGATGTCTAGATAAATAAAAAGTGGGATGAGAGAAATAAATACAGAAAGTAGAAAGAAAAGAAATAAAAATATGTAATATGTACATTGGTCATGATGGAACAGATCGTGCGCAACTTCCTTTGGGGTTCCACTCAATACTCTAGAAAGATGTATCTAGTGGATTGGGAGAAAATTTGTTGTCCTAAAACTCAAGTTGGATTAGGCATTCTCCAAGTGAGCACTTTCAACTTAGCTTTACTTTCCAAGTAGTTTTGGCGTTTTGCATAAAAGTATGGTAATTTATGAAGATCGTTCACCATTGATAAATATGGGCGCAATAGATGGGATTGGAATAACAAAACCAAGTACATTCCCTATGGGTGCTCTTTGTGGAAGTCCATTCTCGGTGTGCAAATGTTTTCTACCCTCACACCTTGTTTCGATGTGGCAATGACGATCTCATCTCTTTTTGGCATAATTTTTGGTGTAATAACCAACTTCTGAATGATCTGTTTTCAATGTTGTTTATCATTAACAACCATAAAATAATAGAGTTAGCAATTTTTGGTCTAATGGAGATTCCTGGGTATTTCCTTTCGAATACCTCTAAATGATAGAAAGCTAGAGGAGGTCACCAATTTAATGCAACTATTGGATAGTCAGATGCTCTCAGAGGGATCTGATAGTTTTGAAAGAGTAAAGGTGTGGGTTTCTCGATAGTTTGGTGTGGATTTCTCGGAGGGATCTGATATGCTGGTTGTCTCTCATTACGAGATCCACTCCAAGCCCTTCATTTCCTCTCACAAGAATTTGGTTTGGGTGAAAAATCTTCTTCCTCGGATTAATGTATTTAATTGATCAGTGTTGCATGAGAGGATATTGGCTAAAGATAGGTTAAGGAAAAGAGGAATCCTCACAGGAAGTTTTTGTGTTCTTTGTAATGAAATTGAAAAGACTTTGGATCACTTGATGCTTCACTGCAAATTCTCCAAATCTATTTGGAAAAACAATTTGTCAGAATTTGGTATGAGTTTAATGTTTCAAGGTTCCCTTTTGGATTGACTAAGTTGATGGTCCCAAGCTAATCCTTCCCGGCGTGCGGAGTGGTTATGGCCTATGGTTCCTCGCATGCTCATGTGATGTGTATGGAAAAAGAGAAATAAGAGGATTTTGAAGGGCTCAGCAGATTGGAACAATCTATCTTTGTCGAGATTAATGAATTGTTGTAGATGATGGGTTTGGCTTGTAATCTTTTTAGAGACTTGTTCTTTTACACCTTCATGATGTCTTGGCATTCCTTGATATAGGAATGATTCCCCTTGTATTTTGTTTCCTTTCTTATATTTCATAAAAATATTCTTGTTTGGCCAAAAAAAAAAATGTACCCATATGTGTTACTTTTGTGTGGGTCAAGCTGGATCAATCAGACATTGATCTGAAGCCTGACCATTGGTTCATTATTCTTGATCTAAATTCAATCCTGCCAATCGGATACTCTTAATTCCAAAATGATTTTTGTTATACCTTGATTGATTCAACATAGCTCCCCTATATATATTAGACTGGTTTTAAACATGGTTCAAAAGAATATTGGGAAACAAATTCCAACTTAAACCAATTTGTCAGATGTATTTTTTGCCTATTTTGTTACATAGTAGTTATTTTTATTATTAAAAAAAAAAAAAAAAAAAAAAAACTTGTTTCGCGTAACTTTTTTTCATAATCTGACAATTTATTGACTAATTTTAATCTTGCATTGTACGTCAACTTATTTGGATAATAATACTTTGTGAATCATTATTTAATGAGGATGAAGCAGTATACCTAGAGAGTAGATTATAGATCAAACATTTAGAAACTTGTTTTTCAACCCAGAGTGTTCAAATAATTCAGGAAGAAGTTCTCTTCCATTTCTATTTGTTGTATCTGATAATGATGGAGAAATTCTATGACTTACGCCTATCCTTAATGGCTTTAGGGCTGCGCTCACAAAAGATCTAATTACTGTTATTGAACTAGAGGATGATGTGAATGAAATAATTATTGAGGCAACACCACCTACGGCTCCTAGTGACAACCCATCCGATATCAAAGTATGTTACGTTATTGTATTCTAGGAACGATTCTAGCTGGCCTGGGTCGAGCGCCTGGGTGGCTGCCTGGACGCTCTTTGGCACGTGCCAAGGAGGGCGTCTCGCACGTGCCCGCCCGACCGAAGTTTCAAAAAAAAAAAAAAAACAAAAAAACAAAACAAAACAAAACAAAACAAAACGGGAAATAGTTTTGAATTTCGTTGCTGAAATTTAAGAGGGAGGGAGGGACCAAAAAACAGAGAAAAACAGAGAGAGAAGGAAGACCTCTCTCCGCCGATCTCTGGTCTCCTCTGTTTCTGAAGCATGAGTTTAAAACCAGGGCGAAGAAGGAGCAACAACAGCATTTTGGTCCCTCTGTTTTTTGGTCATGTATGTAAGATCTCCTCTTGATGCTGTTGTTGTTGTAAGATCTCCTCTGTTTTGGTCTTTGTTGTAAGCATTTTCGTCTTCTCTGTTTTTTGGTCCTATATGTAAGAGCAAACCAGGGCGAAGAAGGAGCAACAACAACATTTTGGTCCCTCTATTTTTTGGTCCTGTATGTAAGGTCTCCTCTTGATGTTGTTGTTGTTGTAAGGTCTCCTCTGTTTTGGTCTTTGTTGTAAGCATTTTGGTCTCCTCTGTTTTTTGGTCTCCTCTTAAAACAACCATGGCCCTTGCCACCATGGCTTGGTGCGACTAGAAAGCATGGAACATGTCAAACAGGAGTCCCTCTACCGACTTGTTGATCGAAATCGTGACTATGGTCTCACACAAGATACCCTTTTCGATGCAGTGAAGTGCTTGGAAAACAAGGTATCATTCAAATTATAATCAAATTACTTTTTTAACTAGTCAAGATGGTTGAACTCATTTTCATTTTATTGACTTGAGAATATTTCCAGATTCGCGCAAGTTATTCTGCTAGTATTCTGAATCTCAGTAGTGATGAATTCACTGTGACTTTGGTCACTGATGCCTGTTTTATCCTAGAGCTATTCCGTGAGTCTGCGAAACAAACAAGCACATTTGATCCCATCTTTACTAGACAATGGATGTTGCCAGTTCTCCGTCGTGATCTTATCATGCTAGAAAACCAAATCCCTTTCTTCGTGTTATCTCGCTTGTTTGACTTAACACGTTCTTCTGATGGACCCAAAATAACATCACCACTAGTAGAACTTGCCTTAAACTTCTTTGACCCTCTGATGCCTAGAGATGAAGAGATACTAAATGAATGCATTGCAATGACAAAAAGTGTTCCCCTTGGAAGTATAGACCACCTGCTTGCTCTTTTTCGATCTAGTTTTCTGCCACGATCAAAATTCATTAGAGGCAAGGAGTCACATGTGATTCGTTCGATCAGTGAGCTTCGTGAGTTGGGAGTGAAGTTTAAGAAAAGAGAGGCTTGTGGCACGTTGGACATATCCTTCATCAATGGTGCATTGCAGGTTCCCCCTATGTTCATGGAGGATTACACAGGTAGTTCTACGCTTACAAAATTGCTAATACTAGATTTGATGAATTCTTCCAATTTGATCTAAACTTCATTCTTGTAAATGATCTTACAGGTACATTGTTTCGTAATGTGGTCGCCTTTGAACAATGCCATCATTCATGCAAGCCTGATTTCACATCATTCTTGTTCTTCATCAATGGCATTATTAACACACCTGAGGATGTCGAGCTTTTTCATTATACGGGAATCATTCAGCATTCTTTAGGTAGTGATGAAGAGATGGCAGATCTTTTTAACAAGCTATGCAGGGAGGTCGCTCGTGACTTCAATCAATCTTATCTCCATTTAGTGTCAAGAGATTTGGGCATATTCTGCGACAAGAGATGGAACAAGTGGAGAGCTGAATGGCATCTTGAGTATATGAATAGCCCATTGGCAGTGATTTCTTTGGTCGCTGCAGTATTATTGTTCACTTTCACTGCAGCTCAGACTTACTTTGATTATATAGCTTATATCAGGGGCAATTGATCAATGTTGTGTATGCCAATTGTAACTATTTTAATTATTCAGATCAAAGTTTTCAAAAGATTTCTCGACTTTGTATTGTGGAGTATATTGATGATCAGCAACTACACTTCATCTATATTCAGTTGTTTTTATCAAGTCTTAGTACTAAGATGCTACATAAGGCCTACTTGGTTTATTACATCCATAATTAAAGACTTCAATTGTATATGTCAACTTTATATCAGTATACTGATCAACAACATGTACTTCAACTTGCATCATTTGTAAGACATTTCAAGTAGTTGATACAAACCTCAGAGAACAATTTGATTCATCTTCTTCCATAAACTGTGAAGACCGTTGCAAAGCTCTCTAAGAGACTTGTACAACATAAGGGGTTTCCATAGCTACAGAAAGAATAACCCGTTTGAATCAAATGCATCAAGTTTTTCAGAGTTCTTGAATAAAACAAGTTTGGTTTCCATATACCGGATCCCTACTAACATTTATCAGGTGGAGAGCATATGACCCAAATATTGTCCCAATCTGACCTTACCATCATGGCCTCGCACACCTAGAAAGCATGGAACACATAAAAAATGAATCCCTTAACCAGGTCATCAACCACGAGTATGAAATGGTATCATACTAGATACCCTTTCGATGCAGTCAAGAGCTTAGAAAATAGGTACTTTCAGTAGCCCATTGGGCTTCTTTTCTTTGATCGCTGCCGTATTAATGTTTGTTTTTATTGCTGCTCAGACTTACTTCGATTTAGATTCATCAGATGATTCTAAGGACAAGGATAGTATCAATTAACTGATCAACTATGTTCTCTTACTCGACCATTATGTTATCTGTTTCAAAGCCCTGTTGAACATCAAATACAAAATCAGGAGATTCATGCCCACTATTGATTCATAATCTTTTCATTCATAGCATACAATAAAGTTACAAGATAAGAAGTTCTACAATGTAAACTAAGTGAAGCTTTCCAAGTCTGCTTCATAAATCATGGCTAGATCATTCTCTCTCAGAACTACCCACATGTCTAACCTAATTAATTATTCTACTTGTTTGAAATATGCGGCATTATCAGCTTCAAATCACCAACAATGACCTGACTAGTAACCAAATGATCTATAGTTGAATGGTGATGTTCCACTGGAATAACTCTTCCTCCTCAGTTCTTAGTTCAAGGCGTATCATACCAGATGCTCCATCATATTGGAAATCTACTTCCTCTTTATCAACTCTTATCCTCTTGGGCGTAACTGATGAGTAAGCCCCAAATGTGCCGCAACCTCGAACTTTCATGTCAATGGTTCTGCTTTCTTCAGATTTGTATCTCAAATCTTTAATTGCACCACCTGAGTTAAACATCTTTATCAGCCCAATGGGAGCAAAAGAAGCTCCATCAGACAGTTTCTTTACTGGTACTACAGTGAAAACTTCATATTCGCGAGAATTCAGTGTAATAGGCAGAGATGCGTTCTTCGGAAGATAAACTACCTCTCCTGCAATCATACCACAAAATTTTAAGAATGTAGTACTTGTAACTGTTGTTTTAAGAGGAGACCAAAAAACAGAGTAACAACAACTACATTCTTGTGGTTGTAAATTTTGGTCTCCATGCAAGAGATTAAAAAATAACCAGGTTGTTTATACAAGAAAATGATTTTTGCTATTTTTGGAGACAGAAATCCTTGAACTTCATGTGGAAGATGCAGGAAGAAACTTGACTGAAACACTGTTGACACAGTGTCGTTCATCTGTAGGTGTCTTGAACTTCATTTGGAGAAGCCTTCTTGATGCTTGTAGAAAACAAAATGCTAATCTTGAGCTAAGTGAAGAATTGGCTCAACGGATTCTCGAATCAAAAGAAGGTGTATCCAGTGGCGTGTTGTTGCTCCTTCTTCGCCCTGGTTTGCTCTTACATACAGGACCAAAAAGCAGAGAAGACGAAAATGCTTACAACAAAGACCAAAACAGAGGAGATCTTACAACAACAACAACATCAAGAGGAGACCTTACATACATGACCAAAAAACAGAGGGACCAAAATGTTGTTGTTGCTCCTTCTTCGCCCAGGTTTTAAACCCATGCTTCAGAAACAGAGGAGACCAGAGATCGGCGGAGAGAGGTCTTCCTTCTCTCTCTGTTTTTCTCTGTTTTTTGGTCCCTCCCTCCCTCTTAAATTTCAGCAACGAAATTCAAAACTATTTCCCGTTTTTTTTTTTTTTTTTTTTTTTTGAAACTTCGATCGGGCGGGCACGTGCGAGACGCCCTCCTTGGCACGTGCCAAGGAGCGTCCAGGCAGCCACCCAAGCGCTCGACCCAGGCCAGCTAGAATCGTTCGTATTCTAGTGTCTTTTTAAGGAGAACTCATCATGTTCCTCGTTATGAAAAGACATTCTTAAGTGCACCTGTGAAGACGGGCTTTGAATTCTTTAGCTCGAAAATTTCTAATGTTGCAATTATCCCTCAAAAAGGGAATAATTAGATTCAATTTTCGGAAGCTCGCTCTTTATTTTAGACCCAACCCATTATTTCTTGACTGGATAGTTTACTATCGTCTCTCTCCTTTTGTTATCTGACTCACTTAAATATAAAGATTCTTCAGCAAATTGATAAAGAATTAAATATCACTATTAAAAAAAATAGATATATGAAAAATGACCTATCTTTAATCCAAACACGTCCTAGTAGAACAGATGAAAAACTTGCAATTACTAACTATTAATCATGAACACCATGTAGGTGTGACCCCTAGTGGGTTATGTTTAATTAGGGGTGGGCACGGGACGGGATGAGCCTCATCCCAACCCATTCCGTTTGTTTGGGATCGGGGCGGGATTGACCTCATCCCGATCCCGTCCCATCCCAAACAGGCTCGGGACGGGATGAGCATGTATCAAATTTCGGATTGAAATTTTAATATGCAAGATTGAAAATTTTGGATTTACCAAACACACAACTCTAAGAACAACTATATAACTTTATTCCATCGATTATTACTTCCTTATTTCATTAGTTTTTACTTCTTTTTTTAGAACCACTATTAAAGATTGTCATTTTTTTGTACATTGTTAAAAAAAACTATCAATGGGTTTGTCATTTAAAAACTACGAGGAACACACATTTTTTTTAGTGACCTAGTGATACCATCCGCCACTGAGCTATCACACCTTTGGCACGAGGAACATACATTGTTGTTGTCAAGAGTTAAGATGAGAAAAAAAGGAAGGGAGAGAGTTTGAGTTAGATTCATTATCTATGTGAGTCACATGGAAGCTTGTGAGAATAAAATAATCATGTCAATAAATATAACAACAAATAAAATAGTCATGTCAATAAATAGTTTCATAGTTTCATACTACACAATTCATATTAAATATTTAAAAAAATCGGTTTGGGACGAGACGAGATTGAAAATCTTCATCCCGATCTCACCTCACTCTAGATCGGAACGAGACGAGATCGGGATGAGATTGATCTATCCCAATAGAACCTGAAAAAAATTGGGACATGACAGGACGAGATCGAGATCGCGGGATGGGATGCCCACCCCTATGTTTAATGTTTACTTTTTCTTGTGTGTTGCATAATGTCTTGTATAGCATCATTTATCATCTCTTTTGCGAAGTATAGCATGTATAGCTTCACTTATTTTCTTAGAAAAAGTCTTCAACTTTTTTATCAAACAAATACATATCCCTTTTACTTGCATGCATTACATGTTCTTGAATACATATTCATATTTTACTTGACTATGCAGAGAAGATACCAGCAGGTGTGAAATTGCCATGTGAAACATCCCAAAATTCTGATGTTGGTGAATTTTCTGACAATTTTACGTATTGGGTAAATTGTGGGGAAACACTCTGCCATTAATGTCAATACAAGGTTGAGGATTTACTTGCATGAACAAACACGAAATTTTTCTACAAACTGGCAGGAAGTTAAGTCAGTCTGAAAGGTGAATCACAGGTAGAGGAAGATCAATAGGCGACTTATATCAATAGCATATATACCATGCAAAACTTCCATATTTGATACTACAAGAATATATATGTATATATTAAATAATATAGAGAAAGCATCTAAGTGAAGCACATCGACCAAAAATCCAATATTGACCACACTTTTACTTCATCCGATCCATTGACTTTGTGAAAATTCTTGACAATAGATAAGCTTGCTTAATAACTTTTATTTTGCCAATCAAGGTAATGAACATTGCATTGCACAAATCAAATGGGCATAAATCAATATGAAGAAATGCTCATACAACTAAGTCACAAATCTCTAACACCAATGAACACCCTTTGGTACCCTCTCTGAAGTACAATCTATTACGTTTTTTTAGACTTGGTCACAAATTATTTTGATGGTGTTATTTTCCATCGGTTATGCAAGATTGAAGAAATTCAACTTAAAACAACCAAAGAAGAGGCTTTCAGAGATTGAATAGAGAGGAGTTTAGGGATTTGGGGATATTTGACTCAATATTTAAAACAGTGTTCAATTGTCCACACGGCAAAAACCTGATTTTCTAGCATTTTTGAAAATATAGCACATTTCAAAGTAATTATTGTTTAAATAATTTATTTATTTATTGTTAAACACAGGGCAGTGGTAGTTAGTAGGAGGGATTTAGTAATGTGAGAGCAAAGGGTTGGATTCCCCGTAGTCCTTGGATCCCAAGTATGAGGTTTCCTTGATCTAGTATTTTTTGTTTGTGACAGAAATAGAAGGGAGTGAATTTAGTAATGTGAAGATCAAGGGTTGGAGTTTCAGTCCTTGGATCCCAAGTCATAGTTTCCTTGTTCTATTATTTTGTTAGTGTGATACAAATATAAGGGCGGTTACTTGGAATCTGAAAAAAAAAAAATTCATAAAATAAAAAAAAGAAAGAAATCGTGCCTATCTATATATCTGTGCTGTGTTTATATATAGGTGGGTCTACTTGCTTGGTTCCCCTGTAACATATAGAAGAAGAAGATGGTAACGACGAATGAGAAGAGATCAGTGGGTTCAACCCCTCCTCCTTCAATCACCTCCTCTCCTTTCCTTGTGTTTCCTCATGGTAGAAAGTATCGAAGCCAAACTTTCTTCAATCTCTCTGACAACACTTACCATCCAAAATCCATCCCAGAGATACGCAACAGGCAATGTTTTGCATCCACTCTTGATGGTTGGCTTTTGATGTTACATCTCGAAAAGATGTCTTCATCATGTATCTCTTTAATCCAATCTCCTTGACCAAAATAGATTTGCCTTCTGTAAGAATGAATTTCACATACAATTTTGGTGCTATAACATGCTCTCCAACACATGATCCCAACAATTGTGTTGTCGTGTTTATTAGTCGGTATCCACCTTGCTGTGTGTTCTGCCACCCAATTCCAAGCACGACCTCTTATAAATGGATTCAACGAGATATAGAACCCAAGGCTGCAAAACACAAAATCATTGTACGTACCAGCGATGTCATAAGTTGCCAAGGGAAGGTGTATCTTATTGGTTATTATAGTATTGCAGTGGTCGATTTCTCTGAATGTATTAGTACTACTACTACTCACTATGTCTCAGCAGTGGGCTTGTCTAATTGGCGAGGGTCCCCTCGAGATGTGTGCAATTCTTTTGGTGGATTGGATGGTATGCAATTCCTTATCTCTCCATTGCTTCTATTCGAACGATGTTTGTTTAGTTTCCTTAAAGATTTGTTCACATACCTAATTCTTCTTGCCCTTGCCATGACGAAAGGCATTGTGTTGCCTTTGTTTGTGCTCCTCCCTTTTCTTTGCAATGCTTGTCATGAGCCGCTTTTTCGGTAAGTCGTTGAAAGCGCGTTCCACAATCTACGCACTTCCATTCTATTTCTAATTGTCAAGGCGAATTAGAAAATAATACAAATTAGAAGATCATGTTCATTACAACATTTAGAAGATCATATTCAAATTACAAATATCACTTAGAAGATCATGTTTAAGTTGGAAGATATATAAAATATCATGTTCATTGCAACATTTATACAAACATATGGTATGCTTAGATCATGTTCAAAAATTCAATCTCTGTTCTGATTTAGGGCACATGAAGAAATTAAAAGTTTGGTTCAATTTAGGGGGAATGAAACTCACTTTTAGAATCTTTCTTCATCTTCAATTCTTCTTTCTGTTTCTAATATTCTAAAGGTGAGTTTCATTCCCCTAAATTGAACCAAACTTTTAATTTCTTCATGTGCCCTAAATCAGAACAGAGATTGAATTTTTGAACATGATCTAAGCATACCATATGTTTGTATAAATGTTGCAATGAACATGATATTTTATATATCTTCCAACTTAAACATGATCTTCTAAGTGATATTTGATCCTGATATTTGTAATTTGAATATGATCTTCTAAATGTTGTAATGAACATGATCTTCTAATTTGTATTATCTTCTAATTCGCATTGACAATTAGAAATAGAATGGAAGTGCGAAGATTGTGGAACGCGCTTTCAACGACTTACCGAAAAAGTGGCCCATGACTGCAAGAAGATAAAGAGCATTGCAAAGAAAATGGAGGAGCAAAAACAAAGGCAACACAATGCCTCTCGTCATGGCAAGGGCAAGAAGAATTAGGTATGTGAACAAATCTTTAAGGAAACTAAACAAACATCGTTCGAATAGAAGCAATGGAGAGATAAGGAATTGCATACCGTCCAATCCACCAAAAGAATTGAAGAGACTGTGGTTACCCATGGAAACTAACAATCTGATCTATCAAGCACTGCATCCAGAAACTGACAACACCTATGATCTGTATAAAACAAAACCAAACATTTTTCAACAGTTAAAACAAAATAAGAAATCGCCTTCATCTGATATTGATTATATGTAGACATAAACAATAAAAAATAAAATCAAAAGAAACCATTAAGAGCATCTCCAAGAACAACCTTAATTCATATATGGAGGCCCTATTATAATTAGACTTGAGACTTGAACAATGCATACATTTTATAACTGTACTTATTTCCTTTAGGGTTACGCCTCTCACTCACATAGAAAGGATTACGGCGCATGACTTAAGGCTTACAATCTTATGTGACTTGTGTTTCCAATGTCACATAAGGTTGTGGCATCCTCTGGCAAATATTATATTGACAACATGAAGGGCTTAAACAGTAACTCGGTCCCAGGCATCTACTGCTATACCACTATGATCGTCCATAGAATTGTCATTCATAATGGAAACTTCATCAGAGAATAAAATAAACTTATCTATAAAGGCTCAAGGTATTAAATACCCTTCTTAATTTGTATTAACTACCGTACACTCACTAACACAAGTTATAGATAAATAATCAGTTAGGCTATGTTTGGTTTGGCTCATCAATAGCTGAAGGAGGGAGCAGGTATGTTAACCCACGAAGTCAAGCATAGGATGGTTTGTCTGCAGATGTGAATAGAGAGACCCACAGCATTGTCACCAACATATAATACTTTTAAACAATTAAAAACCTTAATATTTGGAAATATCATGTGTAATACTTGGGGAGATTGAGGTAAACTCATTTAAAAGTGCCACCAAACATAGCCTTAGCACATTCAGTAGAGCCTAATTATATATATAAACCATAAAGAAACATCCGAATAGACATTGTTATAAAAGTCTACTTCTGAAATACTTAACAAGAGAAGGGCCAGCTCCAGAGTTTTTTACATGTTCGTAATGTGCTTTAACCGACTTCCCTTGCTCTTTGGCTTGGATATAATTAATCCCTCCTAAAGTTTATGTTTTTGTTTAGCAATGTCTATGGTATCAAATACCAACTATAGATGTTCCTTAGAGAAGGGGCATGGCAACTGACAGAAATTGTGTAGGTTGTGGGTGAGTGAGTTCATGGAAGAAACTTGTGCTCATTTACATTTGCATTGCCGGATGGAGTCATGGGTATTAAATTTCTTTCTTGGCATATAGTGGGCTACATCGGGGTCATGTTGGCTGTGTGGTGATCTTGGAAGGGAAACCCAATGTGGTGCGGATACTTGGTTGGATTCCCTATTTGCTGAACCTTGCGGAAAGAACAAAATAGAAAAAAGTTAGGAGTGGAGATGGAAGGGCCAAATCTTTGTATTGAATGCCTTTGGAATGTAATCGGTTGTCAATGAGATTGCATGGATAATCCAAAAAACAGGATTGTATATCTAGAGTGAAAGCGATTTTCCAATATCAGAATTTTTTTTTCCAGTCTGTAAGATCAAAATTAATATACGTGATCAACTAATCTACCAAAATATGAGATAAATTTCTGAACTGAACATTGTGACAAATTTAAGATATTAATGAATTATAAAGATCTGAAATGATTGTTTTTTAAACCCTTCAATTTCCTAGATTTCTTTTAGAAATTGTTTGGGCTAACTTTGCTAATATGTGCTTAAGTTACTGCATTAGATTGACTGACTGGTTGTTTTTTATTTTGAATTCATTATGATGACATGACTACGTTTTATTTACTAATGTATGTTTCTACAGGTTGCCAGAAGTTAAGAAGAGATGCGTACTGATGGGAAGGATAGAAGTACAAGCTTTTCTAAATAACTGTGTTGGTCATGACTCATGAGCAAAACTGAGTTTTTTTGTGTGGTACTGTATTTGAACAGTGATTCTCAATGCTGTGTGTGGGCGATAGTATATTTGATCAGTGACTAAATGTCATGTATGTGGTACTATAACACTCCTGTTTTGTGGTTATTCTGTGAAACCGTCCTTGAATATGATATGTTTGTGTGATATCTAGAGTATATGGTGCATATATTATTACAAATTTCTAGATATTTGATTTATCAAAGGGATGGGCTGTTAAGAAGCAGGTAAGTGGCCTACAACAATCTATCGGTCACTGTGTACACCTTGAGAATGATGTGAAGGAGATCTAATGGTCTTCCATTTAAATAAATAAAAAATTTCTTGTTTCAGATATTCAAAAATGCCTGCTTACCAAATGATCTAACTTATACCGCCAATAGCAACACCACTGCAACATTGCCAATACCAGCACCACCACAACACCAAAACACCATCGCAGAAAACACCACATCCTCCTGGCACTCCCCTTTTCTCTTCCCTCTCTCCTTTCTCTTCCCTTCCCTCTAGTATTGTGTCTCACAAAAAAATCATGAATAAGGAAGATATCTGCTCTGACCTCCCCTTCCCTAGGCAGATTTGTTCATACTCTTACCTTTTTCCAGTCTTTTGATAGTCTGGTTCACTCTATTTGTCCATATACCTCAAATCCCATACACTTTCCCCCAAACTAACCCAACCATCCATTCTTAAATTGCTTCTTCAATTGGCCTAAGACCTGGAGAGATCCCACCTTGTTATGGCATCGTTCCTCCATTTTCAAATATATCAGTTACACATGTATTGTTCTCCTGTTCTTACAGAACCTCTCTAGATTACTACTTTTGCCAACCGTCTAGAACTTGATCATGTAAGAGACTCCAACTGTCCAACAACTGCAGCAAATCCTCCCAAAAGTTCTTTGTAACAGGCATCTAAACCACAAGATAACCATCTCTTAGTTAGTGTAGCCTTAATGTTTGGTTGAAGATAACGGTTCGTGGAGTAGTTT
The DNA here is from genome assembly GCA_963556465.1 of Berberis vulgaris. Classification (NCBI taxonomy): domain Eukaryota; kingdom Viridiplantae; phylum Streptophyta; class Magnoliopsida; order Ranunculales; family Berberidaceae; genus Berberis; species Berberis vulgaris. Next base: position 29,447,128 of record OY747125.1, on the reverse strand, counting down.
CTTGCATCCTACCCTCCTCAATTATGACAGTCACGGAGGATCTTTAAAGGAACAATAACGAAGTTGGGAAGCTATGCATGGATTGTCTCATCCTTGTCTCTGCCATTGGGCTTCCTAGAAGTGAGCTTTTTTTAAAGGCTATGGACCAATGGGGGTGCTACATTGTCGTCTCACTAAATTCTCTTTTAGTGGGTTGGCAATTTTTCCAATGGACCGAAATTATGACCTCCAACAAACAATTGAGAACTTTTATGGGCATTAATACTAAGGGTGTGTTTGGTTGCATGGAATCCTATGTCATAGGAATTCATGAAGAGACCTCTATATTTTAGACTAATTTGAGGTATAACTCCTCATGCACTATTTGATCTTGTTATCAATGGTGAGAATGAAAGTCTCATGAACATGGGAATCACATGCCTTGGGGGACCAAGGAATGGGATTCACATGTTCATGGGACTTTCATTCCCACCATTGATCACAAATTCAAATGGTAGATGTGGAGTGATATATCAATTTAGCCTAAAATATAGGGGTTCCCTCGTGAATTCCTATGGCATAGGATTCCATGCAACCAAACACACCCTAATTTAAGCAAAAGCACTAAAAGGTAAGCTAATACAATCATCTTGATATTGATATACAATATAAAACCAGTAGAAATAATATATGTACTTTAATTAAGTATCAAGCCATGAGAAGTAATCAGAGTCAATGGGCGTACCCACGAATATACAAATAGAACAGGTTCTTATCTTGCCTTGCACGTTGTTGAAAAGGGGAAACCGGATACCCCCCCTCCCTTTGCAGTTCCCTGAGAAAAGGAAAACAAGACAACACATCACTGATAGCCTGCCCAGATATCAACCATCAAGCAGTTATGGAATTCTGTACCTTTGAACTCCTAAAAAGGGATTGAAATCAGACTATGCAGATGGATCAGATCCACAACAGAAATTAAAATAATAATAGCCTCTAGCAGATATAATAATACACTAGCCAAATTCACACTGCTACGTCATTGTTTTCGCTTCCACTCCCTCCTGATATTAGTTACAGAGAGTACACTCCATTGGAATTCCACATTCTATCGTCTGTAGGAAGGCTCACTCACCTTGCTAATCTCCCCTGTCTAATAGATACACATTGCCAACAAAACCATGGGACATTTTCATTCCTACAAACTCGCCATTAGAGACCAAGGATAGATTCCTCTAAAACATCAAGTGTCTCCAACCCATTGTCAACGTTTGGAAATGGTTTTTAACGCAAAAAAAAAAAAAAACATATCTCCTCAACAGAAGCTAACCTAGCTACTTCTGCAAACAGATTCACTTTCCGAAACGCCTTCAATGTTGGACTAGGGCCCGAACAAGGATTAGAGTCAGACCTCAGATGGCCTGTAGGGAATGCATTTATGTTTGCAGCAGGAGGAGAGTACAACAACCCAATCTCCCATGTCCTCAACCAGAATCATCGCCAGAAGAGAAGGAAAGGGTGTAATCAAAACTCTTCTTCTACTCTAAGATCACTGGACGTCCTTACCTCACCATTTCCAATGTCAGAGATAATTACTAGAGAAGACGGATTTTGCCACTACAAAGGACAATTCACCACAGCCAGCTATCTTCAACAAAAAACTAACCTCCACTCAGCTACCATCCTCTGTTAGGCCAGAATGAATATTCTGATTCACTCAAGAAAGCTTTACATTCAAATAAGAAGCGGCTGTTTCATAAATTTTGATCAATTTATTGGATCAATCGGGAAACAAACACTCTCATGTTCCAATTTACACAAATGCACATCTTCTTAAATATACCAACCTCAACCTATTAGTATGAATAAAAAGAGTTTGGATTCATTGTCACATAGTACAATACAGATACACAAGGTATATACAACAAACATTTCAAGAGAAATAAAAGAGAGGGAAAGAGATCCACTAAGGTGAGGAGTATGAATCTTTGTGAACTCCAAGGTACGAAGAAAAAAAAAACAGCTTGAGTTTGTTTCTTCAAACAAAACCCAAACATAAGGAAAGAAGAACAAACCACTTACATCTAATCTAATTTCTTCCTTGAAGCCAGGCAAAAACTCATCTTTTACAAAACCAAAAGATGTACAATGAAAGGAAAAGGTCTCAACTTCCAATCAGAAGACCAAACTGAACCTGAAGAGTAAAAAAAAAAAAAAAAGCAAATTTGTTAGCTAAATGAGTTAACAAGTTTCTTTAAAAAGAATTCCCTAAATCACTCTGAACAACATGAATCAACATGAAAAAAAGATCCAACCTTTGTTAAAGATTTTAGATCCAATAGGATTGACATCGTCGTTCATCCTTGGTCTTGAGATGGATAGATTCACCTTGACTAAAAAAAAATCCCACCTTTTCCAACCCAGAAACCAAAAAAGATGTAAACTTGCCAAAGTTTTGAGTGAGATTAACTTGAAAACGAGAAGAATCGATGAGATGAAGCAGTCTTGATCGTCATCTTCCCCTCCATCCCTCCCTCCTGAGATAGATGCCTGCATCTCTTTCTTTTTCCTCTTCTTCTTCTTCTTGGGGTACCAAGCATTCAAAAAATCGCAGCTTTCCTAGATATATTCGGTCTGATCTCTATAGAAAAAGAAAAAAAAAAATCTCAACTTTCAAACCAAATCATTACGAAGAAGAGAGAAGATTAGAACGAATCGTCTTTGCTCGGATCAATTTTCGGCCGCCAAAAGGAACAACTTCTTAACTTTTTTAGGTTTTGGATCCGGTGAAGACCAGAAGAAGAAAATCTCTTCGGGTCCGTTCATTTATCGAATGGCCGACGGCCGTGATTATCTTTTGTCCGATGTGGCAAGTATTTGTCCCACGTGGTAATGTTATATCTTTGGTAGAACTTAAGTGAAAAATTTTACACCCGATGCTTTCCTCACTCTCTCTAATTCTCAAATCTTCCTCTGCGATTCCAATTCTTCATGCTCCAATAGCCAAAGGGAGAATAAGGGTCTTTCTTCTTCTCGATTCCTTTTCTCCTCTCCCTCTCTGTTCTCCTCCTTATCCTCTGCAACTTCTCCTCAAAAATATATATCAAAACCCTAGATCATTCAACCCAATCTCTTACTCGACTCCATCTCACTTAAATTTCTCTATGCTCGTCCTCCTCGAGGTTTGCTTCTTCTCTTCCTTCCTTCCTATCTTTTCTCTTCCATTTTCCCCATCTTCTGAGAACAAGAGCAGAGAAGAGTCAACACCTACACGAACACAAATAGAAAACAAGCATTTTCAACCCCATTTCAGCAAGCAAGGAACAAAGCGAACAACAAATGCTTGCCCGCACTCACTGACAAAAGCGTCTTTTATTTGAGAACTCTCTCATCACATAGGTCTCTCTGTCTCCTCCTCTATGAAACAGAGACGATTCTGTCAGAAACCCTAAAACCCCATTCGATCTCCATCTCCTCTGCGATCGATCTCTTCTTTATTGGATTTCGGCAGCCATAGTGCTCGGAACTAGACTCAAAGAATGCATCCTTAGCGGTCTTCTCTCCGTCGACGGTCGTAAGGTTCGATCTATACTTACTTTCGTCTTCTCAATCAAGTTCCAATCAATCATCACTGTTGTTAGGTTTCATGCATCCAATTGAATTGTTAGGTTAATTAATTGAAATCAATATGATCTTTTTTAGATGTCTTGATTTTAGTTTCAAATTTGTTTTGATTGGGTTTTATTTGTCTGATGGATTGGATTCGAAGTCAGTATTCTTTGAATCGCACCATGGGTACTTTAAGGAACTTTGGGTATTGTTTTGATTTGGCCGAATCGCTGATTGAGCTTGAATGTATGTTGAACACCATGGGTGGATTCATATTTGTTGAAAAGTGTGTTTGATTAGTAGATCCACTTATTAGTATGGGTAAAATCAAGTTCATTTTAATATGTTGGATGAGAAATGGGTTATTATGTAAAGATCAGTGATGGGTTAAGGTGGATGTTTTGAGAGGAGGCTAGATCATCATTCCTAACATGTTATTAGTTTACATTGATGGATTATGGGAAATGAATTGTGAATTTGGATGGACTTCGTGCATTTTATTTCACTGAGGAGTCAATTGGGTGGTAAAGTCACACTGGGAGATTTGACACCTGTTATGATGAAGTTGAAGGCTCTTGGTGAGATATTTACTGAGGTGGAGATTGCTGGCATCTTGGGTGAGTCCACTCCTGATGCAACTGATGAGGTTGATTTCGAAGCTTTCCTCCGGGTGAGTCTATTCATCCCAGATGTAGCATGAATGTTGTTTAGTTGTCATTCCATTTTTTTTGTCAAAGTTAATTCATTGTAAGTGTTTTTTAAATAATGAAATAAAAATCCAATTGCGATTATTCGACAATTCCGTGAAAGTGCGATGTACTCTGTAGTAGTGCCAACGGCACGGGTATTACACTAGTTTCTAACATAAGAGTTAAGAAAAAAGCCAGGCCATGCACGCCAGACTCGCATCCGGCCAAGCTCAATACCCTCTATCATTCTAGAGATGTTCATATGCCAACACAATCATACGCACAGAATGCCCTCCGGCACTAGGGGCCCGGCTCTCTAGATTTTTTGATCTTTTTTATACGAACTTGCCTATAGAGCCAAGCCAGACCCAATACCCTTCATCATCCTAGAGATGCTCATAATGCCCAAATCGAACACAATCACACGCAGAAAGAGCCCCCCGGCGCTAGGGGCCTGGCTCTTTAGATTTTTTGTTTGGATACTCAGCAAACCCAAAATCAATCAACCATGTTTTATTATCTTATTTTAAAGCATCAACTATTTAACACCACAGAATGCTCACAGCCACGTCAGTCATCTAATATTTTCTTTTCCACACCATTCATTTTTTTGTCTCACACCATAGTTCTCTTCCACACCACCCATAAAAATCAAAGCCTAAATCTTTTTCCCTTCTCACAACAACAACAATATGGAAGGGAAGCAATCGATTGCGAGGGTCGTGTAAGAGACGACCGGCTACGACGAGATGGGGCTGCGATGGTGGCCATCGCCCGTCCATCATCATCACACTTTCTCCTTCTCCCATACAGCCACAACAGTCATCATCATCCCACTCTCTCTTCTTCTTACACAAGTTGTCGCCCCTCTCCCTTCTCACATTCTCTCTTATTCTCACACAGGTTGTCGCCCCTCTCCTTCTTTTCCTTCCCCTATCGCTTTCTATTTTTTTCTTCACCCTCACGACAACTTGTGCAGGGCGAGGAAAAAACAAAAAAGGGAAAGGGGAAATAGAATAAGGAGAAGAGGGGCGATGGCGAAATCAAGGTCGAGATCCTTTAAAGGCTCAATTTCATCTTCGTCGTCTTCAATTTTAATTTAAGGGAATTGAGAGAATATGCAAGGGATGCTTTGGGGGTGCCCGGGTGGGGAAGAAGAGAGAAGTGAAGAGAAATGAGAAAAGGAGATGCAGAGAAGAAAAAGAAGAAGAAGAAGAAGAAGATCAGAGAAAAAAGAAGATGTTGGAAGAAGAAGAGTGGCGGTATGAAGAGGGTGAGGGAGAAGAGAGAAATAATGGTTTAAATGGGCGGTGTGGGTTAGCAGGTAAAAAAAAAAAATCGTGTGAGAGAAAGGAATCTGTGGTGTTAAATAATTGTTGCCTTATTTTAAATAGAAGAGTATCGTAAGAGAAAAAATATAATTTAATAGCAAATTTGTAATTTTGATCACCTAATTAATTGCAAGGGTTTTCATCTTCTATTGTTCTTCCTCCATAATCCAACGTGCATCAAGTCGTACAACCTTTTACATATTTGAAGCCCGATGAAAAAAAATTAATTCATTAATTATTGTCTTTGCCAAGGTTTGAATCCAACACTAATGAAAAGCCAAAAAGTTTACCAACTAACCTACCAATAATCTAATGGTCCAATAAAAAAAAGGAAAAAAAAAAGAAGAAAAAAAAAACCCCGCAACTTGGAGCCCTAAAATTGGACAGTTTTGTTAGGCCCCAAAGCGATGATTTTTGGAATGGCGTCATGGGCCCCACATGAGCTCAACCCAACTTTGTTAATGACCAAATCCCCAGCCCGATATTTGATTATAAAAAATAAAGAGTGTGGATTCAATGAGGTTATCCTCACAGCTACTCGGTGAGGGGGCACACCTTTTGACCGACAGATTATCTCATTTAGACTAAGTTGTTAAAACTAGGGGTGGCACGGGACGTGACAGACCTTATCCCTATTTCATCTCGTTTGTTCGGGATCGGGATCGGGACAGGATAGACTTCATCCCTACTTCGTCCCATCCCAAATGGGTTCGGGATGGGATGAGCATGTACTAAATTGTCTTCTAATGAAGAATACAAATAATTTCATCACACATTGCTCATACACTAACAATACCAAATTTATGTATATATAACTATCATTGTAACAATATTAAATGTCATGTAAAATTTATGGTCCAATGAACTTACAATTTTTTTTTGTTAAGCATCATTTGTGTGATACACTAACCAATAGTTTTACATATAACTCATAGTGCAAAACTAAAACAAACCATCATATGACTTTAATTCTTAAAAAATAATTGTTTTATAACCAATCTAAAATGTGAAAAAGTATAAATTTTCATTGGTTCTATTTGACCTAAAATATCCAAACTTCAGTTTTTATTTTAACAAAGAGTACCAAATCAAGCAAGTTTTCAAATAGTAGATGTTTGATTTAATTTAAACTTTCGTTTAGAATAGTAGCTTGATTAAAATTAATAATAATAAATATTAAATAAATAAGTTCGAGATGGGATGGGCGGGATTGAAAAACTCCATCCCGCTTCCATCCCACTTTAGATCGGGATGAGTTTGATCAATCCCAAAAGAACCCAAAAAAAATCGGGACGGGGCGGAATGAGACCTGGACGAGATCGGAATCATGGGATGGGATGCCCACCCTTAATTAAAACGAAAAAAATGAAAACATTTATTTGTTTCCTATGTTGACACAACTCCCTTAATTTCATGAGTTTAGCAATTCCCTTATCTTATTTTATTATTCTCAAATCAAAAATAAAATCCTCTCATGTTGTTTCTTCTTCTTCTTTAAACAATAGGTTGGTTTAAAGTGAACGTCTCTTCTAATTACTTAATGCAAATATGGATTTTCAAAGTTTGTTCTTACTGTTGCACATTTATTCCATGTTTGTTAAGAGAGCAGAGATGGGTGTCCTTGATTATGAACAACAAATTGTCAAAAAAAAATTATTATAAATTGCCCAATTTTTGTTTTTTTTCACTGCTTCATTGTTAAATGTAAATGGAAAGAATGGAAAAAATCAATGTTGATGAAGTTAAGACAAATGGAAAATCCATGGAATTTATGTGACTAAATAAGAAGAAGAGGGGAATGGAGTTTCTAAAACATGTGAGCAACTAAATCTATATTTTTGGAAACTAAATCTTTTCACTTTCTTGGTATATCCACTTCATCTAGATCAATTTAATCTTACGATAGGTGTACCTTGACTTAGTGCTTGTGAGGATAACCTCATTGAATTACCACATAAATAATAATAAAAAACTTCATTTTCGACCTTCACCTTCAACTAGGGGTGGGCATGGGATGGGATAGACCTCATCCCGACCTCGTCTCTTCCCAAACAGGTTCGGGACGGGATGAGCATGTACTAAATTTTGAATTGAAAATTTAACATGCAAGATTGAAAATTTTGGATTTACCAAACATAAAACTATATAACTTCAAGCCATTGAATATTATTTTTCCATTTCATTAGCTTTTACTCCATTTTTTTAAAACCACTATTGAAGAAAGTCATTTTTTGGTACATTGTTAATGATCAATGGGTTTGCCATTTAAAAACTACGATGAACACATATTGTTGTTGTCAAGAGTTAGGAAGAGGAAAAAAGGGAAAGGGTTTGAGTTAGATTCATTATCTAGGTGAGTCGTATGGAAGCTTGTGAGAATAAAATAGTCATGTCAATAAATAAAATAACAAATAAAAATTGTGTCAACAAATAGTTTCATATTACATATTTCATATTAAATACTAAAAAAGTCAATTCGGGATGGACGGGATTGAAAATCTTCATCACGATCTCATCCCACTCAAGGTCGGGACGAGACAGGATCGGGATCGAAATGAGATTGATCAATCCCAATAGGACAAGGAAAATTTGGGAGGGACGGGATCGAGATCGCGGGATGGGATGCCCACCCCTACCTTCAACCTCCACCCCTTTCTAAACTTTAACCTCCACCATCTCTCTAAACCTAAACAACCGTCACCATGCCCTCATCCCCACCTCCATCACCTTATCCTTCCTCCCATCGACGAAACCACTATCCCATCCCACCGCCATCACCCCTACCATACTCCACCCACAACTCAACCTTCATCAACAACACGGGTCATGCCTAATCTTATGTTTTTTAGTGTCTTTGCTATGTCATATGCATGACAACACAAGGTGGTGGTGGGTTATTTTTATGTGATTCAAGTGAAGTTGGGGATGGATTTTGATTTGGGTTTGGTTAATAGGTTTGAATGGGTTCGATTGATTCAATTGGTTGTGTTCAATGGATTCGATCGATTGAATCGAATATGATGATGACGGGTTTGAATCGATTAAACATGGTGATGGTGGTGTTGGAGGTGGTTGTGGGATATGTTGTGGTTCTGTCGGAAGTTAGTGGGAGGGTGAAAGTGCCATGCAGATGATGGGGTATGGTGGTAGTGATATTGGTGTTATCGGTTCATGTTCAAAGAAGGGAAATGTTGAAGATGATGGATGGGTTAATTGATGTTCTCGAGATATAACGTAGCCATCACGAGAGAGGGGCAAAATTGTTATTATTAAATTTTAGTTGAGCTCACTTGCAAGGGTGACACAAAATAATGGCCATAACTTGAAGATCACAGTTGATGGGAAAGTTGGTGGAGGGGGTGTCGTGCTTTCAGTTTTGACTAATTATATTGTTAGTCCATGCATGGTACATTTTTCTACAAAAACAATGAAAATTATGATTGATTATACATCAAAATAGACTGATCATCATGGTCGTACATGTGGCATAAAGACCCATCACGAGGATACATTGCCCGATTTATTGGGCCAGCTCATAAAACCCTGAAAAAACGAGGCCAATTACAGAGGCCCAAACTAGGCCCACCACTAAGGAGACATAAACAGGGCCCAAATCCATGCCCAGACAAATCAGAACCCAGGTCTAGGCCCGATACGCGTTCTCTCATAAAGAAGAGGAACATTGCACTAAGAAAGAGTCATGGAGGAACTTATGCCTCCACGAATGCATCTCCATTAAGGATGAGACTGTTACAAGAAACATTTTCTTCTGTTGCACCTCACATGCTTAAGTCACGCAAAGAGTTAACCACGACCATTATAAAAGGTAAAGGGAACATTCGACAAAGGTATGCAACTTTAACTGAGTTTTATCCAGATTTACATCCTTCTTCCAACAGAGTTATTGACTTAAGCATCGGAGTGCCTTCGGCCACCAAAAAGGTGGTCATTGGCAGTATAACTGTTGTTTTGCATGTCAAACTCGTGGCGTCGACCGTGGGGAACGAGAGTTTTCCTTTCAAAAAATAATAATCACAATAAGAAATCTCGCGTAACCCGAGCAGAAGATCAATGAAATACTTCACAAATCTTCAACCTGGGGACATGCTGCCCAATACTGATCCAAAGACAACCTTTGAAACAACCATACCTAATGGAAGAAAGCTCCAGCAGGTAACAGTTCAAACATCTTTGACATCGTAGAGAATCCCCTCGGATCCCCGAGTGGAGATGCTCATGGCTCAGATGAACAATGTGATCGAGATGATAGATAAGATCATCCGAGACCTGCAGGGCAACAACTTTCGAGAAGAAATCATCCAACTTAAAAGAAACCAGACTAACAATGGCTCCAAGTGCAATCAAGGAACGTCCAAAAGTCTACAACTGTAAAATCCCAAATACGAGAGAGCGTTCTCAACTCTGATAGCAAGCCGGAGCGAGATTCTTGAAGACATGACAGGAAGAGAAGATGTCAAATGGCCGACGAAGATGAGAGGAGTTTCGGAAAAGTGGAATAAGTGCAGAAGATGCCTCTTCCACAACGACTACGACCACAATACAGAGGATTGTCGCAGCCTAAGAAACAAAATTGAACGCCATATCAAGGAGGGACGACTCAGAAAGTTCGTCGAACTCGAGGGCGAAACAATCATTTCAAATGAGCAAGCAAAAAAAACAATCTACGTCTTACACGACACGGGCAGGGAAAAAGAACAATAAAATTGATCCAGGAAGCGTATAGTCAGAGACTTACGCACAAAGATCAAATTCCAAGAACTATCCGCACAACGTGCAAAAACAATGCAAATGACCCTAACCTTCTCGAACGAAGATGTTGACGGGGTTAATTCCCCACACAATGATGTTTTAGTGATTTCGATCATGATAGCTAAATGGGAAATCAAAAGGGTATTGATCAACACCGGCAGCTCGACAAACCTATTATACCTAACAGCTTTCCGAATGATGCAGTTCACCACTGAGACGCTCTCACCAAACAATCAGTCTATGGTAGGTTTCAATGGGTAGCAATGTAACCCACTAGGAATGATCCGACTACCAGATGAAACAGGAGAACCAGGGAAGCAGCGAGTGTTAATGACCAACTTTATTATCGTCGATGCTCCTGCTGTGTACAACATGCTACTTGGAAGACCATGGATACACAAGATGGGCGCAGTATCCTCCACTATGCACCAATGTGTGAAATATCATACCGACAATGGCATTGGAAGAATAAAGGGGGACCAACCAGTAGCCTGGGAGTGTCATTTTGCTGCTATAAAGTATCCCCACAAATAGCAATTACCGCAACGACTAGAAGAGTCTTCACAACGATCTGATGAAACAAGTTTGGATTCTCCAAACGACAATATGGCTCCAACCAGTTTGCGAGATCGACCCAACACCGAGCAACCGGAAGAATAAATGGTCGAGGTCTACTTAGACGATGAAGCAAAAAATGCAGTGCGAATTGGCACAAAGATCCAACCTGAACTCGCCAAGGAGCTGATCCAATTGCTGAAAGATAACCAAGATATGGTGGGAATAGATCCATCCATCATCTCCCACAAATTGCAAGTGAATCCGGATAGGAACCTGTTAGATAAAAGAGAAGACCGGTGGCCCCGGAACGTAATTAGGCGATAAACGAAGAAGTACACAGACTGCTCAGCGTAGGAATGATAAGAGAAGCTCATTATCCGGATTGGTTGGCAAACACGGTGCTAGTAAAAAAAAGAACGAAAAATGAAGGGTGTGCGTAGATTACACCAATCTAAATAAAGCATGTCCCAAAGACAACTTTTCACTTCCATGAATAAACCAAATAGTAGACGCAACTGCCGGGCACGAGATGCTGAGCTTCATGGATGTGTACTTTGGATATAATTAAATACAAATGTACCCCTTCCCCCCGACCAAGAAAAAATATATTTCATAATGGAAAGGGGGACGTACTATTATTGAGTAATGTCATTCGGATTGAAGAAAGCAGGAGCAACGTATCAACGGCTAGTAAACAAGACGTTTAGAGATCAGATCGACAAAACGATGAAAGTTAACATCGATGATATGCTCGTCAAAAGCTCATGCAGAACAAACCATGTTACAGACCTCGAACATGCTTTCTCCCAGCTTCGGAAATACAAGATGAAGCTAAACCCAGAGAAATGCACCTCTGGAGTAGAGTCAGAAAAGTTTCTCGGGTACATGGTCAACCAACAAGGGATTGAAGCTGATCCAAAGCAGATACAAGCGCTTCTCAATATGCAATCATTGACAAACATAAAAGGTGTTCAAAGTCTTAACGGGAGAATAGCAACACTGAACAAATTTATCTCCAGATCATCAGACAAGTGTCGCCCTTCTTCAAAATCTTGAAGGGGAACAAGACATTCGAATGGAATGAAAAATGCGAGAGAGCCTTTCAAAACCTTAAGACTTACATGGGAAGCACGAAACAAAACTGAACACAGGAGAAATGTTGTATATGTACCTATCCGTATCCAACCACGCGGTAAGTTCGACACTGATACGAGAAGAAAAGGGGGTGCAAAAACCAGTGTACTACATCAGCAAAACACTCGCTATGCAAAGATCAACTATCCAGCCCTGGAAAAATTGGTTGCTCGCTCTAATCGTGTCATCAAGAAAATTGCGACCATACTTCCAAGCTCACCCAATCACGGTTATAACCGAACAACCCCTTCGGTCGGTATTACGCAAACTGGACCTGTCGGGAAGGATGGTAAAGTGGGCGATAGAGCTCGGACAATTTGACATCAACTACGCCCTTGAAGCCGCTGTCAAAGCTCAGGCATTATCGGATTTCATAGCCGAGTTCACAGGAAGCAACAACCAACACGATGATAAGGAAAGTACAACAGAACAGCCTGAACCAATCCCTGAAGGATGGATTCTTCGCTGTGATGGAGCATCCAACGAGGCAGGAGGCGGAGCTGAATTAGTCTTGTACAACTCAGAAGGCATCACATTAGAAAAGGCGATAAAATTCAGTTTTAAAGGCTCCAATAATGAAGCTGAGTATGAAGCTGTGATAACAGAGTTGCAGTTAGCAAAATACCTGGGAATAAAAGACATTAGTGTCGTTATTGATTCTAGGCCGGTGGTCAATCAAGTAAGCGGCAAGTTCCAAGTAAAAGACACCCGAATGAAAGCCTACCATCAGAAAACTACATAACAGATAGAAGGCTTCCGAAATGCTACCATTCGACAATGCGCGCGAACGAAAAAACAAAATAGCTAACGAGCTAGCAAAAGAAGCCTCAACAACGATGGATAATGACAACCCACTTGTCATGACATAAGGAAGCTCCATACTCGAAAATCAACTTGAAAAACATGCACCGTGAACCAAGGAACCAACTGGACAACTTCAATCCTGGCCTATATTTTAAACAGGGAACTCCCAACAGATAAGAAGGAAGCCAGGAAAATGTGGAATCGGGCTACAAGATCAATGATCAATGAAAAATTATACAGGAGGTCAACCATGAATCCATTACTAATGTGCCTTACAATAGGAGATGTCGAATACGTCTTACAAGAAATACACCACGACACATGCGAGAATCACCAATGAGGAAGAACATTGGCTCACAAAGCTTTCACATTAGGTTATTATTGGCCAACGATGCAAGCGGATGCGCATAAGCTAGTTCATAAATGCGACAAATGCCAAAGATTCGCCCCATACATACACATGTCATGACAAAATCTAATCCCAATGAGCAACCCCTGGCCGTTCGCACAATGGGGAATGGACATCATAAGACCACTTCCAACATCCGATAAAAATAAGTTTCTCCTTGTGCAATAGATTACTTCACCAAATGGGTAGAAGTAGTCCCCTCACAAGGATAGGAGAAGCACAAGTCGAAATATTTCTCTAGAGGGACATCATATGCAGATTCGGGATCCCAAGAGTAATCGTCACGGACAATGGGAGACAATTCAAATGTAAAAAGGTTAGGGAGTTGTGTAAGAGCCTGAATATCCATCAACATTTCTCCGCGTCAGCTCATTCGCAAGCAAACGGGCAAGCTGAGATCACTAACAGGACAATCTTGGAGGCAATAAAAAAAAACTCGAAGCAGCAAAAGGATTATGGACATCCAAGTTACCTGGTATCCTCTAAGCATATAGAACAACAAAAAGAACTCTGACAGGAGAAACACCTTTTGTCGTCGCTTACGAGTCAGAAGCAATGATATCCGTAGAGATCAGAATGCCAGCATTTCGAACCGAAGAATTCCACGCTGGAGAAAACGTCGAAGCATTAAGAGTCGGGCTAGATCTCCTCGAAGAAAAATGAGAAGCGACCTCGATTAAAATGACAGCCTATCAACGACGCATGGCAGGGTATTACAACAAGAAGGTACAAATCCAAACTTTTAACATCGAAAACTGGGTGTTACGAAAAGTTCAACTAAACACGAAAGAACCCGGAGCGAGCGAATTGAACCCAAACTTAGAATGACCATATTGGATAACAAAAATCAACAGACCAGGAACATACTGGTTGGCAGACAAAGAAGGAGAAATGATACCTCGACCACAGAATATAGAGCACTTGAAAAGATATTATCAATAAAGTCTTTTGCTCCCAATTTCAAAACAACAAGAATTTAATCAGGACAAAAAGTCAGGTTAAAACCTACTCGAGAAAAACTCTCATCATGGCTAGAGTATCGAGCAAACATAAATACATATGTTGGACGAACGAGTTAGACATAAAAACTTCTAGCCTGATCAACCACGAAATAATAAAGTACCAGGACATAAGAGCCAAACTTTTGCATCAACTATAATGTATGACATCGTAATCCGAATGAGAAACAAGATTTCGTAAACCACAACTTCAATACGACTAGAATGTCAAGTATCGAAGCCACCCACGAAAATTCGGACAACCAAAATCGGAAATCTCCAAGAAATGTCATAAATAAAAGCTAAACAAGTTACACATACGAGACAAAAGAATATGAAATAATAAATTTTCCATTTATCTTCTAAAAACATAGATTACAAAAAGAAGAAAACAACAACTAAGAAGAAGAATCAGTATCATGAACATCATCTTCAGGAAGTATAGGGTCAGCAAGTTCCTCGACATCTGGATCACCCATCAAATCCAGAACAACTTCCTCGACATCATCGAATTTCTGCTCAGCAAAGCTGTAGTATGGGGACATTTTCAAACCTTGCATTTCCAGGAAGTCCAGAAAGTCATGGCGTCCCTCGACCACTTTCTTGAAATTCGCGGCCTCCATTGCCTTCAGCTTCTCTGTAACAGTCGACAACAGTTCGGCTTGGGTTGACGCTAACTCTTTGTCGACATCGACAAGTTTAGCAGCGATCGCTGATTTGGTCTCTATAAACTTGGAATTTAGCTCAATGGTGTGAACAGTAGCAGCCTTAAGCTTGGCAGAACACTCTTTGACGGAAGAACAACCTTGTCACGTTCGACTTTTTGGTCAGACGACTCTTTCTCGGCAACATCCAGACGGGAACGCAAACTGCTCAATTCCACCTCGAAGTCTCAAGGTCGAAAGCGAACGCATCACGCATAGCCTCAAGTTCCCTCAACCACTCTAGTGTAGAGTCTGAGGCCCTCTCATGTTCCATGCACTGCGCCTTCAACAAATTCAGTTGATGGAGAACATGGGAAAGGACCAAAATGTGTCATGAAAGCTTCTGCTTGACATGTAAGATGTGTCATCCCTTCCATGAGATGCTGAAGGTCATGGTTAATATGACGACGTGGTTGAGACATGAGCATAAGAGTTTTGTTAACCAACCGCCCGTGACAACCGCCAATAAGATTGCGAGCATTGTCATGCGCATTAGCCTCGGAAGGCCAGAAGGTCTCACCAAGGATAGAAGCGAAGTGAAATGCAGAAGGAGCAACACGAGATCCCGAAGTCCTAGCCACGACAGAAGAAACAGTAAGCTTGCGGTCTCGAAAACGAGTAGCAACCTGATCCTCTACTGACGGATCATACTCGAAGTCATCCAAGGTCTTAGTACCCTTCGGATTATTCGACAACCAAACACCTAGCTGAAGCATTTTATATTTGATAATGCATGAATCATCAATCGAGAGGCCGACAAAATCCGGCAAGCCATAAGAAACAACAAGTTTTTCTCATAGTCATCCAGAGGACAAGAAACCTCATTCTTACTTATCACGGGTAGAAGAATCATTCCCCGAACCACAACCTCCCTTATGAAAAGAGGCAAGATGAGATGGGGTCCTGGCAGATTCAAGAACGGAAGAAGCAAACTTTTTCCTCTTTGAGACACGGCCAGAACTGACGTCTGATATCTTGGAGGGGATAGGAGGCCTAGGAACTTTCCTTTTCTTAACAATTGGACCAGTGTTCCTAGGACCTCAAGCAGAAACAGAAGCAGGGACTCCTACATCACCTGTGCGTGCAACAATAACCTCAAAAGTGAGGCCTGCCCTACTCAGTGAAAGCAGACCACCACGGACAATGGCATCCGTAGTAAGGAAATATTCTACCGATACTTGAGGAATATCACAAAACCGATGATAGAACTCTTGTTCTTTTAAAGACAGTGACAGCTCGACCTTCTTAGGCTCCCGGAACAATCGTAGAATCTGATTCTTGCGCAACCTAAAATGGTTGAAAGAAAGAGAGGCATATAACCAGGACCTCGACCAACCCACATACTCCTTTTGCAGGTCTTCAAAGCAAGGGGGAGAACGCAGGTGAAAAGTGTAGCAAGAGTCCAAATTGAACCCTATCAGGGAGTGCAAGACCCTAACATTCATAGGGATGCGAGAGGAGGCATCCCTCGCCAAGGTTGAATCATTACATTCCAACCGTTAGGGACAAGTTGAGCCGGAGCAATTCCAACCAAATCCAAGTACTCCTAGATGATAGTAGGAGTTGAAACCCTGAAACCAGAATGGAACATACCTGGATACAAAGCAATGTATCCATGCCTAGGACGACAATGACTATCGCCATCTCTGGGGAAAACAATCTCCAAATCGTTTGGCAACGAGTAGTCTTGAAAAATGTTGTCTAGAGTCGCGCGTGTTGCCCTCTTGGGCATGAAGAAAGCTTCGCAAACATCAAGGGCATTGTCACCCAAAACCCTGGAGTTAGATATGACTACAAAACGAATGCGATGAATCAAAAGGTTAACAATCACAAAACGAGAAGATGCAAAAGGAAACAGATCATACACATAGCTTCTCCTTTTTAAAAGAATGGGCAATGAAATGAACAATCTTGGAGAACGTGTAAGGCGTGACAACCGCACGAAATCTCAGAAATCGCGCCAAAACGAACAGGCGGATGGAACAACGGAGAGAAAACAATAGCGACCGATAACAAGGGCACTAACCAAGCCATAATGTTGCAAAGCAAAACCACGACACAATTAGTGGATACTTGAACATACCCACTAACTAAGGGGGGAGTAGCTGATGATACATCAAAATAGATCGATTATCACGGCCGTACACGTGGCATAAAGACCCATAACGAAAATACAATGCCTGATTTATTGGGCCAACTCATAAAGCCCAGGAAGAACGAGGCCAATTACAGAGGCCCAAACTAGGCCCACCACTAATGAGACATAAATATGGTCCAAATCCATGCCCAGACAAATCAGAACCCAAGTCCAGGCCCGATACACGTTCTCTCATAAAGAAGAGGAACGTTGCACCAAGAAAGAGCCGTGGAGGAACTTACAATCCACAAACGCATCTCCATTAAGGAGGAGACGATTAAAAGAAACATCTCATTTCGTTGCACCTCACATGCTTAAGTCACACAAATAGTTAACCACGATCACTTTAAAAGGTAAAGGGAACATTCAACAAATGTATGTAACTTCAACTGAGTTTTGTACAAATTTACATCCTTCTTTCAACAGAGTTACTGATTTAAGCATCGGAGTGCCTCCGGCCATCAAAAAGGTGGTCCTTGGAAGTCTTACTGTTTTTTTACAAGTCAAACTCACAGAAGGACGATTTTTGGACACATCAGTGATAAAACGTTTAATCCTAAACTTATTCCCAAGTCAGAGCTCTTACATGAAGATGGAGCATACACAACAAAAGGTGTCTTCTAAATAATATTCACCATTTTGAGTTTATTTATTTAAAAAAATGTATTTAGTAACTTAATTGTGCTTAATTGATATTTTGTGTTTTTTATCTTAAATATAATGGTTTTTACAAGAGGAGTTGGACGAGGAGGAGGTGCTCGAGGGGGCATCCAGGAGGCAGATGGTGGGCGTGGTAGTGGGCGAATGGGTGGATGAATGGCAATTGAGGAGAGAGACATTAGTAAGAGACAACCTATGACTGAGTCTTATAGGAGGTCTAAAGATGTCGAAGTGGCTAAAAACGAAGGCAACGTCAACTAAAAAAGGGAATATTTATTCCTAGGGAATATTTGGCTGCAATAAAAAGAATAAGGTTGTGTTCTATTGAAGAGGGTGAAAATGAAAATGAAGATGAACATGATAAAGGAGAGGGAGATGTGGGAAGTTCAGGATAAAAGGAAAAATCGAGAAAGGAGAAGGGTAAAGAGATGATGAGAATCAACAAATTGAATAAGAGAGGGTAGACAACCACATGAGGAAGTAAAAGGGGAAGAAGAGAAATAGGAAGAAGGATACTCGAGTGCCAATGATACCTCCATCTTAGAGGATTTCTTGGGTCAATTTGGAGTGGAATGTATAGTAAATTGAATAGCGTTCATTTAACTTAGGATTTGCTTTATTTTTTAAGTTATCAATAATGACCTTATTATTATATTTCTTGTAAATCAGGAACGAGTTTCACTTACTTGAGTACTAAGGTCAACTGGTTATTTTTGTGGGATATAAATAAAGAGTCGAGTGATGTTTGGAATTGGGTATTTGCTATGGACTAAAATCTTTACTTGATTTTTCAAATAACGTGGACATTCGTTGAATGGTGGCATTCCGAGACCAACACATTTCACCTACCATCGGTAAGATGACAATGAAAATGGATGACTTAAGTCGTATTTTGGGGATTTTGATACCTTGGACGCCTTTTGTTAATAGATCGAGCATGCAACAATATGCAACTTTTATAAAATTTCCACTTCAGCCCTCAAAACATGCTTTTGGATTTCATTTTCTTGGAAAAATTGCTAGCCACCTTCAATGTACTTACTACCTAGCCTGTGAGTACAATGAAGTGTATTGGCAGCTTTTGAAAAAAAATTCACCTCCAACCTACCAAAACCTACGCTTGGGGTTCACTTTTCTAAATAACAGTGCGAGTTCCCTTAACTGTACTCACCACCTAGCAAGCAAGTAAAATGAAGGGAATTCACAGCTTTTGTAATTGTTTTAACCTACCACCCCTCCCTCGAAACTGCTATCAAGCTTCATTTTATTGAAAGAAAATGTGAGTTCCCTTTATTGTATTCCCTACTTAGCGTTTGAATACAATGAAGGAAACTCGTCGGTTTATTTTATTTGATACAAATTTCAGGTACGTAACATACCGACCAACCAAATATGCAATTCAAAATTTATACATACACAAAATGATCAATCATTATCAAATAAGGTCACTAGTTTGTCTAGAAACAAGATGTACAAAAAATGTGAGTTCGACTCTCATGATCTCTGAAAAGGTGATCAAGTCAAATCATGGACAATCAGATTTTGTTCTACCTTCAGTTTCGAAGAATGTCGTCGAACTTTTCCATCCTCGCATAGAACAGTTAAGGTCGAGCTTGTTCGTTGCACCTATAAGCCTATAGTAGATTGGGTGGTGACACTAGCGCATCCAATTCCATTTCTAATCCCACAAAATGAAGGTCGGGAAATATCTTATGTACAGTACTCGCATCAGCTCCAAGATCGATGGTCCAGTAAGATAGGGAAAACAAGTAACTAATAGGCTAAACCATACACCACCACCACAAAAAACGAACTCCACACCACTTGGAGCAATCGTCTATTATTATCAGTGGCCCTTGCTTATAATGGTTCAATCAATCCCTTAGGTGCACACCACAACTTGTCACAATACTCCCTTTCACTAGACAACTGCGTTAGAAGCTTTGCTCTTATCTTCATCTATTTTCTGGATCATACCCCAACAACTTAGCTAGGACATGGAACCCACAATGGCCATCCGATTTAACATCGAGTATGTCAAAAGTGTAAGTACTCATGAATGGAAGAAGATGATTCATATGGCAATGAGGGACGAGTCCTAGTAGTGCCATGCTAGCTTGTGTAGCCAGCTCTTCCTTCTATTTAGCGCCCCAAAGGAGTTTTCCTCTTGGTAAACGTGTCAAATTTAATATTGTCGTAGGTATGCATCCTTTTCCATTTCTTAACGGCATTGGCCTTTCTAACTCACTTAGTTGGTGGTTTGCTCAACAAAGTAGTACTAGGAAAGAAAATTTCTTTCAACTTTCACTTAATCATAACCTTTTTGTCTTCATTCAGAGATGAACATTTATCTCTTATCAAAGCTACCTCCGGCACGAAGTCAACACCATCGGCATGGTTACACATGTTCGATGCTAATGACAATTGAAACCAATGTAGATCGATGGCCCAAACCGAAATTCCCCTGGATGTCTTCTTATAAATCAATTCATGAGCACAAGGTAGCCTGTGGCTTTGTATCAAGGCACAATGGTATTTTACCTAATCAACCCCAATGAACTTTCCCCTTTCCAACTCACGAGTCAACAACACCAATGCCTTGTGTGCAATAATCCCGAAGAAATTCTCAAAAACACCATCGCTTTATGAACGTTTCACTATTGGCCTGCTATATTAGAAGGATGTCACAATTTCCATTACTTGAGCTTGATCGAACCATCAATGCTCTGAAAGACATTTGTGAATAAACCCTGAGAATTAACGAAGAAATTTTCAACCTTGCATGCACATTTTTGAGTTGAGACGTAGTGGTCCCATAATATCTCAAATGGTTGGTCCATGCACTAGCGAAATGCTTTTTTTGAGGGTACTACACCTTCCTTGAATATGACAAACAAGCAGGCTGTGGGGCCCTTCTCAACTCAAAACTTCCAATGCTTTCATGGACACTTATTTTGTATGTTGACCTCACACCAATGCCAATCACATATGAATGTAAAATAGTCATCATTTGTCTTTAAATGCTTCTTGGATTTTTCCTTTATATTCTTCCAATGTAAAAAATAATTAATAAAATGCATCATGAGGGATTTGACCATGAACCTATTGATCATATAAAACATATTACCACTTTATTCAAATATGGATAACTTAACAAAATAAACGGGTATGCTAGATCATGGGTCTATCCATATATAAATCCAAATCAAATGTATTCATACACTAATGAACTGAAAATTTTCTATTTCATCGAAATTAAAAAAAATTGAGGAATTTGTTATGAAGATTATGATAACTCAAAAGTTGTTTTTGTCACATTTAACTTAAAAGGGTTGAAGGGACATAATGCATCAAATTGTTTGCATGGGCTAACATGATCCTCTTCCTCATGGATCCCAAGTGTTGTGACAACCTCTTTCAATAACAAAGACACTAGGAAAGGTTTTTTCATCAAACAACATTTGAAATTGCTATAAACACCATAAATAATTAACATCCTTCCCGGGCTGCATCAAACAAAAAGGCATATTGAATGTCATTCTGGTCGATGTCATACCAACAACTTCACACAACGACATCTTGGAACGTTTGGTCTTATAGGTAAAATCAATGAACGTCTTTGTTGGGAAACATTTCAACAACTTTACAAAGTTCGGATGAGCGAAAAAATTGTGTTTTCATAATTTTCTTTGGGATCTCAAGTGTGGTACTCAATGTACTTCTTGTCAACCAGGAAAAGAGTTTTCTATAGAAACGTTCTACCAAGCCTTTTTTATATCTTCAAACTCCATCATGCATTGTAGATAGTCTTTATCATAAAATGGTTTATTCAAATCTTTCTTTCAATGTGTTCAACTCGTATCTTGACATCACTCCAGACGTAGACACATGCTCCACTATCCTCATCTTCTCTTTTATCAGCCTACCAACATATATATGACACACTAAAAGTTCTATCAAAGAGTGATTGTGTGTATGTTCCACAAAGAACTTGCAAATCCACTATAATTCCCACTTGAGATCCTTTCAAAGAAAAAGGGCATCCACTTCTTCGCACTCGTATCCCGAACTACCACAAGTTTCACTTATTCCCTTTCAACCTCCACATCGTACTTACATTTTTCTTGTATTTTCATTTCCTCTCAATTAAGTCTCCCTTGGCATTAAATGGATGATTTCTCAGACTTCACCACCACTACAATGACCTTGGAATCTCCCCCAACTTCTTAACACCAACTAATCAAATAATGGCGAGAATCAAATATATAAAACAAAGATAATGCGACAACAATCAAATATTACTCAAAAAAAAATCAAGAGAAACAGAGAAAAATATTATTGAAATACATGGAAACATTTTGTAACTGAAAAGGTAGTACATTGATATGCAGCCCGCCTCGTCTTTCATGCGCTCATCACCATCCTCATTCTATTAAATAAAAGTTTAATGTTATTAACTTATACTATAACAAAAGGTAAGTGCATTGATATGTTGAAGATAATGCTTACCTTAATTAAGTTTGTATCCTTAAGGTACTATTCAAGATTGTTTGGATCATCAAATACATCCCGAGGAAGAAGTCAAATAATTCCAATAAAACATCCTATACAAAGGTAAAATAACAATAAGATTCTTAAATCTATAAGAAATTACAATAACTAGGGTGTGGACGCGCTCTACATGCGCGAATATTCAATACTTTTTTTATTTATTACAATATTGTAAAAATTATTAGTGAATTTTTAAACAAAAAATTATTTATAATTTTAAGAGCCTATGTATATTTATGAATAATTATAAGACTTCAAATAAATTATGATGTTAGGGGCTTAAGATAATTAATTAATGTTTAAGAGAGATTGATTTTGATTGTAAGAATATTAAATGTGGATGACAAAATGAGAAACCAAAAAGTTAGTTGTAAGGGCATTTTATAATTTATAGATAATTTGAGGGGCTTTAAATAAATTATGTTAGGGACTTAGGTATAATTTATCAATATTTAAGAGGGCCCGTTTGAATTGTAAAAATTATGAAATGTGGAGGGCAAAATGGAAAATACAAATGTTAGATGTGAGGCCTATTTATAATTTCAAATACTTGGAGGGCTTCAAATATTTATGTTAAGGGCGTAGATATAATTAATGAATATTTGGAGGGGCTGTGGTATAGTTATATAATGTTTGGAAGAGGTTGAGTTTAAATGTAAATAAAATTAAGTTATGAGGGCAAAATGCGAAAGAAAATCAGATTGAATACATTTTACTGTTCCTCCATTGTTCATATGGAGGACCTTTCGTCTTAACTGTGTAGATATGTGTTCACAATCTCCGCTCTAATAAATGCTAGTGCTGAAATAATGTACAATTTTAAAGGCATATCCTTTCTGGGTGGCATCAATATTGATGGTTTACAAAAAATAAAAAAAAATAAAAAAAAAATCTTTGATAGCCTGGAGGCTCATATTTCCATTTCAAAACGTGGTTATCTTTAAGCTTAATAAATGTGCAAATGCTTTATTATTTCCTCTGAAAATTGACTCAAAAGAAACTTTGTAATTATTTATTGGTCTTTAGAGGTTTTGTCTCCGTTATTGCTTTGATTCTTATCGATTTTATTTTTGTTAACCAAATAACCTAAGAAAGTTTTAGCTTTCACCTTAAAAACATGCTTCAAGAGATTTAGTTTCAACATGTAAACCTCATTCTTCCAAAGTTTTTCATAAATATACTATATTTGTTCATTGAATGACTGTTAAATTAACCTCGACTAAAGGGTCTTGAGAAACAATTGTTAAATCCTTTTGTTGGGAAAGCTACTTTTGACATGGTTGCAATATTTTGAAAACTTTCCATTTTGTCAAACTCTCCGTGTATGTAATTTGCCAAAATTATATTGTCATTTGTTGTATTTTAACATTTATATCAATTTCTATAAAAAAATTTGTGAAACCAAAAGCATGGTTTCATTGATTTTATGATGATCTATGTTTACATCCATATCTCATCATCTTCATCAATGGTCAAATGCTACTTCGTTCCATTTGCATAAAGTTTCATCTAGTCCATTTTCAATAGGACCTATATCAGTAGAGTCTAGCATCTACATGACTGAACTCACATGGAATATTGGTTGAGGATCTACATGCACTACCTTCATATCTCCGAAAAAAGTTAAATTCAGTAATTTTTATGTATAGAGGATTAATATATTTGTCACGCCCAATTTTCAGGAAAATCAGATAGATAAATTAGAGAGAAAAGAAAATAGAAGGAAGGGGAGATGAGGAGGAGGAGAAGAAGAAGAATAAAGAGAGTTGGAATTTATTTATCATTTTTTTTAATTGAGGCGTGACTGTTAGGGCTGAACAAAAAAACCGAAAAACCGATTAAACCGACCGAACTGATCAAAACCAAACCGATCGGTTCGGTTTTAAAATTGGTTTCGGATCGATGGTTTGATACATTTTGAAACCGATAGGGTCGGTTCGGCTTTCGGTTTGTAAGTAATTTTAACCGAAAAAACCGAACCGAACCGATGCCTATGTATATAGAGCAAATTTTATTTATATTATTCTTACTTTGAATCTCTCTCTCTTCCTTTATTTTCTCTCTCACACTTTACCCCCTCTCTCCCTTAACTCTTTCTCGGGTTCCAATGTGATTTCATCTAGAAAGTGGAAATGAAAAGCCAAACTTTGTTTGCCTTCTCTCTTTTGGGTAGTGTAGATGTATGAAGTCTAAACAACAAAAGATTTAAACCCTTCATCTTCATCAACCTCTCAAGCTCTCTTTCAATCTGCATTTCAACCTTTTAAGAAGTAGCAAATGCCAAATCGCTAAACGGTGAGTTTTCTCTGTTACTTTACTTTTTTTTTCTTTTCAGCAAAGCATATCTGCATATTATAATCACAAACTCGTTAAAAACCACAAACTTGATGAAATCAACTACTTGATGGTGTCATACAGTTCTGCATATTAGATAGTGTTTATATTTTTAAACTCATGGTGTCATACAGTTCTGCATATTTTGGCATTAGATAGTTCTGCATACATCATCAGTTCTGCATACATTGATAGTGTTTATACAGTATGGTGTCATACATATAGTTCTGCATACACCATCAATGTATGACACCATCAATATATACATCATAGTGTTTATACAGTTCTGCATATTAAACTCATGGTGTCATACAGTTCTGCATATTGATGGTGTCACAAACTCATGCAGAACTATCCTTGATGGTGTCATACAGTTATAATATAGTATTCAGGTATGGAATACCTTTCTGGCCAACTGCACAGACCTAACCTTGCAGAGTTTGAACTGATGGTGTCATACACTATCATTTACCCGATGGCATTGATCTAAATTTATGTTAGAAATGTTCTTCATTATCTTGTTATATGCTTTTGTTTTCATAATGAGATCAAGAGGTTCAACTTTGTGAGTAAAACAGGGGATTGGTATTTGCATGGTTTCCCCATACATTTTGCTTCACCATTTCATCGATGTTTTTGTATCCTTTTCGTGACTCTACTGTTGAACATGATTTTGCAGTCATACTTAGTTTTTTAGTGTTCGCCCAATCTTCAACTTGTATAAGTGAAGCACATGCTATATTAATTCAATCATTACATCATTCACAGTCTGATTAAAAAAAAAAGTTCAATTAATTAACTAAACCAATAAATAAATACATTGCATGTTAGATACAATGATAAACTAAACTAAATATAATAAACATTAATGGGTTGTCTTTATGTCTTACCAAATCACTGGAAAACATAACAATAAGATTGATTATGGGCATATCTGTAGGAAAAATATTTCTTTTGGTGTCCCATTTATATCATGTGGTCTCTTAGACCATACTACAGTGGGACTGAAATTATGAAATGGACAAATTCTAGAGTCGTTTAGGTAGAATGTAATATTGGGGTTAAATGAATTGCATTTAGTCAGATCTTTTGGATGATATAGAGATGGGTGTTACCATGTCAAATGTACTAGTTCTATCTTGTGTGTCCACATTTAAATTTTGTAAACTCTTTGGCTGAATTGATTAGTGTCCTACCTGAGAACTACTACAGAGCACATGGTGCAGCTTGAAGAAATACCCACATTTAGCTGTACACTTGGGAGGCTCAGACTTCGTAGTCTCCCCCTCCCTCTCTCTCTCAGTTAACACTTAGTGTTGCTACTAGCATGTTTGGTTCCAAATACTGAGGAGTAGAGTTGCTTGGTGTGAAGTAAATGTTTACACATTGTAACATAATGTTTTGATTTATATTACGATTGTGCAAACATACTCAAACAACAGGAAAACATTTACACATACCAAGGAGGAGAATAATGCACCCCATCACACGGTCGGTTCGGTTTTTATGTCGGATTTATTAATATTTTAGCGGTTTGGTTTCGGTTCGGTTTCGGTTCGATTTACATAAATTAATAGGCGGTTCGGTTCGGTTCGGTTTTACATATAGTCGGTTCGGTTGGGAAAAAACAAAACCGATACTAGTCGGTTCAGTTTTCGGTTTGGTCGAAAAACCGAACCGTCGATTCGGTTTTCAGCCCTAGTGAATGTTTAATTAATAAAGTAACTTATTTAATAAGTAACGAGTGGATGAGAAAGTGGAACGATTAGAAAAGTGACTTTAGAAAGTCTCACAAAGTTTCAAGTCACTTTGAGTCGTGATATGTATAAACTATTTGGGGGATAAGGCACGAGGTGAAAAATGCAGCATATGTTAATGTAGCTCTCATAATGCACGATGGTTTGAAATATCAACGATGTTGTGTCATGCATGATATATATGAAAACATTGACAACGCTTGTCATAAGTCCTCAGACATGTATCTTAGAAAGGAAAAATAAATAAATAAATAAATGAACAACGACAGCTATGTGCCCTCACCATTTTCACCATGTGTCACTAAAAAAATTGATGACTTATTGTCAGTCTTCAAAATGGAAGAAAATAGAGTTTGTCCTGACAAGCTAATTAAAATTTTAACAAATATCAAAACTTTTTCCAAACGCGAATTATATTGTTAAATACCTGATTTAAAAAAGTGCCAAAAATACAAAGTCTAATTCATAGAAAATAAATCTTGAATATTGTATTCTATAACAATAAAGTGAAAACAATTTGGCTAAAGAAAAACTTAGTAGCAACCAGCAAGGACTGCATAGTTGATACTTTAGCTCCTCAATTTATAGAGTGCGAAGTGAAAGAATTATGGTCAGCAGCAAGGATTGTGATTTCGCGAAATTTTCATTTTTTTGAAATTATGAAAAGAAAAAATTACATTTTTTTGAAGTAAATTATGAAAAGAAAAAATTTCGGGGTTTTTTTTGTAAATTTCATAAAAATACAAAAATCAGCTACTAAAAATTACATTTTTCAAGGATTTTTTCAAAATATTTCGGGATTCTGAGTTTTTTTTCTTCTAATTATCATTTATTATAATTATTTATTGCTTTTTGAAACCATCCCCTAATTTCCTAATTATCACTTCTTCTACTTATATATTGATTTTTAAACTATCCCTTGATTTTCTAATTATAGGTATTTTGGTTTCATTTAATGTGTTTTAATACATTTATTTACTTGCATATTATTTTTTCACATATTTAATATACCCGAAATTTATTATATATTTCATGTATCCTCAAAATTTTTACCTTTTTTATTTTCACACCGAAATATTTCTCGGAATATTTCTTAAAATCAAGGGACCGAATTAACTCAAAAATTAATCTTGACTGGTCAATGACGTGGATTTAACGGTTCTGTCAGAAAATGAGGGTTAGATTCAAATACTTTTCATAACGAGGGCCAAACTCTAATGGGTATAAACTAATGAGCGTTAAACTAAAAAAAACCAATAAAACGCAAGACACTGACTTGATCATTCCAAACCGAGAGTGTGGCACGTGCAGTACACGCTTTGCCAGGAATTTAGGAAGGAGCACTTCACTAATCACTATTAGTTGCAGTCAGTCTTTCCCTTGTCACTTGGTAGCAATCAACATAAGCAGGCAGTCAGGTCAGGTCTGCTCGCCAAGAGTGTGTTGAATTTGTGTTCCGTTCGAACAATTTTTTGGGTTTAAGAAGAAGCGGCAGGTTCCAACTTTTTAATACTGGAGGTGAAGTGTTTCAAATCAGTTTTCCCTCACTAGTGAGGTAACTCTTTGAGTGCCAATTCAGCCTCGCACACCATTAGTTCGACAAAATTCCTCTTAAGCGGAGCCCCACACATGGTCACGTAACCAGATGAAATGGGTAGCTTCAGAAAGCCTCCATCAATCTTCTTCCAGTGTTATTATGTTGGTACGAATCTGCAAACGCTCAATATCTTGCATAATCTTCTGCTCATCTTCTGCATTTAGAGTTATACCCAAACAGCTTATTAGATCTTTCACTACCACTACCTTCATTCACAACAACAAGTACCACCCCTTGTCGTCGAATAATATGAATTCACACCCCAATGGGAACTTGTTAGAAACAAGTCAAAAATCCCCTTGGCTAAAATCTGCTTTTTCTATTTGCAAGACTATTTTACAATGTGGCAAATGGTCTGAGTCAGTAGAGATGCAACTTCAGGGACTGAATGTGGAGCTGAACAACTACATTGTCAATCAGGTGTTGAAGAGTCTCCCTGATTCTGACTTAGGGTTGGGTTTTTACATATGGGCTGAATCCCAATTGGGTTTCAGGCACGATTACTTTACTAATAGATCTATGATTCTTTTGCTGTTTAAAGATCGCAAATACGACATTGTACCACAGTTTTTAGAAGGAATAAAGAGTAGAGGGATACCCATTCATCGGTCTACATATCGGGCTGTAATTGCTGGCTCTGTTATAGTTGGTTTGACTGATTTGGCCATCCAAACCTTCAATGAGATGATTGAATCTAACTGCCGGGTCTTCAGCATTGATTATAATCGAATTATTGGGGTTTTGATACGAGAATCCCGTCTTGATTTAGCTGAGTGCTACTACCATAAAATGGTCTTGCAGGGATTTTCTTTGAACTCATTCACTTACTCGAGGTTTATTTCTGGTTTGTGTGAGGCGAAGAATCTGGTGTTTGTTGAAAAACTTCTACATGACATGGATAAACTTGGTTATGTCCCTGATATTTGGACTTACAATATCTACCTGAATGTCTTGTGTAAAGACAATCAATTGGATGCAGCTGTTGAGGTTCTACGGACTATGGTTAAGAAGGGAAGAGAGCCTAATGTTGTTACATATACCACAATAATCAACTGGTTCTGTAAATATGGTCCTTTTGAGCCTGCAGTTGAGACTTGGCATGAAATGGTTGGAAGGGGTATTCCACCAGATAATATAGCATGTGCTACACTGGTTTTTGGTCTTTGTGAACATGGGAAAGTTGATTTGGCTTATGAACTTACAGTGGAAATGATTAAGCGCAGAGTTGTCGAGAGCAATACAGTTTACAATGCACTTATTAGTGGGTTTTGTAAGGCTGGGAGAGTTGACAAAGCCCAAATAATAAAGTCGTTTATGAGGAGGAATGGGTGTTATCCAGATTTGGTGACTTACAATATATTATTGAATTATTGTTGTGACGAGCTTGTTTTAGA
Organism: Berberis vulgaris; assembly: GCA_963556465.1. Taxonomy (NCBI): domain Eukaryota; kingdom Viridiplantae; phylum Streptophyta; class Magnoliopsida; order Ranunculales; family Berberidaceae; genus Berberis; species Berberis vulgaris. The sequence goes on along the minus strand of OY747125.1, from coordinate 29,417,713 downwards.
TGAAGCAGAAAAGTTGATGGAAAAGATGGAGAGGAGTGGTATAAAACCTGATACGTTTAGCTACAATCAACTACTAAAGGCTGTTTGCAAAGCTAATCGTCTACATAAAGCATATGTTTTACTGGCAACCAAGATGGAGAACAAAGGCTTGTGTGATGTTGTATCATTCAACACTCTAATCGGGGCACTCTGTAGGAATCACCGCACCAGAAGGGCATATAAACTATTTGAAGAGATGAGCCAAAAGGGAATCAATCCAGATGTCGTGACTTATACCATTCTCATAAATGCTTTTTTCAGAGAAGGTTCCACTGTTCTAGCGGAGGAGCTTTTTGATCAAATGATGGAAGCAGGTTTACTTCCAGATCGTATCGTGTATACTACAATGATTGACCACCTCTGCAAAACTAGGAGGGTTGATCTGGCTCGTAGCTTTTTCTTCAACATGGCTGAAAAGGGAATATGTCCTGATACAGTTGCTTACAATGCCCTTATAAATGGGCTCTGTAGGGCTTTTAGAGTAAGCGAAGCAATGCATCTGTATGAAGATATGCGTGGTAGTAGGTGTCTTCCTGATAAGATGACTTATAAGTTGATAATTGAAGGACTTATACAGGAAAAGAAGCTTACCATAGCCTGTAGGGTTTGGGACCAGATGATGGAGAATGGGTTTACTTTGGACAGAACAGTCTCTGAGTCCCTAGTCAAAGCCCTTCGTTCACAGGATGGCTCTTTCATCAACATCAGAACAGGTGTGCCTATAGCTTAACTCTTGGGTCTACATGAATTTTACTTCTGAATGTTATTTAATATTTATTGACAAGTACATAGTGTGTTTGATATGGTTTGCTTCATATGGCACATAATGTTGTATTAGCATCACTAGTTATAGTGCTACCCATCTTTAAATGCAACTAGGTTCATCGAATGTGCTATCTAACCAATGCAATGCCCATTCCCTCCCCCCGTCCTCTCCCAACCAATGAGCCACCAACCAGTACCATCAACTTAATGAGGATGATTTCCGCTGATAAATAATTGCCCGCTCTTGGGATCTCACTGATGGCATGCTCCCCGACTAACATTATACCTCAGCTGGGCAACTGAATTTATTTATTTGCCAATATTTTCACCAATTACACAGGAGAATCTGTACATTGTACTTTATGAATTAGATGCGAGGCAAACTGAGTCGCATAGAATGGAAAATTGCATTATCATTTTACTGTTCGCAGAGTTACTGACATGGGTTTCCTTTTCAGGTTTGAATCGCAGGTAGTAAGGTTTGGATGGGATGAATTAGAATGAAATAGGAGAGCACGCCGACGAGCACCTTCTTCTTGCACAATGATGGAATGCATCTTGTGGACAGTCTTGCTCCCTGAGGAAGAACAAGGGAAGAAACTGGATCCACCCCCCGTATCCAATCCAATTTTCATTAGCAATAGAAAAATTGGTGAGAATATGGTTTACAAGATCTGGTAGATTTTACACCACTAGAAGCCACTTCAACCACCATGTGAAGAGGTAATTTTGAACTCCTGTTTTGATGGTTGTATGGATGTGTTTGGTTCCCTCTACAAACAGAATGAACATTCTGAAATTGTTGAAAAATCACTGTAGATTTGGTTCCAAACGTAATCAATGATGTGTTATCTTCGTATGCTAATGTATCTTTCAATGGTTTACTGGAGGAATTGAAAGTTCAACATTTTAAAAAGAATATTAAAGATGAAGATGTATTTATTTATTTTCAGAACAATGAGACTTTTTATCATTCCAATGCATAACTTGAGGGTAAATAAGGGGAGACTGGTGTAGACACAATCATTGTAAAAGCCAACATAAAGTCATGGATGTAACCGTGATTTTCCACTTTTACAAAGCGTCCGTCATGCATGCCTTAAACTTTACTTCTTCACTTATCTACCCTAAATATAAACTCTTGACCTAAGAAAATCCCATAAAAGAGGAATGTTATCTTAGTAAATGCGTCTCTCCCTGCGTTTGCAATAATTATTTCTTGTACCACGCAAAACAAAGATCTTAATTCAAAAGGAAATACCATCAGTGAGAGAGGGACTCACTAAAGGCAAAAACAAACATGCACCACTACACAAAGAAATCATCCAACCTCAAGTTCATTATACTCACCCAATACCAATATACCATAGGATTGATTTAGTTTGGAGGATGAGACGTTCAACTGATTTCACGACTTCCTTGAAAAATTCTGAAAAAAAAATTGCACTAGCGCTAATGAATTATGATGAAATACAACCTAGAAAATAACAAGAATAAAGTTAAAACTATGAAACAAAAATAACTAATAGTTTAATTCTTCAGTATTTTTCAACTAACTAACCCTAATCTTAATTATGGTTAGTGCCCTAACTCTATTGTGGACCTGAGTAAGCCCACCCCACATACTACTAATCCACTATCTATTAATAAAGACCCTATTACATCAAATTAGTAGACTATTTTCTAGCTTATTGTCTATTTTCATGTATGTTCCTTTTCTAAGGCAATCTGAGATGCGCAATGCCTCATAAGGCAAGGGAGTTTCTTCAATGGAGGACAGTCTCATCCCTTCATAGGATAAGAAATTATTGCACTTCATTCCTTTCCCGATTTCGTCGGGTGTGTGACCAGAGAAAGGAAGTAAAAAAATTTGAAGGGTTGTGTAAGGCGGTGGAGTACATTTTAGATAGAAAACACCTAGTGTTTGGTTGGTGTTCCCCTATAGAGTCTTCATTGAGTTTAGAGGTGCTTATTTATTTTTATTTTTTTCCATATTGCATTAGACCATGTTTGACCCAAGCAGGGTTTTGTGTGAATTTTAATTGGTTATATTTTTACTTTATATTAGCCCGTGCTTTCGTACTTTTAATTTGGATTTAAAAAAATGCAATTCTGCCATGTTGATTTGAATATGGATTTTGAGGTTAGGTAGGCTCTTCAACACGTTCTTTTTCTTTTTCATGCTTATTTCTTTTGATTCAATTTTTAAGTGGTACGAAGCATCTCAATCAATATTCCAAAAATGCACGGAGGTGATCAACCAACAAAATGATGGTACGCTTCTTGTCAATTTGGTGAGGCCTGCGCCTTAGACGTGAGTTGGACACCTTGAGACATACGATTTGAGGTGCACGGCCGAACTTGCATAAGTATCTGAATGTGTCATTTATTACTTCCAAATCCAAAATCCGCATATCTATCGATTCTCTTTGCCATAAAACAACTTATTGAAGTAGATAACATAGAACAGATACAGAGAACAAGAAAGGAAGAGGGAAAGAAGGGAACAAAGAGCAGAAGCATACCTGATTGAAATAGGTACTTACCCTTTGCTGTGTTTTCATCCATTTCTTAATTTTATTTGTTTATTTGTTGATTTGTATTACTCTGCTATGTTTTCGTCGATTTTATGTTCTATGTCCACTTGAGGCCCTTTGAGGATCTCCCTTTCTTTACTTGTGAGTACGACTATGGAATAATTGTAAAGCTAATCTAGGCTATTTGGTGGAGTGAGATGGTGAAGACCCTCTCTGTCACAACCGCTCTCTTTTCTTGTAGCTATTGCCACTCCGATTTTATAATAACACTCCTGTGTTTTCTCATTAGAAAAAAAGTTGTCCATTTGATTATTGGGTAGCCTATTCTGAGGTGCAGGTTGAAGTGAGGTGTTTCATCCTTATAGAGCTCCTAGGCACGCCTCAAAGCCAAGATGCCCCCAAATTTTGGCACTCTACGTATTAATTATGGTAATTTATAACTTCGGAATTGCATAATACATCAAGCCTATTTGTCAAACTGATCAAGATTAAGAAATTAAGAGTTGATAAATGACATTCATGTAAGGATGGACGTGGATTTAATGTGTTTGTTGTGCAATTCTGTGGAGTCCAGAAGTCATCTTCTTATTCATTGTGCTTTGGTCAACAAGTTATTGATGTTTTTTATAGGCATGTTTGGCTTATCTTGGGTTAGGCAGGCTTCGATAAAATAACTCTTGAGCAGTTGGAAGAAATTGAGTCACCTTAGTATGAGAGGAAAGGTATTATGGGATGCGCGTCAACTTGTGTTTTGTTGGACAATTTGGAATGTAAGGAAAATATAATCTTTCTTGATGAGGCCTTGATGGAGCCATCGTGATGGAAGTGCTTATTGTGGGTGGTGTGTCTATCACACCTTGAACACGTGAGCGAAGCATATTGCGGAATGTGCCCTAAACATGTGATATGTGAATGCATTTAGTCCATGTGGTGGAGCATGATGAAAATTCAGGTATAAAATATCATGTAAACAATATTGGACCGTTAACAAGTCTAGGCGAGGCCAGAAAAGAAGATAGAAGCCCAAAATGTCCCATTGGTGGGTAAAGAATGGTGAATAAAGGGAAAAAAACAAGCTTTAAGGGGAGAGGAGAGTTATCTTTTCTGAAAGAAGCTAGAAAAGGAAGAGGGAGGAGCTTCTCTAGGAGGATGGAGATAGAAGATAAGAGGAGCATAGGGAACGAGAGTCTTGATCCACAGTCCCTGAGGCCTGCTCTCTGTTGGTGTTGTTGTGTTGAGTTAGTGCCCGTGCACTGAGGAGGGAAGGGGAGCAATTCCCTTTCTCTTCCTTGCTCTCAGACGGTTTCAGTCAAGCAAGCTCTTTGCTGGTGCTGAGTTAGTGCACTAAGGAGGGGAGGGGAGCAATTTCCTCTTGCTTCCTTCGTTTCCGTCAGTGCCTAGGCCAACTCTCTACTGGTGCTGCTGTGTTTGAGGTAATGTCAGACATCTCTATGCACTTGAAGGATCAATTCCTTTGGAGTCAGTTCCCATACTAGACGGGAATATATAGGAGGTGGTTGTTGAGATTTGGTGCATAGGACACCCGGGGGGCTTGGGGTGCCCACGCCAAGTCTGGCCAATGCAGTTTTATCTTTCATAATGAGGTTGTAGAAGGCGTCCGAATGTATACTTGGGTGTTGCGTTAAAGCTTGCCCGTATAAGAACCTGAGGGTATTTCTTTAGAAATGTGTCCATATGTTGAGGGTTTATTAGGCAAATTTTACTTTCATATCAGGGAGTGGTACTTCTTGGGTAGCGAGGTTGCCAAGAAGGGGCAGAGTGTATGCTGTACGAAGATATCGTAGTTCTAACCCAGGCAAGGACATGTGCGTCTAACCGAAATTTAAAGTTTTGGAAATGAGGATGGCAGAAAAAGTTTAATGACTACAATTTAATCGGTTAATGATTTTCCTAAAAGTTTCTCCGGGATTCGAAAATCGACATTTCTTGACTAAGCACCAAATGTGTAGTGTTGACGGTGTAAAACATGGAGCTAACAAATAAAATGTGGTTCACCCTCTTAAATTGAAACTTGAAGTCGGTGCGTGGAGTCAAAGTTCGAAATTGATAAATGAGTGCTGAGAATGTTGTATCGGCTTCAACACTTGTTGATTAGGTGCAAAAACAGTTCTTTGAGACAAATGATATGAAAAATAAATTTTATCATCTTGCTTTACAAAGACAACGCATAAAAGAACATCAAGCTTCTTGGCAGTCCGAGAACATTGTTTGGCCTCGAACTGCTGAGAAGGGGCTATTGTGGGTGGTGTGTCTATCACACCTTGTAAACGTGAGCGAAGCATGCCCTAAACGTGTGAATGCATTAAGTAGTCCATGTGGTGGAGCATAATGAAAAGTCAGGGAAAAAATTATCATGTAAACAATATTGGCTGATAATAAGTTTAGGTACGGCCTGGAAAAGAAGATAGAAGCCCAAGATGTCCCATTGGTGGGTGAAGAATGGTGAACAAAGGGAGAGAAACAAAAACAAGAGTTAAGGGGAGAGGAGAGTTATCTTCTGAAAGAGAAAAAGGAAGGGGGGAGGAGCTTCTCTAGGAGGATGGAGTTAGAAGAGAAGAGGAGCAGAGAAAACGAGAGTCTCGATCCACAGTTCCACACACTTATTACTCTTTGGGGTTGGGTTTCTCATCATTCATTATTCAAAGCGTTGTATTTTGAGTCACGAACTGAGATAACATTATTTTGAGCATGACGACAGGCCAGGCCTTTTCACTTATTCTCTTTCCTTTTTGGTCTTCAGTTTGGGAGAGGTTTAAGAATTTAGGGCACAAGACATACCAAAAGTCTCAAGGGCTTTTGTCGTTTAATATCCTTCCAATCCACAGTCAAATGCATTCTTCTGCATGGGTACTGATTGAAGTGAGTCACAAAGTCCAGAGACGCAGTGATAGGAATCCCAGATGTCTTATTTCAACTCCTTGAACATGCATTGTAGAATTGCAAACAAAACCAAACAAACAGGTTCTGCCACAAGTCTCATATTACCACTGACAGACTGAAAAATCTGCTTTCTGATTACTTGCGGCTTATGAAGACTGGACAGACTACAGAAACTACTTGGGACAATAACATCAAATGAGGAATGCTCTTGCTTGATGAAAGTTGAGATTATATTGTGGGTTTTGAGATTGATACATAGAGCAAACATAGGTTTTGCTTCCCTCTTGCTGATCAGCCAGTTGATTTGATGATATATAAGAAACATGTTGATATTGTGGTTGTGGAGGGTGATTTGATGTTGGCTGGTCACTATGGTGATGTTGATGAATGTTGTTGGAGATGGAAGCAAATCAAATATTAGGAACAATGGACTAATCTTTGCCATGTAACTTGCACCAAAGGTTAGCGTATAGAAAAGTCCATAGCATGACTATGCGGATACCAATTATATTGCCATGCTAGCTACTTTGATTTACTTGTATGGACTGGTTTGTTTCTATTAATTTCCCTGGATTATTAGATTAATTTTCAGAAGAATAAAGAAGAGAGACTAAGAAATTATTATTAATTTTTGTTATATTGGGGAATTATTATCAATTGGCTTTGGGATTTTTCTATGTATGATTTATGCTTGTTGGCAAACTTTAAGGTGTAGGCAGATTCATTATTTTAGTGTATATATATTATGTGGCTTCAAACTGTATGTATGACTTTGCCTTTTGCGTTGAATATTGTAATTTCGGAGATTTAAGGCAATAAATATGTACGTATGTATATGAACTTTTCTTATGTCACAATGAAATTTGTTCAATGAATATCGCATATGTTTGATCTGCATGCTTTTGCATTCATGAGGCACTTATTGGTGTTTGGAATAACGAGTCTTTGGTTTGATACATAAAAATGATTGGTTTCAAAGTATAACCATAAGGTTAAGTTTGGTTATTTTTAATAGTTTGGCACTATGGTCTGAATCAAATTATTGTTGAAAGGAACCTAGCATGTGACCTCTTTCCTATAAAAATTATCTATATTACAATTCAGAGTGGTGATTTACTATTCATTGTTGATTGGGACAAACTAAGGGTTGGAGATAAAAAATGGTTAGGATTGAAAGTTGAGAAATGTATTGAGGGTTGAGATTCATTTCCTATAATGACATGTTTGTAAATATAAAACATATAGAAGGGCAAAGAAAATAAAAAAGTGTGAAAGAAGTTGATGGAATGTACATATGGCGAAGAGAGAAAGTATTGTTTCACTTTTTTCAAAATGAAACTATCATAACTATCTACGTAGTTTTTAGATTTTGGGAAACTTGGTATCATTGACATGCAATTTTAAAAAAATTTCCAACAAAACCAATGATCAATACAAACACTTAAAATTTCAAAATATGTATTTTATTATTAAAACATGCAAGTATTTTAAATATTTTCATGTGTAGGTATAATATTTTTCGAATAAACGGACAATGACATTTTAATGAATATTCAAACAAAGGTCCCGAACATTCAATCAATTCTAATTTTAATCGAGTTTGACTCTAAAAAATTAGTTCACATTCTAACATATGAATTTTTTTTATGAAAATTATTGAGGGCAATGGTGGGGGTGGTGGTGGTGGTAAGGGTTTAGTGCATGATAATTATAAGAAAAAAATAGTGTGTGAAATGCCAATGGAACGAGTAATATGCTAGTACTTATACATAACTTTCAAGTCAAAATAGAGGGTAAAATTAATGTTGCCAATTCACCTCATTTTTTAGAAGATAACCGACTCTTGGTGTGTGTGAGTTTTTAACAACAGTAACATGTATATTTGTAAATTTCATGGATATTTTTCTTTTTCTTTATTGTTTATTTGTTTATTATTATTTTTATAGACAATAGGTAATCTAAAAGCATTATGATTCATAAATGTGAATGATTGGGATTTATTTTGGTAATGAATGAGAGCTACGAGGAAAGGAAGAAAGATATGGATATACAATTGGATATGTAATATTTGGTGTGGAAGGCTGTATTCAGAAAACATTGAGAACTAGAAGGATTGGAACTTATTTATTATTTAAATCATTTTAGTAGTTCCATTACCAAGGTGTGCCAACCAAAATATGATACATCTACATTATCAAACGAGTTTGTCTAGGCAGCCAGACTTTAAAGCAATTTTTTGGTCAGGCTTGGACTTTTTTTACACTTTTACCCTTTCTCTGTAAAACACAACCACAAACATTATCTATAGAAGGGGTAGAAGTGTAAAAAGCCCAAAACCTGGCTATAAAGCCCGGCTGCCTAGAATTGGGGCTATCAAACATATATTTAGCGGAAAAAAAAACTATGGAACATATGCTAGTACAGACCAACAAGTGCATCCATGTGAAAGTTAATGGCTGTAAGGGACAATACGATGCCAACCTAGTGGGATGTTGAGCGATTGCAATTGATGCAATTCTCCTTTTGTTTCCTGTAACCCAAGCATATAACGTAAATATGATGATATTTTATCTCAGCATGCGTATATTTTATCTTAGCATGCGTCTAGGTTTGGTGTGTGCATATGGCAGGGGTAAGGCTCATATGTCTATTTGGTTTCTCCTAACCCCTCCCCACTGGAAATATTATTCCATGTATATGTACACCTGTGATTACTCTGCATTCTCTGCAACATGGAGAACTGAATCTGCAATTTCCATGTAGTGTGGTTATTAGTGCTTTGTGTAATGAGTATTCCACCTTTTAATGATTGAGCATTTGTTATGATCATGTATCTACCGGACACACCATTTGTAGATCTAACTGTACAGGTTTTGGTTCAGGACTAAACAACTATATGTGACAGATGAACTGTAAGCATTTCATCGTAATTTTAAATGTTTTGCTTTAACATCTAACCATAGTTAATCTTGCTTGAAGTAATCCAAAGCCAAGTTTCATGTCTTCATGTGTGTATCTTAACAAGAGAAATCAATTAGTATAGCTCCATTTTACGTTTTAGAGTGTATTGCAGTTTTATTTAGCAAGCTAATACTTACTAGTATTGGAACTTGTTAAAATTATGGGTTTGTTTGCAGATTTGTATGAAAGCCGGTACAGCTGTGAAATGAAAGATGTTTAGGCGGATGAGGCATATATACTTGAACTAGTGTTGTTTGGAGGAAGCTTACAAGTTTATAAGATTTTAGCTTTCTACAAAGAAATTGGCGAGCACAACAATACTCCAGATTCAGTCTACTCCTTGTTGATATCTTTAACTGATTGGGGCGTTTTGCATCATAAAATTTTCGATTTTGAGGTTTTGTTCACAGAGAAATGAACATCATAGCTATCGTTCAAGGATGACAGACATGGATAATACAAACAAAACTTTCTTTGTTATAATGATGTTGCTCTGTAATAATAAGAAAAGGAACTAAGGGTGTGTTTGGTTGCATGGAATCCTATGCCATGGGAATTCATGAGGGGATCCCTACATTTTAGGCTAAATTGATGTATCACTTCACATTTACTATTTGATTTGTGATGGGAATGGAAGTCCCCATGAACATGGGAAACACACTCCTTGATCCCCCAAGGTATGTGATTTTCATGTTCATGGGACTTTCATTCCCACCATTGATCACAAAATTAAATGGTGGATGTGGAGTGATACCTCAAATTAGCCTAAAATATAGGGATCCACTCATGGATTTCCATGACATAAGATTCCATGCAACACCAAACACACCCTAAGGGTTCATTTGATTCACTGTTTACTTTTATACTTTATTATATCTTGTATTTTTAACCATACACAATCTTACAAAGAGAGGCTTATTTATAGGGAAGATCATGCTCTCCCAACATGACACCGATATATAACTATATCTAAGATTATGCCACTTCAAAGCATGAGGTGGTTATGTACAAGCTTCTAGTGGTCTCTACAACATGGTAGAGTTATGTACAAGCTTCTAGTAATCCATATGGTGGAGTCGCATATGGTGGATAGCCACAGTCATAACACCCCCCTTGGATATTCACCATTATGTTGTTTTGTTAAAACCTTGCCAAAACTCAGTGAAAAAAACTTGGAATAATACAACATTTTTTAGGAAGATGGTGGATACGCATAATGCTGCTCGTTAAAACCTTGACAGGGAAAAACCCAATAGGAAAAAATCATGTCGAAGGAAAAAAAGTACAGCGTGCTAATATCAATGTAGTGCACTTCTGGATGCTTCTTGTTGAGTATACTTCTGGATACTCCTAATAATGACTTCTCCTTAAAGTATCAATGATCTTGATGCTTAAGCTGATACATATCAATCCCGTGAACTAATTTTTGAAATGTTTGACTTTGGAAGTGCTTTGGTGAAGATATCTGCAAGGTTGTCGTTAGATCGAATCTGTTTGATTTCAATCACGTGATTCTTCTAGAGCTCATATGGATAGAAAAACTTTATTGGAATATGTTTCGTTCAATCTCCTTTGATGAACCCTTCTTGCATTTGAACAATACATGCAACATTATCTTCATATATTGGAGTTGGTTGATCAATATCTGAGGGCAATTACAATTATTTCTTATGTGCTGAATTAACGATCTGAGCCAGACACATTCTCGGCTAGCTTCATTCAGAGCTTTAATCTCAGAGTGATTTGAGGAAGTAGCCACTAATGTTTGTTTAGTAGATCGCCAAGAAATAGTCGCATTACAATTATTAAATACATAACCTGTCTGTGAGTGACCCTTATGAGGGTCTGATAGATAGCTGAAATTTGCATAGCGAACTAGATGGGAATGGCTAGATAAATCAAAGGAATAAAACAAACAAATATCAGTTGTCCCACGAAGGTATCTGAATATTTGTTTAATTCCATTCCAATGTCTACGTGCAGGTGCAGAACTATACCGTGCTAATAAATTTACCGAAAATGCTATATCAAGTCTTGTACATTGCGCCAAATATAACAATGTGCCAATTGCACTTAAATATGGCACTTCGAGACCAAGTATTTTCTCATTTTCTTCCTTTGGTCGATATGGATATTTATTTAAGTCCAAAGATCGGACAACCATTGGCGTACTAAGTGGATGAGATTTGTCCATATTAAAGCGTTTTAACACTTTTTCAGTATATAGTAACTAATAGACTAATATTCAACTATTGTTGCGTTCGATCTGCAGGCCGAGACGAAATTTTGTTTTTCCAAGTTCTTTCATCTCAAATTCTTTCTTTAAATAGGTAGCAATTGTTAACATTTTCAGTTGATCCAATAAGGTTTATATCATCAACATAAACTGCTGCTATAACAAAACCAATAATAGATTTCTTGATAAAAACACACGGACAAATGAGATTATTTATATAACCTTCTTTATACAGATACTCACTAAGATGGTTATACCACATTCTACCTGATTGTTTTAAGCCATATAAGGCACGTCTTAGTTTTATCTAGTGAGTATTTCTGGACTTTGTCTCAGGCAAAGTAAATCCTTCAAGGATTTTCATGTAAATATCTGTGTCTAAATCCCCATATAAATAAACAGTACTACATCCAGAAGTCTCATATCAAATTTTTATAAACTACAAGACTTATTAAATATCGTAATGTAGTCATATCCATATCTGGGGAATATGTTTCATCAAAATCAATATCGGGTTTCTGCAGAAATCCTTGCGCCACGAGTCTTGCCTTATATCTGACAATTTCATTTTCTCATTTCTTTTTCTTACAAACACCCATTTGAAACCAACAGGATTTACATGTTTAGGTGTTTGCATTATAGGTCCAAGTACACCACGTTTTTCAAGAGAATGTAATTCTGCTTGGATACCATCTTTTCATTTTGGCCAATCATTTCTTTGTCGAAATTCATAGATGCTACTTGGTTCAATATCATTATAAATATCATGGCCCTTTACAGTTCGGTAGCTACCATATATATAAATATGTCATTGATGACAATTTTATTTCGATTCCACATTTCTCCTGAATATATTGAAATCTCATTATTATCAAGTACTTGAGCCTCATCGGGAGCCTTTAGAATCACTTCAGGGATATAAGTAATCATTTCTGGGGTTATGGAGAAATTTGATTTTTCAAACATAACTTCTTCGGGAGCATTATGTAATGCTACTTCTAGAGCCTTACTCATAGCTTCTTTTGGAGCCTGTATATCTTCTGCATGAGTTTTGAGAATTGCTTCTTCGGGAGCATTAGAGCATGAATTTTTACTAATTCTCCTATTTCAGGGAATTGAATTTGAACCTATAGGTCTGCCACGCTTCTGGCGTGGAACAAATTCATTAGTTGTCTTATTCGAAGTTTGTCCTTTTGCATTCATAGCTGGAACATGTGACTTTGTTACTTTAGCTGCATCATTAAATGCATCAGGTAATTAATTGACAATTTCCTGAAGATGTAATATTCTCCTTATCTCATTACCATATTGGGATGTTTTAGGGTCCAGATGAGACAAAATGGAAGTATTCCACGATAATTCACACCGTTCACTTTTCATAAGAATGTGTTTATCTCCTCATAATGGTGGAAATATGGTCTCATCAAACTGACAGTCGGCAAAGCGAGTAGTAAAAAAGTCACTAGTTAAAGGTTCTAGATAACGGATAATGGAAGGTGAATCAAAACAAACATAAATGCCTAAGCGATGTTGATAACCCATCTTAGTTTGTGTTGGAGGTGGTATAAGGACATGTACGGCACAACCAAATGTGCCTAAATGTGAATATTAGGTTGACAACCCGTTACAAGTTGTAGAGGTGAATACTGATGGTACGAAGTAGGTTTAAGGCAAAGTAATTGTGCAACATGCAAGATTGCATGGCTCCAAACACTAGTTGGTAGTTTAGATTGCATAAGTAAAGGTTTAGCAATAAGTTATAAATGTTTAATAATAGATTCTGCTAAACCATTATGTGGATGTGCATGGGGGACAAAATGTTCAACATCAATCCCTATGGAGGAACAAAAATCATTAAACACTTGTGACGTAAACTCTGTTGCATATCAAGACGAATAGATTTGATGTGATGGTCTGGGAATTGGGATCTAATTTTAATAATTTGAGTTAAATTTTTGGCAAAAGCATGATTACGAGTGGAAAGAAGACACACATAGGACCATCTAGTGGAAGCATCTATTAAAACCATGTAATATCTAAAAGGTCCATTAATAGGGTGAATTAGTCCACAAATGTCCCCTTGTATTCGTTGTAAGAAAGATGGCGATTCAGTAGCAGTCTTAAGACGATATGGTTTAGTAATAAGTTTACCTTGTGAACAAGGAATGCATAAATATCTATTAGGGAGGTGCAGTTGAGTGTTTGCTAAGGGATGACTATTAGAGTTCTCTATTATTTTCTTCAACATGGTGGTCAGGATGACCCAAACGATCATACTAAAGAAGCAAAGTGTGTGAGTCAATGAGTTCGTGTCGAGCTTTAAGCTTCTGGCTTAAAATGACATGTGATTCAACAGTTCCAATGGTTGTGCAATATAGTCCCAAGGATATAAGGGAGAATTTTTCTAGTGTGAGCTTCTGACTTCCAATACTACATATGATGCATAAATATTTGTTGTTTCCTTCATTAGTTGTTTCAATATGATACCCATTCAAACATATATCCTTAAAACTGAGCAAGTTTCTTCTGAAACTGCTTGAATATAACGCATGGGGAGTAAATAAATGGGTACTATTGGGTAACACTAAGGGGGCTTTACCAGAACCTTCGATAAGTTGCACAGGGCCAGCTATCGTAGACACCTGTTGTGTTTTCTTGTCTAGTGATGCAAAAAATTTATGACATTTTAGTATTGTGTGTGTAATGGCACTATCAATCAAACATGTATCTTCGTCCAATGTTTGCATATCGCGATCCATACTTTTAAATAATATACATATAGGTAGTCAAGAAAATATATAGAAATTTGTATATCAAGTAAAATAAACTATATATCTTACATATATTTTACAGGTAGCAAAAACACATATACATGATGGCATTAAAACACAACATTACATAGATATTTTGTCAACATCTTGGAAAAAGTCAGAAGTGTCCAGATGAGTAACAGTGACCGGATGCTCAGTTGTATTGTGATTCTCTTCCCATTGCATCAAATTAGTTTATGTGGTTTTAACGGAAACTCGATATTTTTCTACTACATCTTTTGGTGCACGACAGACACGTGACCAATGTCCACGTTTACCACACCGATGACAAGTATCATCTTTAGAAAAGGTCTCCGTGTCATTTGCATGAGTTTTATTATTGTTTTGAGCATGAGCTTTAGACCCTTTGCGATAAGTATTATGATTACCTCTGCTAGGATAACCACCTCTGTTGGAGTAATTACCTCTGGAAGAACCACCTCTTCTAGAGTAATTACTTTTATTAGAGTAGTCATTGTGGTTACCTCTTCTGGAATTACCACCTCTTCTGGAGTATGTATTCCTGCCACGACCCCTGCCTCGACATCTATGAAATACATAGTTGGCATTTGCTTCTGAAAATGCCATAGAATTAGATGGTCTCGTATTATGATTTTTCATTAAAAATTTAGCATTTTCTTCTGCTACAAGGAGACACGACACGACACTAATTCAGAATAATTAGTAAAGTGACGTTCTCGATATTGCTGCTGCAGGAGCACACTTGATGCATGAAATGTGGATAATGTTTTCTCAATCATCTGAGCATCTGTCACGCTATCTCCACAAAACTTGGGACGAGAAACAATATTGAACATTGACGAGTTATATTCTGATACCGTCTTAAAATCTTGAAATTTTAAATTTAACCATTCATTTTGAGCAAAAAGGTGTATGATGACTGCCTTCTGCTGATCATATATGTCCTTGAGGGACTTCCATAAAACTAAAGGATCTTCTTCACTAAGATATTCATTTTTACGATCATCATGAATATGGTGACGCAAAAAAATTAGCGCAAATCTACAGACATTTGATTTCCTTATTTAATAGTATCACCTAATTTCTTAGCTTGTAACTGAAGTTTCGCATCAAGTTGCCAGGATACATAGTTTCCACTATTAACAGCAAGAACTTGAAACTCAAGTTTTGCAAGATTCGACATCTATAAGAAAACATGTATAGATGTACATGAATTAGATATATAATGAAACTTTGATTTGGATTTTACATATGTTTAGTTATTATATTAAGTATCTATCAACATACTAAAATGGATGGAGTAAATTTACTAGCAAAATTTATCATACACTATCATACAAGTATGTACATCAAAATGCATATCTTACAAGAGAGCCTATGCTCTATTAACCCCGTTACACCCTGATGGTTTTCAAAATTGGTTATTACATCACTACTTGTCAGCTATTATCCACCATGTATTAGTCAATGAATAGCTGGACCATTAACTTCACAAGAACCATCAGGAGATAGTCTTGTACTTATTTCAAAATCTTCTACTTTTATCCCGTAAGCATCATAATAACCAGGAGGTGTGGTTGGATCAAATTTCAATCGGTAAGATTGAGGTGGAGTTACATTCACTACTGAAGGTGCGATTGTATCTAGCCTTAATGACACAGGTGTATTCGCTCTCGAAGATTTTGTATTTGTCCTTATCAAGTTATCATTCACATGATGGATGAATTCGAGTATGGTATTAAATTCAAATCGATCGCACTTCCGCTCCAAAGCCTTGTGGACAACACCTAGATGAGAGACTATATGATGACGAACAATACTTTCATGTGTTTCTGGTCCCCTAAAAACCCATGTAAACACTCTATGGATTACTTCTTCTAGAAGCTCAAGTGACTATAGATTGATTTCCTCCTCATGAGCTTTCATATCTTTAATGCAAATGACATCCTCAGTAAATATAAAATCATCCCACGGACCCATGATAACTGAAAGGTAGTTGATAAAGAATTAAGAGAATATTCTAAGAAAATGGTAAGGGTCACATTACTAAAGTATAATATCTCCAGGCTTTAATATCAGAATAAATGATGCCCTATGGTGATATAAAAATATTAGCTTATGATAGGGAATGAAAAATAATTTAAGTTGTATCATATTACAATGTAAACGAAATGTTTGTATGAAATAATAATCATAAATTGATCATTATTCAAATTTCATGCAATGTTAAACTAATTTTTAGTTAGAAAATACTTACATCCAATTTGCTCGGATTGGGGAGAGAAAACTAAATAAACGATATATACCGAAGAACAATCGTCGTACTCAGTTGGTTAAAGGCGTGCTGATAATGTTTGTAATAACGAGAAGAAGGAACTAAAGGTTCCTTTGATTCACTATTGATTTTTATACTCTATTATATCTTGTATTTTTAACCATACGCAATCTTACAAAGAAAGGCTTATTTATAGGGAAGATCATGTTCTCCCAACATGACACCTATATATAACTATATCTAAGATTATGCCACCTCAAAGCTTGAGGTGGCTATGTACAAGCTTCTAGTGGTCTCGACAACATGGTAGAGTTATGTACAAGCTTCTAGTAATCCATATGGTGGAGTCACATATGGTGGATAGCCACAGTCATAACAGTTGTACATTTTATGTGGGAATGTAGATGATGCATATTAGTTTTGCTAGAGAAAAAGATAGATTAATTTAGGGGTTGGCATGGTATAGTACGGTTCAATCGGTTCGATATTTTGGTTGTACTAGTATCATTCTTGTATAATTTTTTCGATACGGTTCGGTTTGGTTTTTTTGGGTTTTTTGAAGTTGATACCATATCATATTGTATCGGTTGGTGTCAATCAAGTCTGGTTCGGTACTAATTTCGGTCTGTCCCGAATAGTGATACCAATAACAATTTTTCATTGATTGAAAATAAAATTATATTTAGATTGAAAAAGGGTCAACTTTTTACCGAATAAATAAATATAAAAATAAAAATAACTTTTTTACCCACTTTCTCTCATTGTTTGACTTTGATTATGCTTTTCTTTCTTTTCATTTTTACATAATAAAAGTAAAAATAACACCCTATCACCCAAATTTAATAATTACAAAAAAACTAATTTATTATTAGGTCCGGTATTTCCGATATTCCAAAAACAGAAATCGTTATCGTTCTAAACAGTAACGGTTCGGTTCAGTTTCTTTTCCAATATCAGATTCAGTACCGGGCCCATATGGTATGGTTCTTGTTCGATTTTCAGATTTTTTTGAAATTATGCCCACCCTCTAAATTTCAGTTGTAACTTAGGTGTGATAGTCTTCTTTAGGGAGCCCATGACATTGTGGGTTGGCTTAGATCTGTTTTTTTTACATAATTTTCTCTAGATCATTCAACTTGATGATACATCAAATAAGACTATCATCACGACCATACATGTGGCAATAATCACTTATCACGAGGACCAAGTATCTCAAGTTCGAACTAACTCACAAAGTCCAAAAGGGCGGATCCAGTCATTAAAGCCCAAAAAGGGGCCCATCAGAACAAATCACAGTTAGAAGCCCAACAAAGCTCTCCCTTAAAGAGGAGGAGCGTTAAGGAGAAAAAAATATGTGAAGGGAGTTACTCCCCCAATGACGTATCTTAATAAATGAGGGAACTGTTACAGAGAATGTCTCCACTCGTTGAGCCTCACATGCTTAAGTCACGCAGATAATTAATAACGATAAAGTAAAGAGAACGTTCGACAAAGATATACAATTCTTAACTGAGTTCTATCCAGATTAATCTCCATCTCTAATAGACTTACTGACTTAAGCATCGGAGTGCCTTCGACCACCAAAAAGGTGGTCTTTGGCAATCTAACCTTTGTTTTGTAAGTCAAATTTACAGGAGACCAGATTTGGAAGCATCAATTTGGCGCAATCTGTGGGAAATGACAGTTTCCTTTCAAGAAGAGAGTTTGTAGTTGGAAACTTCCTTAGTTCTAATCAGCGGAAAAAATTGGAACAAATGGAACACTCTACAAACCCCCAACCCAGCAACCCTTCAACCGACGAAGTTAAGTTACTAATAGCGCATGCTCCAAACCCAGCGACACCCCGGGTCAATTATGTCGGATAACACAGTGTTGTAACGTGAAGCAACGCCCAATCATCTCAGACATCTAGCGGTACAGTCGCGGATCCCCGCATGGATCAACTTATGGCCCAGATGGATCATCTGACCAAAGTGATAGACAAACTCACTTAGGAGTCTGCTCAAGTTGCCGACAATGTCCAAACACCACTGTAACAACACTCTGCCAACCACGTCCGAGAAGACAACGAAGTTCCTGCAAAACTTCAACGAGTAAATCTTGAAGGTAACGAACCAATAGAAGAAAACCTCCAGAGCGATGGATCATTGCACAAGTTCCATTTAGGATCAAAGTCACAGATCCTAACATGTTGTATGAATTGGCCAGACTGTCATTCTCTAACGCACTCATGGTGACTCCTTTACCAAAAAGTTCACTCCACCAAAATTTGAAGCATACGATGGCACCACCGATCCGATAGACCATCTACGACATTTCCACCATATGATGACATTGAAAGAAAGCAAGGAGTCTATTCTATGCCAAACATTTCCGACTAGTTTCACCTTCACAACGATGAGTTGGTTTAACAGCCTACCACTTAGGTTGATAGACTCCTTCCAAGCGTTAGCCAATGCCTTCATCACGAGGTTCATTGGCAGTCAGCGGATGAGAAAGGGCCCACGTTACTTACTTCACATCAGACAAAAATCCAAAGAAACTATAAGGGAGTACGTCACTCGTTTGACTGATGAGTTGACCATGATTGATGGATGCAGTGACAACATGACCATTACCACCTTCACTTCCGGATTGAAGAGAAGATCATTTTACAATTCTCTAAATCTAGACCCTCCAAATAATATGGAAACCTTGTTGAAGACCACTCAGAAGTACACCAACCTCAAGGAGATGTTGGCTGCCAAGAAAAATAACAAATTCGAAAGGGAGGGCCAATCCAAGAAACGAGTGAGAAGTAAAGAAATAAGGAGAGACGACAGACCTCGGGAGGAGAATGCTCAGTCAAAGAGGCATCAAACCAATTGGAAGATCCGAATTCAACCAGCAAAAACCCCAAAAAAACTGCAATCTACAAGGCCCAAACATGAATGGGTGACGAGTGTGGTAAAAAAGACATATAAACCATACACGACCTTGAAAACAAGTCGAGCAAACATCCTGAAGTCCATGGTGAAGTGAGAGGATATCAATTGGCCGCTCAAGATGAGAGGATACCCAAATGGATGAGATAAGAGTGAGTATTGCTCTTTCCACAAGGATCACGGGCATGACACTGAAGATTGCTACAATTTAAATGACGAAATTGAGCATTAGATTCAAAGAAGGCGACTTGAGGAATTCGTCGGGCTATCGGGCAAGCAGTCTAAAGGGAAAAAGAAGGTAGACACCGTTGCGGGATCAAGAGAACAACCCAGAGAATTGATATATGCCCTGCACAGCATAGCTGGAGAAAAAGAATGATATGACCGATCAAATAAGGAATCAGCAGCACCACTCACTCGAGCTGATCTAAATTGAAGCACGAGAACCAGTATCATCGAAAGAGACCAGAAGAGCCACTCCAACGACTAGCAATGGGAGATACAAATATGTTTGCATTTCAGATCAACTAGCTGATCAAGTTTGAGGGTCTTACTGACAAATGCGAACTTGATTCCCAATCGAGAGCTCTTTATCCACATTATTCCTGACAAGGCCAACGACACCTTCTCATCATTAACAACGAAACTGACATGAACAAGTCTGATTTGGTGAATAAACTTAATACCATTGCAAGGTCTGGAACCCAGAAATCATGGAAGCCTTGGCAGCTGGTGCTGGACTCTACTCAGCTTACCTTGTCGCCAAGGAAATCACCAATCAAAGTATCTTGAAGAGCGCACACTCAAGGATTTGATCAAGAAACATTCTGAGTTTGTTAACTACCTCGTCGTGGTTGCACACGTGACCCAAAACATCAAAATTACGACAGAACCGTGAAAAATGAGATAAGTCATGGTGGGAATCACTCCTCCGAGGACACACTTCAACGAAGAAAAAGGGTGTTGCAACGAACGTCTCCTTCATTACACCATTCGAGTTAAAATCGGATGCAATCGAACGCATTTGGTACAGACGAAACAACACCGAAGCATACTTCAAGACAACACGAAACCAAAGCCGATCTAAATCAGATACAAGAAGGGCATGTAGGAATCAATCCCCTACCATCAGAAGGAATGACGTCAACAAACACCAACCAAACAACAGTCAAATAAAAAGACACAACGTACAAACTGTTCACTAATGGATCATATGTTGTAAACCATAATCAAGCAGACAAGCCAAGATGACCCAAGAAGTTCTAGAGAAGGGATGACAACTAAGCATTAAAAATCAGATTAGACCCCCACACACCTTCAGTGTCAGTAACAAAAAAAAGAATACTAGTAAAAGTCAACAAACTAAGAATATACTAGTTGAAAGGCACAAAGGGATAACAATTACTACGACCACGGAATGTCAAGCATTTGAAACAGGATTATCAATAAAATTCCATATTCAAACCCTCCATTTTACGTTCAAACAGTCAAGTTCAGTCAAGGCATCAAAGTCAGACTATGCATTTATTCGTAAATCAACTAGCATGACCAACATATCGAGCTACGAGTAAAAGGTCAGGACGTATAAGTTAGATGTAAACATAAAATTTCTTGTCTGATCAACCATGAAGTAAACTTACAAAAGTCTGGACGTATAAGTCAAGACTTACTCGTAAAACCTTCTAGTCGACCAATATGTCAGACCACGAAGCAAATCTACAAAAGTTTAGACGTATAATTCAATACTTAACTCGTAAAACCTTTTGGTCGACCAATATGTCAGACCACCAAGTAAATCTACAAAAGTGTGGACGTATGAGTCAAGACTTACTCGTAAAACCTTATGTTCGACTAATATGTCGGACCACGAAATAAATCTACAAAAGTCTGGACGTATAAGTCAAGACTTACTCGTAAAACCTTCTGGTCGACCAATATGTCGGACCACGAAGTAAATCTACAAAAGTCTGGACATATAAGTCAAGACTTACTCGTAAAACCTTCTGGTCGACCAATATGTCGGACCACGAAGTAAATCTACAAAAATTTGGATGTAAGTTAAGACTAACCTTTTGGTCGACTAATATGTCAAACCACGAAATAAATCTGAATGTATAAGTCAAGACTTACTCGTAAAACCTTTTGGTCTACCAATATGTTGGACCAAAAAGTAAATCTACAAAAGTATGGACGTGAGTCAAGACTAATCATCTGGCTTGATCAATATGTCAGACCATGAAATAAATCTACAAAAATCTGGATGTATAAGTCAAGACTTACTCGTAAAAACCTTTTGGTCGACTAATATGTCGGACCATGAAGTAAATCTAAAAAAGTCTGGACGTAAGTCAAGACTAATCATCTGGCCCGATCAATATGTCGGACCACGAAGTAAATCTACAAAAGTTTGGACGTATAAGTCAATACTAATCATTTGTCCCGATCAATATGTCGGACCACAAAGTAAAGTCTCTAGCCGGATTAACAAGTCAGAAGAAATAAAAACTTCAGATGGCCAAGAAATGAAGCGCAAAGGTAAAAAACCCGGGCGGATTAGCAATATGAATAGCAAGAACAATGCACATTTATTGTATACGATCAAATATTGAGATTGATTCAAGACAATGAACGAATTACGATCACGAAAAATTAAAGATCCAATCTGGCAGGAAAGACATGCAAATCATATAGCAACAATTACAAAGAAGACAAAACATAAGAACATCAACAAAGAGGCACTTGTCATTCATAATTCTATTCAGTTACATCAGGAGAAGATACAACAGTCGAAGAGTTTGCAGTAGAAGTGATCAGAGCTTCACTAGTAGGAACACCCAAAGGAGAAGGGACAGTGGCACCAGCAACATGAGGAGATGAACCCTCTCTTCAACAGCAAGAATAGATGATGAAGCAGGATCAAAAGAAAGAGGAGACGATGGTTCTTCATCAACCGAATCACTTGGCTGATTTGGAACACATTCTTCATCATCGTCATCCTTGAAAACCTAGTCAATTAGACCACGATATCACCGTCCTTAGCAGCGAACATATCCCGTGTAGCCTCCACCTCCCTTAGAAAAGCACGAGCAGCCTCGGATGACTTCTCCTGCTCTGCACACTGCACTTTCAACACGTCCAACTGACGAAGAACATGAAAAAACACTAGTAACTGTCCTGCCATCTTCTGTTCAAGAGCAGCCACCTGACCACGAGCAGCCTAATAATTCGACCCCATCACTCCAACATAAGTAAGGTGATTCATCCTTTCCATTATCTGCTTAAGGTTGTGGTCTAGATGACTGCTAGACTCCCGTACAGGCATTGGAGCCCTCTCCACCAACCGCCTACGCCATTCGTTGATCAAATTGTGTGCACTGTTCTACGCATCAATTCCATTAAATCAACTAAACTTTTATCCGACTTAATATAGATGTCTTCCGGGTTGGGCTCCTTCCAACTAATCCGTGGATAAAGAACTTGGTGATCAAGAAGTGCCGAAGCCCCACCCCCAACAGCCGAAAGAACGGCTAGAGTAGCAGTGATAACGGAAAAACCACTCTTGCCTTTTCTTTGCGAGGTGGTAGGGGCAAGAGCGGGACATGTAGTAGTGACAATAGCAGAAGTGAGATGGGCAGGCGAAAAAGTCGGAAGCTCCACAGTATCATCAACACGAGTAGGAGAAGGAGGAGCCTCATAACTCGATCGACGACCTCTTGTTTGCACAGTGGATTAAAGTCAATGACGACTACAATTTTTGTTGTATTTGGATCCTTCGACCACTCCACAGCAAGTTGAAGCATCTCATTGTCGATGACATGAGGGTCATCATTGGACCACTCAACAAAGTCGGGCACACCATGAGTAGAAAATAGCTTTTTCTCATTCTTGTCCAGCGGATAAACCATCCATTTTTTGCTCATCTCTAATGCTTGATTCATCTCCTCAACCTCCTCAAGATATAGGCGATCCTCTTTCCCGCCCTCCTTACTAGATAACTTTGGACGAGAAGTAGTCTGAGCAGAACCATGTGTGGAACCAGCAAGTTGTTTCTTCTTGGAAACATGGCCAGGACTTATCGACAGCTGTTTCGAAGGACTAGCAGGCCTAGGAATTTTCCTTTTCTAGTGACTAAACTAGCAACACCAATGCTAACAGGAACATTGAGATCCACAATCGCCTTGTCGGAGCTCACTTTCCCATCAATGCTAGCATGACTAAACACCAACAGAATCAGCACGAGCAACAATCTCAGTAGCTCGAGATTCAGTAAGCAAAACCCATTTCTCCTCGTTCATAGTGTACAAGCCATTACACTCCACAACCTCCGCAGCAAGGAACGACTGCACAACAACCAGAGGAAGTTTTGAAAACGGTCACTGATCTCATGTTCCTCCACAGACAAGTGTAGATCCTTCCATTTGTTGGCGACTCGAAAAGACCGCATAATCTGTCGACCCCGCAAGTTAAAGTGATCAGATTTGACGGAAGCATAAAACCAAAAACTCGACCAATCCCTGTAATCATTATTAAGTTTCCCAAAACAGGCGGGAGAGTGGAGAAAACAAATATTTTTGTTCAGAACAAGTCCCACCACGGAATGCAAAACCCTCACAGTCATAGGAATGCCAAAAAATAGCTCTCGCACAAGTAGAAACCATCACCCTCTAGCCATTGGGACCCATTTGGACAGGAGCAATGCCCAAAAAATCTAAATAATCCCAAAATATCTCTGGGACTGGAAACCTAAGACCTGACTGGAACATACACGACTAAAGCGCGATATAGCCAGGCTGTGTATGACAAAGACTATTGTTTTTCCTAGGTAGAACTAACTCAAGGTCGGATGGCAAGGAGTACTCAGAACGAGCACTCTCCAACGTCGCCTGCGATGTCTTCTTGGGCGAGAAGAACCCCTCACAAACACTAAGCGCCTCACCATCTAGTATCTTGTTGGTAGACATGGAAATGAATTGAACAACGAAGAAAGTGGAAAAGAAGGGAAAAAATAAACTCTGATCTCAAAGGTAGAGCAAAGAGAAGGACAAAACCATCACGCCCTCTTTTATAGAGCCTAGCAACAAAGAGACCACTAATAGAATGACATGCAAGATATGATGGTTGCACAAAATCCCAAAAAGCGCACAGAAACGAACGGACATATGAGAGATTAGGATATTATCCTCATAAAAAACTGCCAACATCATTAAATGCACTGCAATGATGAAATCAAAAGTCCAACTATCGTAGAGTTAGTGGCCACGTCAGCATACCCACTAACTAGGGGGAATATCTGATGATACATCAAATAAGACTATCATTGCGACCATAAATTTGACAATAATCACTTATCATGAGAACCAAATATCTCAAGTCCGGGCCGACCCACAAACCCAAAAAATGGCGGATCTAGTCATTAAAACCCAAAAAGAGGCCCGTTAGAACAAATCACAGTCAGAGGCACAAATCTAGGCCCAACAAGGCTCTCCCTTAAAGAGGAACGTTACAGAGAAAAAGAGTCGTGATAAGAGTTACTCCCCCAAGAACGTATCTTCATAAAGGAGAAAACTGTTACAGAGAACGTATCCCCTCGTTGAGCCTCACATGCTTAAGTCACGCAGAGAATTAATAACGACCACTATATAAGGTAAATGGAACATTCGACAAAGGTATGCAATTCTTAACTAAGTTCTATCCAGATTAATCTCCATCTCCAACAGACTTACTGACTTAAGCATCGGAGTGCCTTTGGCCACAAAAAAATGTAGTCTTCGGCAATCTAACATTTGTTTTGAAAGGTCGAATTTACAAGAGACTAGATTTGGACGCATCACAACCAATGTTGTTATTGTTTTTTATCGTTCAGCCGATATGATTGTCGAAGTGATTGTTTTCCTCCACAAAATTCAATAGGCTTTTTATGCTAACATAACCTTGTAATGTAATTCATAGGCTCTTTATTCCCTGCTTAGTTCCAACAACTCAGACATAAAACACTTTCAAAGGCATGACGCAACAAGCAGTTCCCATAACGCAAATCTTTCACGCAACATGGTTAGAATGGAACACATCTTTCGGGAAGCCAATGTTCTAGCTGACCATGGTGCCCAACTTGCAGTTCGCCATAACCATATCACATTTTTGCCGCTAAGCACATCACCTTTTTGTTATACGGTGAGGACATCATCTCAACACAACTCTTATTATTATTATTATTATTATTAGGGTGTTGACGTTCTCTATGTGCGCGAATATTTTTTATTATTTTTTATTTTATTACAACCTATCAATAATAAGTAAAATTTATTATTGAAAATCTAAATAAAATAATTATTTATAATTTTAAGAGTCTATGTATAGTTTACAAATAATTAATGGCTTTATGTTATGAGGTTAGGTATAATTAACAATATTTCAGAGGGTGGGTTTTGATCGTAAACAATCTAAATTTGGGAGGGTAAAATGGTACATATGTGTAATTTAAAATGAAAAATACCCTTGTCACTATTCACTTAACTATTTTTTTTCTTGTAAATATGATAAAGTTGGGAGGGCATTCAAAAACTCAGGACAGACATACACATTCATTGTTCCTATAGGGAATTTGCATTATATATTTTAGATAGTGTGTCGACGCGCTCTAAGTGTGCGTAATTTTTGGGTTTTTAATTTTTATAATTCAATGAGTCGATAAGTGGAAATAAAAAAAAATTATAGGTGCAAATAAAAATTAGAGAATTTGGATAGTGGTTTTTAATGAAATTAAAAATGACTTATAAGTTTAAAAAAATAGTACAACACAATAGAGTTTTATAAAATTATCAAGTCACTCACACACACACCCACAATACAATTTGTAAATTTGAAAAAATAAAAATATATGAAACAATTATTAAAAATGATATATATAAAAAAAATATTCTATAATGATTTGCTAAAATAAGAGCCTAGGCCCAATACTTATCTTTAGGGGTATATTTGGGTTTTGCCTAATTTGAGGGGATATTCGTAAATGATTGAATTAAAATCCAACAAATTTTGTCTTTTTCTAGGTTATATTGTGGAATAACCTCAAATTAAAACCCAACAAATATTGTGAATTAAAATTATGTGGAATAAGAAATCAGAATGAATACATTGATTACTGTTCATTTGAGTGAGGGACATAGAGATTACTATATTTATTTTTTGGGTGTTGGGGGAGGTGACAAACTTTAAGCCTCTAACAATAGACGTAAGTTTTTTTCCCACATAATTTTGTGTAGAAATTTAGGGGGGTGTATTGTATCTGAATTTTGTGGGCAATTTAATAAATTCCATGGATTCTGAAAATCCAAGTGTATTCAATTTAGATTTTAAAAAGTCCACAAAAGTCTAGGGGTATTCAATCTGGATTTTAAAAAGTCTTTCTGAAATCCACAAAGTCTAGGGGTATTCAATATGGATTTCAGAAAGTCCACAAAAGTTTTAGGGTATTCAAAATATCATTTATATTTATGGATTTGGAAAATCATGGATTCTCATGGACTTTGTAGTGTTAAGTATAAATAACAAAGTTCAATAGTTTGCCAGTCTCCTATCAAAGATTTCAACGTGAAAAAAAATCTCCCAAAGTTTTCAATACATATGCTCACCTCCCATCATCCACCGTTCTCTATAATTCGATCATTCGTGGGTACACTCGTTTTGGGTACTCTCAGAAAACTCTCCATTTGTATCTTCAAATGAACTCAAAATGCCTTCGACCTGACTATTTCACCTTCCCTTTCGTACTCAAATCTTGTGCCGACTTATTGAATGTACAAGTAGGGAGGTGCATCCATGGACAATGTTGTAAAGTTGGGTGGGAGTGTGATTTGTATGTGGGGACTTCATTGATTGATATGTATGTTAAATGTGGTGAAATTTACAATGCACAAAGATTGTTTGATATAATGCCAGTTAGAGATGTTTCTTCCTGGAACGCCTTGATTGCAGGGAATATGAAAAACGGAGTGGTTCAAGTTGCAGAGGACTTGTTCAAACAAATGTCACATAGAAATATCATTTCTTGGACTGCTATGATATCTGGGTACACTCAGAATGGTTTTGCAGACAGGGCATTAGGCTTGTTTGAAAAAATGCAAAGGATTGATTCAAAAGTAAAGCCTAATTGGGTAACCATCATGAGCGTGCTCCTAGCATGTGCACAATCTGCTGCTCTTGAGCATGGAAGAAGGATTCATAGATATGTAAGTCAGATTGGTTTGGACTCTAATTCTTCTGTACAAACTACATTTATTGCTATGTATGCAAAATGTGGGAGTCTTGTTGACGCCCGTAAGTGTTTTGAAAGGATATCTAATAAGGACAAGAGTTTGGTTGCATGGAATACCATGATAATTGCATATGCATCTCATGGGCATGGAATGGAAGCTGTGGATAAAAGTCGTTCATACAAAGTCTGTGAATTTTCATAAATCTCTAGAAAGTCTGTAGCAAAAGTCTATGGATTTAAGAAATCAGCAGAAGTCTGTGGACAATTTAAAGAGTCCGTGGACTTTTCAAATTATTTATCAATTCCATAAGAATCCATATACAATACACCCCCGTTAGAACGTGTTTGGTTGCATGGAATCCTATGCTTTGAGAATTTATGAGGGGGTCCCTTAAATTTAAGCTAATTTGAAGTTCACTCACCATCCACAATTTGTTTTTGTAAATCAATGGTGATAATGAAAGTCTCATGCTTTTGAGGATCAAGAAGTATCATTATCATATTCATGGGACTTTTATTCCCATCACTGATCACAAAATCAAATGATGGATTTGTGAGTGAACCTTAAATTAGCTTAGATTTAAGAAGTTCTCCCGTAAATTCTCATAGCATACCATGCACACCTTTAGTTTTTAACAACAATCCACAAAATTTAAGAAGCACATGTCCATTATTAACTGAAATCAAAGATAAATTACCAACATTGGGTAATGTGGTATCATTTGTATAAAGGTTAGGTTTTTACTATTGTTGTTATTACCACCAGTGGTGCTTCACAAATGTTCTTTACCATTGTTGTTACTATGCAAACTTTTGAGGAAATTGACACATTAAATTAAACCATCAAATAAAATTGGGCTTGTCTAATTGGCGAGGCTCGCCCGTTTCCTCGCCAATTAGAATTTCCCAATAAAATTATATAGAGATCAACTAGTATTCTATATGATTCAATGGAATAAACTCTATTATTATTATTTTTTAAACCATATTTATGCCGTGGTGTACTTTCCATGGGTTTTATTTATTTATGTATTGACACAACTAGATACTTTGGACATAAAAGATAGTAACTTTAAAGGCATCAATAAAAGTTCATATAGTTAGTTTGTAGAAAATGTTCGAGACAATAGGGAATATGCGGATGGCAGGAAAGTGAGAAACTTTGCAAAATTTGAATTTTGGAGAATCACTCGTGTTAGAATAGCATCAGATGTCCCCATATGTGTTAAAGAATAAAGACGAATTTAGGCTGTCAATGGATAGGATTAAAAAAAAAAAAAAGGATCGGATTTGGGTAAAAAAATAAAAAAGTTTAAATTAAGCTTTGATCGGATCGGATTTGAGATAAAAATTCAACTTTTTCTAAGTAAATTTTGCAACTGCAGGATCCAAATCAAATCCATTGACAGCCTAGAAGAATACCAACCTAAGGTTAAATGGTCAGGGGATGAATGCAATCATAAATTAACGTGCCAACCTCAATATTTATGCTTTCTTATATACCCAAGCCAAAGAACAATGTACATGCAATTTCTCAGTACCACCGCTGCAAAACCACTTGTGCTCATTAGTACGTATTCACCATGAATAAATAGCAACCAAATTAACAAATTCTAGATGTTTTGAAACTAATATGAAAAACTTGTGTTTCTGCGGGAGATGAACATATTTTTGAAGACCTTCAAGGCCACTGCTTAAGCATATTCCTGCACATCTGGATCATCAGTTCTTCGGGATCCTCCATCATTTCCGACAACTGTTCTCTTGCTCATATTTGTTCGCTGTAATAAGCGAACTAGTGCTTGGACCACTTCTGACATTGGTGGTCGGAACTCTGGCTCCGGCTGTTCAATATCACACAAATGACATTAGATACTTTTGAAAGAAGAGATTTAACATCCAATGTAATAACTTCAGACGATATCAGCCTAAATGAACGTCCTATCAAACAAAATTACCTGGACACATAAAGCTACCACATCAGCAAAACGGGACAGGGACTTAGGAGGATAAAGTCCTTCCAGTGCAGGATCAACCATCTTAGCCAGAGCATCAATGTCATGGAGCTGAGGTGTCACCCATCGTACCAAAGATTGCTCAGACCGTGACCTTGAACTGTCAAATATACAAACCGTAATTAAAGTAGTCAACAAAAACAGAGTAGCACCTTCTCTAAAGATGAAGAATGAAATTGTCAGGCTGTAATGGATAGATTTACCTGTCGAATGGTCTCCGGCCCGTGAGAAGCTCCAACATGACAACTCCAAAGCTGTAAACATCACTCTTCAGAGTATATTGACCAGACATTGCAACTTCTGGTGCACAATATCCAGAACTGGAATTCTGATCCGATGCCTGCAAAAGGGTAACAAATAACACCATAAATAATTCAAGTGATATTGAAACTTAAAGCTCATACTCTACAAAAATGATGGCTCCCTTGATCACACTGCGTTGGTGATGATAACCTCAGGCGTAGTAGTAAACTCGTAACAAACAATCTATGTTTACACTTCATCTAAAAAATGGCAGCTGCAGGAGGGTAGGGGTGGTCAGGTGGTGTTACAAATCTTTCATTTCCATACTCCAGAGGAAATTCTTTAGGCTTGGATGGCCGGCACTCCTCTCTGACAGCGAACCTCCTTCCTTCTACTTGTGGAACATTCATCCAACAGCTCGTCCAGGTTCATCATTGAAATTCTTAATTCATTATAAAATGTGCATTTATAAATAACTGAAATGAGTTGAGAGAAAGTGGGCTTGAATCCAGTTCATGTTAAATAAAAGACTATCAACTTGGATACGTGGAATCTTTTCAGTCTTTTGTTTACAGGAAGTGGTAGGAAAAGAAAATGAAATAGATTCAATTATCCATTCTCTGGTGTTATTGGGTGTGAATTGTACATTTTCAAAATCTCGATGTTGATAATAGTGTTGAATGTATTCACAAAGAGTTTAGTTTTGTTACTCTTTTTCTTTCAAAAATTTGATACAGTAGTGTGGTGTCTACAAGGAACATACTGGTTGTATGTGTGAGAGAGGACGATGCAATTAATCAACACCTAGTTGGACCAGGAATGGCTAGCGATTAGCAGGCCCGACCCTGAAGGTAGGCCAAGTAGGCGGACAGCTATTAGTCAAGTTATATATTTGTTACTTGCTTGATCCACAAACTTCGGTTAGCTTGGACATGTTCTGCGGTTTAATAATAATAAGAAGAAGAAAAGTTGTACCTGGTGATCTGCATTTGGAACAAAACTTGCCAACCCACAATCAGAAAGGTGAGGATTGAGCTCTGTGTCCAGTAATATATTGGCAGACTTGAAATTTTTGTGAACAACAGATGGTGAGCATACTTCGTGCAGATACCTGATACACAGCTTATGTAAGTGTCTACCATTGTTGGCATGCAAACTACTAGAAATGATTAACTATTGCCTTGTAAAAGCATGGTGTTTAGAAAAAAGTGGAAGACTAGAAGCTTAACTAAATGCTCTTTAGCAAGTTAGATTATATAAGAACATTTAAAAATCGAGGTTTAGGTGAACCAATTCAAAAGGATTTATAGGTTGAATCGATAGACAAGGAGAAGCAAGGGCCATGCCCAAGGGAGATGAGAGTAGTGAAAAAGAACATGCAACTTCTAACAGGATCTCGCGCATCAGTCTGGGTCTAGAAACCTGCATATAACTTCCAATACTTGTCTTGATTCTCCATGTTGTGGTTATCATCATTATTGTGGGATCATATGCTGACAACTTCCCTCATGTCAGTTACAACATATCCTTCGATTTCATGCACGTCATCCCCTTTTTAGTGCCCTCCAAACCTTTAAATATTTGTTTCCTTTAGAGTTAAGCTGTAGATAATTTGAAAGGGAGTACATGGATTCTTCAAATTGAATGTCCTAGGCATATTGTTTCTCTACATACTATAACCATATCGGCCTGCATCAGATACACTTAAATGACTTACATTAAGTGATTAAGGGGTCTAAGTTACACTATAATGTCTTCACAAGCCAATCGGAGGTCAATAATGGGATTGATGGCATGGGCGAAGAGTACCATTGTGCAGGTTTGGTCATAGAATGGCTGGAAATACAATGTAAAGAGGCCCAAGACATTGGAATCCTATGAATAGGTAAAGCTATAGACCAGAGAATAGTTTATGACAGAGAGAAATTCATGTTTCTGAATCAATTGGAGTAAGGCAGTGTGATTTTTTAAAGTGCTCTTTGGATCCTCAGGTTTTTCTGCATATTCAGTTTTTCGAGAACATGGTACCATGAATTCAACATCTCATCTCTTACAATTGAAGACAGAAAGCGGAACTATAGAAAGGATTAACAGCTGATATGTTATTTTTCAAAATGACACTGCTGAAAGCATGTAATCATATTGTTAAAGACAAATAATTTCCAATTCTAGGAGAAAAAAATCCAGTGCTATAAGGAAAAAAATGAAAAAGATTTATATGCTCGTTTGTCCAAAATAAACTTACTCCAATGCACGTGCACTTCCAAGAGCAATCTTGACACGTGTGTTCCATATCAACGGGTTGCTATATTCATCTGATAGGTGCAACAAGTCATGAAGAGAGCCATTCCGGTGGAAATCATAAACTAGCAGGTGTTGACCATGCTCTGAACAGTAGCCCACCAGTTCGCTTACATTTGGGTGATGCAAATGAGATATATTCGACACCACCTCTATGAAATCTTCAGACGATTGGTTTGGCAAGGCAGATGAATGTATTTTCTTCACAGCGAGAACCTAAACAGCATTATTTTGTAATTAAAAGACACAAATAAGAGCAAACAAAATGATGAAGGATAAGGACTGAGGAAAACCACTTAATAGGTTCAGGCTAGGGTATATGCTAGCAACTACTTTATCAAATATGATCATAGCCCTAAAAAAGTAAAAATGTCACAATGACATTGTAAAACAGAGAAGAAAAAGAAGGGTGGACAGGTAGGAAGAGAAGAAATGAGCTGCCTTCTAAGAATCATTAACAAATTTTAACATCATCTAAAATGCATAATGTTTGCAAAACATGAGCGAAAGAAAGTGATATACACCAACGCCCAAACGGGGATAGTTTACCTTTCCATCATCAAATTGAGCTCGATAAACGCGTCCGATTGACCCCTCTCCGATGAGATTTTCTATACTAAAGCTACCTGTAGCCATCTGAAGATCCGCTATTGAATATGCTGTGGCACTAATGCTAACGGGAGGCATAGTGGTTTTCTTAACAACAACAGGCTTGTTTGAAAAGTCGTCTTCATCAAATGATTTGTGGCGATCAATAGGCGGAGGTTTAAGGTTCATTGATGCAGAAGTTTCAAAAGTTTTTGTAACTGCTGAGGGAGTTTGCATAGACTTCATTTCTGCAGAAGAAAATACTTGTTACAGACAACGAAAATTGCCAACAGTCAAGAAATAGATAAAGTAATTGAGGGTTAACGAGACAGTACTTGCTTAAGGTATCATACTAAAGTATATTACTGCAACCGCTGAGTTTCGAAAGTGGACTTTTGAATAGCTTATAGAACTAAACAGTTAACAGTTACATGTGTACATTTGAGAGAGAATGTAACCACCTTTGACTTCATTGGAAGCAAGAGGGACAAAAGGACGATCGTTAGCAACCTTCTCGACATCTGGTGAGGGCCTCTTCTTGGATCTCCTCTTCAACAAAAAGAATGCTACCACAGCTCCAACAACCAAAAGAGATATTATTATCCCTGCAATGGCTCCACCTCCAATGCCTGACTTCTTTTGACCTCCATTGCTTTCATGGGGGCTATTGTTGCTGCCGGATTTGTGGTTCCGGTTGCCTTGTCCACCACTTGGGGTTGTTCCTGGTGGAGGTGGCGGTGCAGGCCCAGAGGTCCATGAGTTACCATCCGTCCTGTAAATTAACAATTAAAAAAAAAAACTTAGATCCAAATTAAAAATGAGATATCATACAAAAAAGCTACTATTCCTTTGAAATGCTTACTGGAGATTATTTATACTCTTCAACTGATTGGGGATCCAGCCACTAAAATGATTATTTGCAACATTCCTGAAACATGGCAAAATTTAAGTTTGTATCAGTTCACATGGAAGCCATAACATCGGAGCCAGGAAACTATAAGATCTTTCCAATCAATAACTCACAAATTATCAAGAGGAAGATTCGCTAGGACATCTATGGGACCAGTGAACTGATTGTTTTGCAAATACCTGGAGAATTACATATCAGAAAATAAATTAAGATTGAAGAGTTATTAATAATTATAAGTTTATCATCTTCCAAAAATAATCATAAGTTTATCAATATATTTACAGAACTTTATTACTCACATGCTGGTTGCACTTGAAAGGGAGCTAAAGCTTTCAGGAAGGTTGCCTGTGAGAGCATTGAAGGAGAAATCCCTGAAGCATCATAAAAGATATTAGTGGTCTTATTTCAAGGCGCGACTGCTGAACAAAACGATCTTGTCGTAAAAAGTAGGGTATAAATAACCTACAATCAAAACCAAAACAGCCCAACTGAAGTTGAAAGAAGTGGCATTACTATATTACTACAACCATCTAGAACTATCTACTACAGTTCCCAAACTAAATCTGGAGCTATAACGAGGTTTTATGGCAGCTTCACAAACCCAATGCAGTAGAAAGTGCACATGCTTCAACCCCCTTAAGTTTGGATTTATTGTAACTAATGTCAATAAACACTTTCATCTCCATACTAACCTACGATTTCTGGACAGGGATACGTCCATGATATGCAAAGATGACACCAACGCTTATAACATATAGGATAACGATATGGGTTATCCGAAAATTATGTAGCACTAGAAAACAAATTGATGTAATTTGTACTTTATGGTACACTCAAAGTTTGATTATTTGTGCTGATTAATTTTCTATAATAATACAATGAAGTTCATTATATATAAACGTACTCAGAGGTTGATCATAATACATCAAATTGGGGCTTATAAAAAAAAGATGGATCATAATAATGAACTCAGATTAGAGTAACTAATAACAAATAAAACAAACTATTAAAATTTTTCTCTTACATTTTTTTTTATCAGCAAAACAAAATTTAGTGTTCTATATCAACAAAAAGGGGAAGGGGGAGGGAGAAAGAGGCCCCCTATCCACCAAGACGAACTATTATGAACAATAGCATTCCAACTAAACATAGAAAAAGTGTATTCATTATCCTTAAAAATCCCCCATGTATTGCCCAGCAACCAAAGGTTGACTTTAGTATCTATCCACAAAGTATCTACTGATTTATGCACATCTCTAAGTATCCTATTATTTCTTTCCTACGAACAACCAAAAGATTAGCGTGGAGGAACCTGTCCCATGCCCACCTGATTACAGGAAAGATTAACACATGTAGCATTAGAATTTCAAAGAGGGAAAAGGTAATCCAAGATTAAGATTGCTCTCTTCTTTATCAATTTTTTCCCATCACAAGGATTGGTGGTAGACTTGTACCAAATGATGAATTTTTCAATATTTGGGGTGTGAAACTGTAAGTTTTCATATATATAATCTTTCCATACTTTCTCTAATTTCTATGTTTTATATATTTCATAGAACTCTTTATTAGATAATCTATGCATGGGCTTGGACCGCTTACACACTAAAGATCACAAATAAATGTTTAAAAGACATCGCTGAAAAAATAGGTAGGGAAATAGCTATTTGTAGGATTGGCACTAGAAGAATGACCCGAGAATTCTTACAAAAAAAATTATTTCTAAGGGGTGGGAATTAAAGTTGGTAGTGGAGACCACATTCAGTTTTGGTATGAATATCTTCAAGGAAGCTTGGGACAGTCTCGGAGTCTCCATCAATTCCATTGGGAATTGGGCATGAAATATCTGGCCTAGAAGTAATTTGTTCAAAGGGAAGAGGAAGCTCAAGAGTTTTTGGGAGTCCTTGAAGGGGGTGACTCTAAGGGAAGATGATGATGTGTGGGAATGGAAATGGAAAGACAAAAGAATGTCCACCTTCACCACTTTTGTAAAGTTCGTGGAGGGGAGAACCCCGATCAAATGCCAACTAGATTTCCTTCCTCTAAGTTGGAACAAACTAATACCCCAGCAATGTTCGTGGGATCATCTTTCTAGTAAAAATATTCTCCTTAGAACAGGAATGACATTTGATGGAACATGTATCGTGTGGGGTGACTTCAATGAAACTTGCTCCCGGCTTCCCACTTACTACTCCATTGTACTATGGCTTCACAGGGTTGGCATTTTTCCCTTGCCAAATTTGGAATTACTTGGATGGCAGGATCTATTTTGGAGACTTGAAGTGGCGTGGAAGGGTTGCCGTGCATTTAGGGTAGAAGTTCACTTGTAATGCTATTTGTTGGAGTCTTTGGAATGACCGAAATAGAAGGAAGGTTCTTTGAAGGAAAGGTGTTGGTTGAAGAAAGGCCTAGCATGGAATGTCTTGTGCTTTCTTGGCATCAAGCAACCCAAGGAAGAACTTTTTGGGATGAGTACCAACGATCTCATTGGGATGTTGTACTTTTTCCCCATTACTCTTTAATCAGTGGTAATCAATGTTCTTTTCAATGAAATCCATTTGACCTTTTAAAAAACAGCGTATAGAACATCTGTTCGCCATATCATTATGAAGTAGTCAAGCATTCTTGATAATAGTTTCATGTTTTTGGAATCCAAAAGCTTAATATTTATCCATATTGATTTTGATGACATTTTTGTGCAATGGGCAAACATAGTGGAATTAGCAGCTATACATTTAACTACCAGAATTACTATAATTAACCATTCTGGAGTAACGTGCATGATTATTTGCACAAGAAGGGGAACTTTGGGTTTGGGGGTCTCACAGTGTGGTGAGTGCAGTAAGCCCTCCAAAGATGTCATTCAGATTGCCTTGAAGTTGATTGTGACTGGTGTTTCTACATCAACCAAAAAGTTTCGCATTCAGTTAGAAGTTGTTTATTAATAATTAAAAATAAAACATAAAGAGAAAAATTCCAACACTCAAACTCACAGGTATTTTAGAGAAGGCATTTGAGAAATGGAATAGGGGATGCCTCCATTGAAGCCGTTTCCAGCCAGATTTCTGCAATCAATGATAGTGTTGTCAAGCATAAAAAA